>OZ010660.1:19101981-19201981 GCA_963932335.1 Andrena marginata
TGTAAAATGTAAAATGTAAAATGTAAAATGTAAAATGTAAAATGTAAAATGTAAAATGTAAAATGTAAAATGTAAAATGTAAAATGTAAAATGTAAAATGTAAAATGTAAAATGTAAAATGTAAAATGTAAAATGTAAAATGTAAAATGTAAAATGTAAAATGTAAAATGTAAAATGTAAAATGTAAAATGTAAAATGTAAAATGTAAAATGTAAAATGTAAAATGTAAAATGTAAAATGTAAAATGTAAAATGTAAAATGTAAAATGTAAAATGTAAAATGTAAAATGTAAAATGTAAAATGTAAAATGTAAAATGTAAAATGTAAAATGTAAAATGTAAAATGTAAAATGTAAAATGTAAAATGTAAAATGTAAAATGTAAAATGTAAAATGTAAAATGTAAAATGTAAAATGTAAAATGTAAAATGTAAAATGTAAAATGTAAAATGTAAAATGTAAAATGTAAAATGTAAAATGTAAAATGTAAAATGTAAAATGTAAAATGTAAAATGTAAAATGTAAAATGTAAAATGTAAAATGTAAAATGTAAAATGTAAAATGTAAAATGTAAAATGTAAAATGTAAAATGTAAAATGTAAAATGTAAAATGTAAAATGTAAAATGTAAAATGTAAAATGTAAAATGTAAAATGTAAAATGTAAAATGTAAAATGTAAAATGTAAAATGTAAAATGTAAAATGTAAAATGTAAAATGTAAAATGTAAAATGTAAAATGTAAAATGTAAAATGTAAAATGTAAAATGTAAAATGTAAAATGTAAAATGTAAAATGTAAAATGTAAAATGTAAAATGTAAAATGTAAAATGTAAAATGTAAAATGTAAAATGTAAAATGTAAAATGTAAAATGTAAAATGTAAAATGTAAAATGTAAAATGTAAAATGTAAAATGTAAAATGTAAAATGTAAAATGTAAAATGTAAAATGTAAAATGTAAAATGTAAAATGTAAAATGTAAAATGTAAAATGTAAAATGTAAAATGTAAAATGTAAAATGTAAAATGTAAAATGTAAAATGTAAAATGTAAAATGTAAAATGTAAAATGTAAAATGTAAAATGTAAAATGTAAAATGTAAAATGTAAAATGTAAAATGTAAAATGTAAAATGTAAAATGTAAAATGTAAAATGTAAAATGTAAAATGTAAAATGTAAAATGTAAAATGTAAAATGTAAAATGTAAAATGTAAAATGTAAAATGTAAAATGTAAAATGTAAAATGTAAAATGTAAAATGTAAAATGTAAAATGTAAAATGTAAAATGTAAAATGTAAAATGTAAAATGTAAAATGTAAAATGTAAAATGTAAAATGTAAAATGTAAAATGTAAAATGTAAAATGTAAAATGTAAAATGTAAAATGTAAAATGTAAAATGTAAAATGTAAAATGTAAAATGTAAAATGTAAAATGTAAAATGTAAAATGTAAAATGTAAAATGTAAAATGTAAAATGTAAAATGTAAAATGTAAAATGTAAAATGTAAAATGTAAAATGTAAAATGTAAAATGTAAAATGTAAAATGTAAAATGTAAAATGTAAAATGTAAAATGT
Source organism: Andrena marginata (assembly GCA_963932335.1). Classification (NCBI taxonomy): domain Eukaryota; kingdom Metazoa; phylum Arthropoda; class Insecta; order Hymenoptera; family Andrenidae; genus Andrena; species Andrena marginata. The sequence continues at coordinate 19,103,553 of OZ010660.1, forward strand.
AAAATGTAAAATGTAAAATGTAAAATGTAAAATGTAAAATGTAAAATGTAAAATGTAAAATGTAAAATGTAAAATGTAAAATGTAAAATGTAAAATGTAAAATGTAAAATGTAAAATGTAAAATGTAAAATGTAAAATGTAAAATGTAAAATGTAAAATGTAAAATGTAAAATGTAAAATGTAAAATGTAAAATGTAAAATGTAAAATGTAAAATGTAAAATGTAAAATGTAAAATGTAAAATGTAAAATGTAAAATGTAAAATGTAAAATGTAAAATGTAAAATGTAAAATGTAAAATGTAAAATGTAAAATGTAAAATGTAAAATGTAAAATGTAAAATGTAAAATGTAAAATGTAAAATGTAAAATGTAAAATGTAAAATGTAAAATGTAAAATGTAAAATGTAAAATGTAAAATGTAAAATGTAAAATGTAAAATGTAAAATGTAAAATGTAAAATGTAAAATGTAAAATGTAAAATGTAAAATGTAAAATGTAAAATGTAAAATGTAAAATGTAAAATGTAAAATGTAAAATGTAAAATGTAAAATGTAAAATGTAAAATGTAAAATGTAAAATGTAAAATGTAAAATGTAAAATGTAAAATGTAAAATGTAAAATGTAAAATGTAAAATGTAAAATGTAAAATGTAAAATGTAAAATGTAAAATGTAAAATGTAAAATGTAAAATGTAAAATGTAAAATGTAAAATGTAAAATGTAAAATGTAAAATGTAAAATGTAAAATGTAAAATGTAAAATGTAAAATGTAAAATGTAAAATGTAAAATGTAAAATGTAAAATGTAAAATGTAAAATGTAAAATGTAAAATGTAAAATGTAAAATGTAAAATGTAAAATGTAAAATGTAAAATGTAAAATGTAAAATGTAAAATGTAAAATGTAAAATGTAAAATGTAAAATGTAAAATGTAAAATGTAAAATGTAAAATGTAAAATGTAAAATGTAAAATGTAAAATGTAAAATGTAAAATGTAAAATGTAAAATGTAAAATGTAAAATGTAAAATGTAAAATGTAAAATGTAAAATGTAAAATGTAAAATGTAAAATGTAAAATGTAAAATGTAAAATGTAAAATGTAAAATGTAAAATGTAAAATGTAAAATGTAAAATGTAAAATGTAAAATGTAAAATGTAAAATGTAAAATGTAAAATGTAAAATGTAAAATGTAAAATGTAAAATGTAAAATGTAAAATGTAAAATGTAAAATGTAAAATGTAAAATGTAAAATGTAAAATGTAAAATGTAAAATGTAAAATGTAAAATGTAAAATGTAAAATGTAAAATGTAAAATGTAAAATGTAAAATGTAAAATGTAAAATGTAAAATGTAAAATGTAAAATGTAAAATGTAAAATGTAAAATGTAAAATGTAAAATGTAAAATGTAAAATGTAAAATGTAAAATGTAAAATGTAAAATGTAAAATGTAAAATGTAAAATGTAAAATGTAAAATGTAAAATGTAAAATGTAAAATGTAAAATGTAAAATGTAAAATGTAAAATGTAAAATGTAAAATGTAAAATGTAAAATGTAAAATGTAAAATGTAAAATGTAAAATGTAAAATGTAAAATGTAAAATGTAAAATGTAAAATGTAAAATGTAAAATGTAAAATGTAAAATGTAAAATGTAAAATGTAAAATGTAAAATGTAAAATGTAAAATGTAAAATGTAAAATGTAAAATGTAAAATGTAAAATGTAAAATGTAAAATGTAAAATGTAAAATGTAAAATGTAAAATGTAAAATGTAAAATGTAAAATGTAAAATGTAAAATGTAAAATGTAAAATGTAAAATGTAAAATGTAAAATGTAAAATGTAAAATGTAAAATGTAAAATGTAAAATGTAAAATGTAAAATGTAAAATGTAAAATGTAAAATGTAAAATGTAAAATGTAAAATGTAAAATGTAAAATGTAAAATGTAAAATGTAAAATGTAAAATGTAAAATGTAAAATGTAAAATGTAAAATGTAAAATGTAAAATGTAAAATGTAAAATGTAAAATGTAAAATGTAAAATGTAAAATGTAAAATGTAAAATGTAAAATGTAAAATGTAAAATGTAAAATGTAAAATGTAAAATGTAAAATGTAAAATGTAAAATGTAAAATGTAAAATGTAAAATGTAAAATGTAAAATGTAAAATGTAAAATGTAAAATGTAAAATGTAAAATGTAAAATGTAAAATGTAAAATGTAAAATGTAAAATGTAAAATGTAAAATGTAAAATGTAAAATGTAAAATGTAAAATGTAAAATGTAAAATGTAAAATGTAAAATGTAAAATGTAAAATGTAAAATGTAAAATGTAAAATGTAAAATGTAAAATGTAAAATGTAAAATGTAAAATGTAAAATGTAAAATGTAAAATGTAAAATGTAAAATGTAAAATGTAAAATGTAAAATGTAAAATGTAAAATGTAAAATGTAAAATGTAAAATGTAAAATGTAAAATGTAAAATGTAAAATGTAAAATGTAAAATGTAAAATGTAAAATGTAAAATGTAAAATGTAAAATGTAAAATGTAAAATGTAAAATGTAAAATGTAAAATGTAAAATGTAAAATGTAAAATGTAAAATGTAAAATGTAAAATGTAAAATGTAAAATGTAAAATGTAAAATGTAAAATGTAAAATGTAAAATGTAAAATGTAAAATGTAAAATGTAAAATGTAAAATGTAAAATGTAAAATGTAAAATGTAAAATGTAAAATGTAAAATGTAAAATGTAAAATGTAAAATGTAAAATGTAAAATGTAAAATGTAAAATGTAAAATGTAAAATGTAAAATGTAAAATGTAAAATGTAAAATGTAAAATGTAAAATGTAAAATGTAAAATGTAAAATGTAAAATGTAAAATGTAAAATGTAAAATGTAAAATGTAAAATGTAAAATGTAAAATGTAAAATGTAAAATGTAAAATGTAAAATGTAAAATGTAAAATGTAAAATGTAAAATGTAAAATGTAAAATGTAAAATGTAAAATGTAAAATGTAAAATGTAAAATGTAAAATGTAAAATGTAAAATGTAAAATGTAAAATGTAAAATGTAAAATGTAAAATGTAAAATGTAAAATGTAAAATGTAAAATGTAAAATGTAAAATGTAAAATGTAAAATGTAAAATGTAAAATGTAAAATGTAAAATGTAAAATGTAAAATGTAAAATGTAAAATGTAAAATGTAAAATGTAAAATGTAAAATGTAAAATGTAAAATGTAAAATGTAAAATGTAAAATGTAAAATGTAAAATGTAAAATGTAAAATGTAAAATGTAAAATGTAAAATGTAAAATGTAAAATGTAAAATGTAAAATGTAAAATGTAAAATGTAAAATGTAAAATGTAAAATGTAAAATGTAAAATGTAAAATGTAAAATGTAAAATGTAAAATGTAAAATGTAAAATGTAAAATGTAAAATGTAAAATGTAAAATGTAAAATGTAAAATGTAAAATGTAAAATGTAAAATGTAAAATGTAAAATGTAAAATGTAAAATGTAAAATGTAAAATGTAAAATGTAAAATGTAAAATGTAAAATGTAAAATGTAAAATGTAAAATGTAAAATGTAAAATGTAAAATGTAAAATGTAAAATGTAAAATGTAAAATGTAAAATGTAAAATGTAAAATGTAAAATGTAAAATGTAAAATGTAAAATGTAAAATGTAAAATGTAAAATGTAAAATGTAAAATGTAAAATGTAAAATGTAAAATGTAAAATGTAAAATGTAAAATGTAAAATGTAAAATGTAAAATGTAAAATGTAAAATGTAAAATGTAAAATGTAAAATGTAAAATGTAAAATGTAAAATGTAAAATGTAAAATGTAAAATGTAAAATGTAAAATGTAAAATGTAAAATGTAAAATGTAAAATGTAAAATGTAAAATGTAAAATGTAAAATGTAAAATGTAAAATGTAAAATGTAAAATGTAAAATGTAAAATGTAAAATGTAAAATGTAAAATGTAAAATGTAAAATGTAAAATGTAAAATGTAAAATGTAAAATGTAAAATGTAAAATGTAAAATGTAAAATGTAAAATGTAAAATGTAAAATGTAAAATGTAAAATGTAAAATGTAAAATGTAAAATGTAAAATGTAAAATGTAAAATGTAAAATGTAAAATGTAAAATGTAAAATGTAAAATGTAAAATGTAAAATGTAAAATGTAAAATGTAAAATGTAAAATGTAAAATGTAAAATGTAAAATGTAAAATGTAAAATGTAAAATGTAAAATGTAAAATGTAAAATGTAAAATGTAAAATGTAAAATGTAAAATGTAAAATGTAAAATGTAAAATGTAAAATGTAAAATGTAAAATGTAAAATGTAAAATGTAAAATGTAAAATGTAAAATGTAAAATGTAAAATGTAAAATGTAAAATGTAAAATGTAAAATGTAAAATGTAAAATGTAAAATGTAAAATGTAAAATGTAAAATGTAAAATGTAAAATGTAAAATGTAAAATGTAAAATGTAAAATGTAAAATGTAAAATGTAAAATGTAAAATGTAAAATGTAAAATGTAAAATGTAAAATGTAAAATGTAAAATGTAAAATGTAAAATGTAAAATGTAAAATGTAAAATGTAAAATGTAAAATGTAAAATGTAAAATGTAAAATGTAAAATGTAAAATGTAAAATGTAAAATGTAAAATGTAAAATGTAAAATGTAAAATGTAAAATGTAAAATGTAAAATGTAAAATGTAAAATGTAAAATGTAAAATGTAAAATGTAAAATGTAAAATGTAAAATGTAAAATGTAAAATGTAAAATGTAAAATGTAAAATGTAAAATGTAAAATGTAAAATGTAAAATATAAAACATAAATCTATATAAATCGCCCCCTTCTGGCAACGACAGCGCGGGCGGCGTTGGCGATGGCATCAACGAGCGCGGGCAGAATTTCTCGGTCCATCTGGGGCAGCGGAGGCAGTGGTGGCAGGTTCTGAAACATGTAAACCCCGATATAATATTGATACATTCCGCACATTATCCAATCACAATATCACTTACCAGCAATACATCAGCGACGTCACCGTCATCGCCGTCATCATCGTCGGTGCCATCACCATCATCATCGGTGGTGGTGTTGTTGGTGGAGTCCTCGGTGTCGTCACCACCACCGACTGCAACCTGCAAATCCTAGAACATAGAAACCCACGATATCTAGAGACGCGGTAGCGTCTCGACGCCAAGTACATGAAAAACACCCTATATATGTCGAACTGTCGCTGCCGTGTACCTTTACTCGTCGCGGAGGCATTCCAACCTAATTCTGACATTTATTACATTATATCTCATCACGCCTGCAATATTTTGTAAATTTAAAGGCATTTTTCTTATGTAAACCGCATATCGGCTTTCGAATAAGACCAATTTCAATAAAATCGGTCCACGCATGACAGAGATATCGTAATATCATGTCATGGATCAGTCGGAAACGGTAAGAAAGAAATTCTTCTTTTCCTTCTGATTCTTCTTTTCCAGTCAAAATTTTTGTCGACATAATACGTATACGCGTTATTATAAGCACACCTTCAGCCAAAACGAACTAATACATGTTTCGTTCAACAATTCCTATCTTCACTATGCAATTTCGTTCATCAATTCCTATCTTCACTATGTGCAATCTACTTCAAATTTTGACAGCTTACAGTCAGGTTATACACAAAATTTGAGATGCCACGTGTTTTTACAAATATATATATATCGTTGTACCATTGAATTGGAATCAAAATGCAGTCTCACATACAATTCCATGAATCTGGAAACACGTACAATTCCATGAATCTGAAAACACGAAAATTCGTGCTAAATCTAGCGATAACCCCTTTAAGCACAGAAATCTGTAAACATGAAAATGAAAAATAATGAAAATTGATACTAAAATCAATTAGAGTCTAATAAAACGCATGAATTTGGTAAACATAAACAAATTAATTTAAAAAATACTATTCCATGAAATATATTCAGATATACTCAGAAAATGTGTCAAATAATGTAAGTGGTCCAAATTTGAGATGTCAGGAGTTTTTACACTAAATAGGAGACGGAATTATTGTCTCAATTAACAAGGTAAGTCGCCAAATTTATTTAATAGATTTTTTATGTAGAGTCGCAGACTTGGAAGTTGTCCGGAGAAGGTTCGACAGAGAAGCACCTTCTTTCGCATAAGTTTCTAGAAATTTGTACCATGCTTGTACAAAATAATATATTGTAGTAAAAAATTGCACTGAATTTAAATTGCCAGATATTTGTATTTGTATACCAGCAATTTAGAGATTTTATTTTATGTTAAGGTTATGTACACAAAGTACTATACACATAATACATATAGATCGGCAATGCGGTGCACATGGTTTCTTTTCGTAGTTGTTGAACTTACGTAGAATTTATCCTTAATTCTGTCCCGCGATAATTTGTAAGTTATAATAAGCAAAGTGTCTTTGTAAAAAGAAGTGAGATCCCCCAAAAAACTTTAAAAAAGTAAAAAAATTACGCCAAGTACATGAAATCAAATAAATCACAAAAAAAGAAAATACTAATAAATACAAAGTAAAAAAAGATGTGAAATCAGAATGAGCTGCAAGTACATAAAGGTGCTTTCCCGCAGCGTGCAAAGGCGACACTGTGTAAGACAATAAAAGACAAAAAAAAGATGTCCGCGGCCTGGAAGTCAAATACTTGGCGTGACCAGGCAAGGTATTCTCAGATCACCAATCTATACCCATACTTCCCCCTCGCAGGCTTTCAGATAATTTATCCATTTAAAACTCAGACAATATGAGTACATTTTCATTGTATTGCGTTTAAAAATAATTGTATGATCACTCATCGACACCGATACCTTTCCTCTCACAACCTTTCACATAATTTGTCAATTTTAAACTCTGACAATATGAATACATTTTCATTATTTTCTCTTTTTAAATCTTTTTAAATAATTATTCTGCGACACCTTGACCTTGCCTGGCCACGCCAAGTATTTGACTTCCAGGCCGCGGACATCTTTTTTTTGTCTTTTATTGTCTTACACAGTGTCGCCTTTGCACGCTGCGGGAAAGCACCTTTATGTACTTGCAGCTCATTCTGATTTCACATCTTTTTTTACTTTGTATTTATTAGTATTTTCTTTTTTTGTGATTTATTTGATTTCATGTACTTGGCGTAATTTTTTTACTTTTTTAAAGTTTTTTTTGGGGATAATATTGACACGACCGCATAATTTGATCTCACACGATTTAAAAGGTTGAACACGATAAATGTCAAAATATTGCAAAGTACATACCTCCAGGATGTCTTGATATGGCTCGCCGTCCCACTCAGACGCTATTCGTAATAAGCCCATTGCTTTATTGTCAAAGATTCGAATGCAACTGGTCTCGCCGCATCCCCAAGCTCTTGCATGGAACCCTTATCTTGAAACCGAGAAGTGCGTAGCTTTGCAAAAGTAAGATGCTGTTGTTCTCCACCTGCATTTTCGCTGACCACCCTCTCCTTATTCACACGCGTCTTCTTTCCCTTCTTCTTTGACACATCATTCGATTAGATCACACCACTTTCAACGTGAATCGAATGGGTATCGAACGGCTTTGAACGGGTATTGAACGGGTGCCGAACGGGTATCGAACGGCTTTGAATGGGTATTGAACGGTATTGAACGTGTATCGAACGGCCTCGAACGTGTATCGAACGTCAATCGTAAAACTTTCAACGTGTATCGAACGGTATCGAACGTGTATCGTACCACTTCGAACGTGTATCGAACGTGTATCGTACCACCTAGAACGTGTATCGAACGTGTATCGTACCTCTTCGAACGTGTATCGAACGTCAATCGTACCACATCGAACGTCAATCGTACCACATCGAACGTCAATCGTACCTCTTCGAACGTGAATGGTACCACATCGAACGTCAATCGTACCACATCGAACGTCTATCGTACCTCTTCGAACGTGTAACACCACTTCTAAATAATTACAAATATTGTCTTAATTTAGCATACATCACATGTAGGAGATTAGGTTGGGGGAGGGTGAAGAAAAAACTTTTATACATTAACAAATTGATTATATTTTATTTATGCCTCTGGCGTGTAGACCACCAGTTGAATATTTTAAATACATTTTGCAAGGAACAGTGCTTTGCGTGTCTGCCACAACGCAGAGTATTAACTACATTTAGCTTATTTAGGGATTTTATATCCTCGTAGTCAATGTCCAGCGTCTCGATGATCACGTCCGCTCTCGTATTTTCATCGAGGAAATCCGCAAGCCAGTCGCATTTCTGCAGCCCTTTAACGTATACTATATGGGATGTGTCATCTTCTTCGTCGATCGCATCAGCTACAGCTTTCGTAATTAGCTGTTTAACCATACTGTACGGAACGTCTCCATCGTCCCAACGTAGTCCATGATGTTTTGCCACCAACCATCGGATGCTTGATTTGTCGGATTTTGTAAGAAGATATTGCGGCATCGAACTCCCAAAAATATAGTGCGAGAGAATTGTCCCCTTGCATAGGACAGCCACTTCCTTGACGATAAATCTTCCATCGACGATGAACCCTTGCAGGTCAACGAATGTTGGTACAGCCATTATCGATACAATTTAGAGGTACGCTCGCTTCCAAGACAGACGGGAGAATGCAGTTTTTCTCGTAAAGCATCTCAATTTTCACGAAGAAATTTTGTGCGAAATTCGCACAGGAGAGGGCGGGCAAGTAGCGTGGCAATTTAATTCATTTTGCGCACCACGTTTGTCAGTGGATTGTATTCAACCACCCGATCGTGCAGAATCAGACAGTAGGCTGTAGTATTTACCGGCACATTCTCTTTACACTCGAATTCTATGCGCACGTCCACGGTGCCATTCTTGATCGACTCATTTTGTCGCGAGCAACCAATCACCACGATGGGGCCAAATTGTAAAAATTCAGCCACGGTGAATAATGCCTCGTTGCAACTATGTCCATAATACGATTTACCGAATTGCGTATACATGTGATACAAGATGGCATGCTTATTTTTGTCAAAGTCCAAGTTCATGTCATCGTATGGGTAAAATTCCGAGTTGAGAAAAAGTTTTACATCGGTCAATTTACAGTTGTTGAACTTAGTAACGTCTTCGCTCATCACATTCCTTCGACCAGTCTGTAGAGCAAGGATCACGCATCGCGGCTTCTCCAGCTGTGCAGATGCCTTCACGGCCCACGAATGCTTGGTCGTGCTCTGTAAGAGAGGATACTCGTACAGATCCCACGATTGAAAACAAATGCCCAGGTTTTGACCACTTTTCAAAGTACGTAGCAACCATATCTTATTAACGTCGTTCAGCGTCACATGAGGCATCCGCCATTGTAGTTTAAGTAATTCAATTTCTGGTTCCAACATCGGTGATCCTATCAGAGCATTGTTGTCGTTGCGCGATCGTATTAAAATCTATTCGTGACGCGCATTAATAATCATGCGTTTGTAGTCCTCGCAAAATCCCAGCAAATATTTGAGTGGGACGCAAAAATTGAAATGGTTTTTCACTATAAGCCCATCGCGTCATTTCAAGCCCCATCCGAGATTCTCCATATTTTTGTCTTCGTCCGATGTCAGCGATACATAGTTTTTAAGCGTGCTAGTTATTCCAACGTTTCTGTTTCGATCAATCTCCACACCATTCAGCTCGTATCGAATCTCATCGAATAAGAACGCCATACAATTATTTCCCAACATCACCGTTAACGCATCGTTTGGCTTATTTATCTTCAATTTCCCCTCCACATAGAGGAAACTTTCGCACGGTATTGTGTATAAATCCTGCTGCTGTATCGGTATTCTTATCTCAGCGCTGTATCCAAACGTCGTGTTGACGTATGGGTTGTATGTGTGAGTCTCGAGCTTGACGATGCGATCATCAAACGTCGGCTTCCCTCCAATGCTTAGAATATCAGCCATTTTTCAACTTAAATGCGTACAATGAATCCCAAAGATTTCAAAAATGCAATGTTCGCAGCACTGAGCCTCTTCTTTTTAGCGTGATCGGAGTTGTTGCAGTTGTTGGTGCTGTAAACAATTTCACTTGGAAGAAACGGGTTTCTGGAGTCGTTCAATACAAGCATCTCTTTCGCACTACACGTATTATCGTCGTCGTCGTAAGTGCAATCTGATGGTAATCTCTTCACCTCGAAAATCGAGCAATCGTCCGTCTTGATCCACAACGCGTATCGTTAGATCCGTAATGACCCGTGCGATGATTGGAAGGTAAATGATCTGCGCAGGCGTTTCCGATATCTTATATCCTGGTGTGACTCTCGGAGAAAATTCATGTATCGTATGTACACGCCTCCCATTGTTGTACGCACCAGCGATCACGCTTCATTCTATGCGAATAATGTTCACGTTCATGATATTAATTGGATCATCTGATTCATGCCATCGTCCTGGTTCTAATACCCGATTCGTCGAGAATCCCAATAGCGATCCGATGTTATTGGGCTTTGTAAAGTCTACGGCGAACCGGCAGTACAGTTCGCTTTTCATGGTGTTGTTGTTGGGACGCAACACTATAGGATACGCATCGTTGTCACCGTCATCGGTGCCGTCGAGATTTTTTTGAGGATATCGCTCGAGTAATCGCTGCTTCAGGTACTTGGCAATGACGTCTAGTTCGTAGGAGCCGTGGGGAATCGTAATGTATTCATGAGTGGTGTCGACGCTGTTGTTTTTGATGCCATAGTTTGAGAAAAAGTAGAATTTATCGTTGCTCGAGTCGATGTTCGGTATTGTGTGTTAAGTTTCAAAGGTTGTTAGACCAAGCTCGTAATCATCGTCGCTCAAATCTATGGGCGGAAAGTAGTTTACCGCGAGGGTGCTACTCTTGCCGGTTAGAGTGAATGTTAACGACATATTCTGCTCGAACTGCTCGACTATTACTGAATCAGAGTGGTGGGAAGTCAATCCTTAAATTCGGTGCCGATCGTTTGTAGAAAGCGTAGACATAGTTGTCCGCAATTGCTCTGATCGTACTTTTGATAAGACGTACGATTGTATTCAATTTTCACAGCATCTTTATCCAGATATTGTATGAATTCCTTAGGCGGTCGAAGATTCCCAAAGCTGTCGAAATATATAGCTCGACTCCCTCTCTTCGCATACGCCACCCAATGAGTCCCAGGCCCCTCGACATTGTCCAAATTTACGATACCGCTCTCGTTTTGACGTACTCCTCCGGCTGGTAACGCGTTACGCATCAAAACGCCTCTAAAGAATGGAATATGCATACGTTTTGCCAACTCCTCCAATTGTGCATCGGTAGTTACGACCACAGGCATTTTTATTTTCTTTTCGGAGATTTTTTTTCGTTTCGATTATCCCTGTCCGCGCTTGTACGGTGCGAGATAAAGTCCCCGACCTTCCATGGAGCGATTATGACGTTGCATTTCCTGCAGCTGATGTTGCGCCGCCTTATTATCGTTTACCGCCTTGGCGATCCCCACCGCTCCACCAGCCAATGATCCGAGAACACCTAGCAACAGTAGAAGTGGCAATATACCACCCCGTTTTGCTACCGGAAGAATCCTCTTTTTCGGTGTTCTCTTTGGAATCTTTTTGCGGGATTTTGATTTCATCCCCATTCCGATCTTCGTCGTGGCCTTCATAGCTGCCCAAACAGCCGTAGCAGCACCTCTTTCACCCAGAGTCGAGTCTCACGCAACGATGCGTTTTCGCGCTTTGTCAGCGAGTATGTTATCTGCCGCGTGCCTTTCGCTGAGGTCGTTGCTACGCGAATACGCAATATCGTGTTCTCGACACGCTGCGTCCAACGGATTGATGCCTCGATCCCCTCTAGCTAATCGTTGTGCTAGATGAGTTCCTGGGCCGCAAAACTTGTATCCCGGAATATGTAATTCGATAGGTAGAGCGTTTATCGCCCGATTTAACAAACCACGGCCTTTCTTTACTCTCGTCGGCGACATTCGCTACAGTTTTTAATCAATGGTGCTGGACCGTCGATATGCGTTCGCTGCCAAGGGCGATTATAATGTTCCAGACACCGACGGCGTCCGCTTCGAGATCGTGTACGTGTACTCCAAGTCGTTGCAACAGCCGAAATATCAGTACTTGGAGAATTTATTGACTCCGATAGATGAAATTGGCTACTTTACGTTTTCGAATAACAGTGACGTCATCCCACCGAGCAGAGGTGTAAGATGCGAAGATTTCCGACTGCAGCGCCGCTTGCGGTAGAGTGAGGAAGTTTTGATAGTTTTCATTCGGTCCGTACTCTATTCAGTGATGCTAAAGTTAATGGCCGGAGTATCGAGAATTTCCCCCACCATGCACATGACAAGTATGACAACTCCATGATCCGCGCATACGTGAGCCCAGCGCTTCGGATGACTTCGGACAATTTCGGGAGTTGAGAGGGACGGTGAATATGAGCCTTTCTCTCTTGCTCTTGAAACGTTGAGATTCTAGTACCGGCAAGGTTGCCGTTCGGGGATCTTTCGTCTTACTTACTCATGCTGTACGTATCACGGACTCCTTCACTCTTACAGGCCTCGGACGGTAAACGGCAACCCTGGTCGCTGGCAAGCGGCACGAGCCACCGAAATGCGATTTTGGTTTCCCGGATATTTTCACTTTCCGACACAGATATTCTTGTAACGAAAACAAATTTCGAAAAAATTTTTATTGCGGAAATACACGTTTTAGGATCTCCTGATCACACTGAGACTATTAAAAAATAGATTTTTTCAAAATCTCGAATGTTTGTTAACACAATTGCGTTTAAATGGCTCAATAGATTTTAATAAAACTTTATATTTAGATTTCGTCTTTTCGTCTTAAAATCTGGTTAATTTTTTAACCCAATCGGTTCATGAATAATGATAGTTACCTCTTATAGTTCTATAATTTTTCGTATTATTTAATATAAATATTCGTTATTCATAAAAATTAAAAAGATTCTCTAAACGAATCTCACAGGGAATTAAATACTACGTAAAAAAGTTAAATAAATTTTTTCCCTATTTTCGCTCATAAAGGATTTTCGTTCACGATACACGTAGGATTTTGCAATATCCGAATTGCAATAAACCGTTGACATTGACGATAGACGCTTTAGCTTACGCTATGGGCACCGATACTTACTTGTACAGTTACAATTATTACAGAGAACAATTTATTAAAATTTAATAAAATTTATTTTTTTATAATTTTCGTATAAAATAATTGACATAATTAATAATTAATGCACATTTGTGTTGTTTTTTATTTCCTTTCTATATTTATTAAACATCTATAGAAGACAAAAAAATCAATAAATATGTACATATAAAGGTACGTTAAAAGTTATTAAATTTATACGTACAGTATGTATACTCTTAAATTATTTTGTAATGTCATTTGTATAAATTATGTTTAATCATGGGATAATCAGCTTGACAATAATTTTTTTGATGTATTATATATGTATGTATCTATATGTATAGTTGTATACAATATGTGATGCAAAAGTAAATAACAGTATGATAGGATGAAGCGATAGGGCTTATGAAGTGAAGGTTTAGTTTTACATATCACATTTATAACATACATATGTACTATATCTATTTTTTAGGGAAAGACGTGAACGCGAGTTAGAGGAAACGGGAATGAGTGAGAAAGCGAAACGTCTTTCACAGTTCACTTTGTTTTTCACGCACCGCAACGTGGTGTGAGTGCGACAACACACTCAATTTACCGAGATGTTAACACCTTTGAAAAGAGGAAAAAATCGGTTGAGAAATATTAAATGAATAGATATCAAGCAAGAATGAAAAAAAGATAACGTTTAGATAGAAAGCGAAACGATTGCAAATATAAACCACAAATACAAATTTAATTCCAAAATATTATTAAAAATTTGAATAAAAACGAAACTAATGGCTACGAATATAAATTATTACTTGACATTAATGTAAAATGATTTGGGCCAATCGAAATTGTAGAACTAGTTTCTCCGCGGGCTTCAAAAGCTGTTTTAATCACGGCAATGGAATTTACAGAATCATGACTAAGTTTACTTCTTTTACAAGTTTTGACATCGGTCAGAATAGAGAAAATTCTTTCTGCTTCTGCATTTGAGTGAGGAAGACTCCTTACAACATTCACGAGTTGTTTCAAGACTGGGAACAGGAGATTTTTATCTTTATCCCTCGCAGAATTAATTTGAACCTACATGTCATCAACGCACAGCTGTGACAATTCTTGACATTGCACTTTGTCGAAAGTATAATACAACTTATTCCATTCTTCTTTTAATTTTAAGTGGTCAAAAGATCCTAATTTTTGTGCAACGTAAATTAAATTTTTCAAGGTATAGTCTCTATTACTATCAAAAAGTGCTAATTTCACATCAAAAACGTGCAAAGTGCCTAAAAATGTATCTTTTAAAGGGAAACGTTTTATTATCTCGGTAATGGCTCTAATGTAAAGAGCTAAGCAAATTTTTTTAATTTCAAGAAACGTTTCCTGGGGCAAAGTACTATCATCGACATGATCCTTCAAGTAATGTTCACACTCAAAACCGAGGCAAATGTCCTTCAAGTCTAACAAATTGTTACCGGAAAAAAAATCTATGTGAAACATCGAGTCGTTTATTGTTGAATATTCTGGTTTTAAAATATGTCCGCACAAATCTTGAAACAAAAGTCTAGATTTAGAATATAATAAATGAACGGCTGTCCTGCGAGTTTGAAAAAACGCGTTGAAGGAATTGAAATAATTTAAAATATATTTAAGAAACAAAAGATAAGCTTTTGTTTCTATTTTTTTATATCACAAAGTAGATTATCAGCCGTCTCGTTTTTTTGATTTTCAAATACTTCCGAAATTAAAAAAAGATTTAACGAATCCCAACATTCCAGAATGCGTGCTACGCAAGCGTGCATGGCTAGCAAACGCGTATCGCACAATTTTAAAATTTTTTTTTACTTATTATTAACAAATTCTTGAAAATTAGCAAAATTCGCCGACCGTTTGGCGCTAATATTAATATAAACTGTTAAATTTCGAATAAATTTTTCAATATAACTTGGGATTTCTGAACATGCTTTACTAGATACTAATGCCGCGGAATGGCAAATACAATTGACTGTTATTAATGAAGGACACCTCGTTTTAAGTTTTGAACAAAATGAGGAAAAGCGCCCGATCATCACTGATGCATTGTCACATGTGAGTCCAATTACATTCTGCACAGGAAATTGCTTTTTGTGCAATGCTTTCTCAAATGCTGAAAATAAACCTTCTGCAGAGCAATCTGTGGCGTCTAATTTTAATAATTCTAATAATTCTGTAAAAGCTGCAGAAGTTTCCGAATTTACGTATTTAATTAAAAAAGTGAGCCATTTTACGTTTGAAATATCTGTGCTTTCGTCAACAAATATAGAAAATTTATGATGTCGAGCACTTTCAATAATTCTACTTAACAACCATTGTCGAAGAAAAGTTCTCGGACTATATTTGCGTTTCGCTGTAGGAGAATTCATGATAAAAACCAGAAAAACAGACAGAGGAAAAAGATAAATAAAAAAAAGAAGAGGAAAGTATATAAATTAATGAAAAAAAATACTTACCTGCTTAGTTGATGCCTTCAAAAGATGGACGATCACCAGCTGAAATATTAAATATTTATAAGCAACCACACGCACTGGACACAGCACTACGAATTACGGTTACTCTACGTTCGCGCATGTCCGTTACGGTATCCCGCCAAAAAAGCCCGCATAATGTAGTACCAACAATGTGCAAGCGGAGCGCTGAAGTAGAAAATCTTCAATTCTTCGCATCTTGCATAGCACGAAACTACCAAAGAATATAGAGCGGAGATATCACAAGCTGAGATTCCTTACTCCACCGCAGGCGGCGCTGCAGTCGGAAATCTTCGCATCTTACACCTCTGCCACCGAGCGAATCGCTTCCGAATTCTATTTTTATCTTTGATGACGTGGCATGCGACAAGCAAGATACGATAAGGGAATACTTTGCAATGGGGCGCCACTCGAACGTTGACTGCTTCTATCTCTGTGAGACATATGCAAAAATTCCCAAACATCTTATACGCGACAATGCGAATCTGCTGATTCTGTTTAAGCAGGATGGTACCAACTTGAAACATGTGTACAACGATGACGTAAACACTGACATGCCTTACGAGGATTTCTGCGCTTTGTGCCGTAATTGTTGGCAACGGGAGTATGGTTTCGTGGTAATAGACAAGGATAGTGCGATGTCCAATGGACGTTATAGAAAGGGATTTAACGAGTTTGCCGTACCGTGAGATGGCCAATCGTTATCAACACGTCGGTGGGAAAGCAACGTCTGCGGCACAACGATGATTGATATCGATACTCTGGAGATTAAGCATCGCTAGAGAATAGCGAAGGAAATTGCAAAAACCAGCGAAGCCATTCGCCGGAAACATCAGGCTTTGAAGACTGGCAAGATGGAGAAAGATATCGCGTTGGAGAGATACTTTAAACCTATCGTCGGACCCTTGAAACATATTGTGGAAAATACCACAACAGCAGAAGCTGACACATCACCGCTGATGAGTACAGACGTTGAAGGGAATGAAACATTAACGCCTAAAAAAATCCATCCGAAAGGGAACACATCGCGCAAGGCAAAGAGGAAACAACACGGGCCATTGGAATATTCACCCATAACCTCGACTCCAGTTCAATCGAAGCGGAAACGACAAAATGCTACATCAAACGATTCTCCGGCTCCTCCCACACCAATAAATACATTTCCCAATGTGCAATCGCTCTCAGCCGTTGATGGCGACGTTTTTGAAACTATTCCCGATGAGTCGTTTGTAACATCTATTAGACAGCAATTCCAAACATCCGAGGGACAAAAAACGATCCCCAGTCATTTTGGCCCGCTGGGGCAAAAATACATGAGCGCAATCCTAAGTAGTGATAAGGATACAGCAATGGACTATGGGTACGGTGTATACTTTGACAATAGTAGAACGATGCTTGGGGATAAGGCTTTCGATATAGACAAGGATGATAATATAATCATAGATGGTGTAAAATACAGAGGAACACCCGGCCTTTACGAATTGATTTTTATGAGAATTCCCGACGATACTGTATACACCGATGCCGATAAACAAAAATACAAAAGTATACTGCTGGAAACGAATGCCCACAGACGCGGTCATGGTGCTAAAAATCCCATATTGGGCAACAAGGGATACAAGTTCAAACATGTAATTGCACCGCTAATTCCCCGTGCATCAGCTAGTAGGGCAGGGAAAGGTCTAACGGTGCCGCGGGTCATGGTGGTAAACGATAACAAAATCGATTACGTACACTGGGACGATCCCAACGAGCTGGTGGATCGATTCCATTTGCTCGAAGCGTCGTGTCAGGCGGGTAACAACTCTCACGATCCCGAAATTTTATCGATTATCGAGGAACTACGCGAGGTAGGCCTCATTATATAAAACCGCGCGCCGATGATGTGCACAGTATGCATCGAAATGCCAATCAACAAATTTGGGGTATCGCTCGAGAAGAGTGGAGCAGCTAGAATGGACTATTACAAATGGAGCGGTTTGCTTCGAAATTACATGCGAGATAACGCTCTTTGCGTAACCGGTGCAGACTTTGATGCAAAATCACGCAAGATACGACGCGTAGCTCAGCCGATGGCCGACACCGATGCCGTCAATAATCTATACCAGAGGAAGCTGGTCGTGTTTCACACAGATATGCTGACGTTGCAAAACTGCGTTCAAAAGATATCGCAGGAGTTGAATTCTATCCCACAGCCGGACAATGAAATTCGTAAAGTTAAAGAGGTTATAACCGCTTTTTCTGCGGAGCAGCAACTTGTCCAGAATTTTCTCAGACTAACGGGAAGCACATAATGCATGTACCCGATAATTATCGCATCATTCGTGTCCAAGACACCTCTGCGATCAAACATGCAACCATTATCGAAATCCAAGAGTAAGGAAGACCACGGCCGCAAGAAGCGACAACTCGTTGAGGAATTGCCATGCTCCAGCTCGAAGACATTTTCCGCGGAGGCGCGTCATATTGCATGGATACGATGATCTGTTGCAAGCTGACATTGTAGAAATGCGTCCATACTCGCGATTCAACCAGGGTCACCACTACATACTCACCGTCATCGATGTGTTGAGCAAGTATGCGTGGGCATTACCGCTCAAGACTAAAAGTGGTGCTGAGGTGACTAAAGCGTTTGCAAAGATATTTAGAGAGCGATATCCGAAAAATTTGCCAAACGAACAAGGAAAATAATTTTACAACACCGATGTGCAGAAACTCATGACAAAGCACGACATTAATCATTATTCGACGTATTCGGTGATGAAGGCCTCCGTCGTAGAACGTTTCAATCGAACTTTGAAGAACAATATGTGGAAACTGTTTACGCTGAATGGAACCTATAGATGGACCGATGCGCTACCAACTCTACTTGCAGAGTATAACACACGAAAACATAGAACCATCGGAATGCGTCCTTGCGATGTTACCCCTGCGATCGCCGACAGGCTGCTAGCCACCGTATACAGCAACATAAAGATCGCTGCTTCAACGAGATTTAAGTTGGGCGAGTTTGTGCGCGTGAGCAAACTTAAAACCATCTTCGATAAAGGCTATACGCCGAACTGGACAACGGAGGTGTTCAAGATAGCCAAAGTACAGACAACTAATCCCGCGACGTATCTGCTGGTCGATTCCTGCGGAAAACCCGTTGCCGGAGGATTCTATGAACACGAGCTGCAACGCGTCACCGATCCTGATGTGTATCTAGTGGAAAAAGTGTTGCGTAGAAAGGGGGATAAGGTGTACGTCAAGTGGCTGGGGTTTCATAAATCACACAATTCTTGGATAAATAAAAATGATGTATTGTAAAAATAATAATACATGGTTCAATAAATACAGTGACACATATACATGTGTGAACATTTTTTTTTACACATTAATTCCACCATTTATAATTTCTATACATTTGCAAACAATAATTCTACTATTTATAAGAAACGAGTTCATAAATACAGTAATAATAATTTCTATACATTTGCAAACAATTTTATATTATACAATAATTCCACTATTTATAATAAATACAATAATTTCTATTTTACAATGGAATTTGGTAATGACCCCAGGGCAGAGTGTCGGTCGAATCGGGTACGATATGCCGCTTGTCGTCGTGTGGGCTTAGAGCGATTTTAGATTCCGAAATGGTGTACACTTTTTGCAATTTAGACCGTATGCATGATTGTCTGTGAACCATTTCGATCTCCCTTTGCAAACACTGCGCGTAGTCGTCGAAAGTTATCGTTCTAGCTATGACGTTGGTCTTGACGCCTTTCGCCTTTTTCGTATCTTTTTTGTCGTCTACGCCAAGTGCATACATTTTCGCTCTAAGACCTACGAATTCGGTCATTATCGCACCGTTATTTTCGTCCTTCATCAGCCCCGGAACCTTCTTATTTACGCGCGGCATATTATATACATTGTCGGTGGAATAATCGCTTGTGTCGAATCTATCGATATTGTGTTTCATGGTCTCGTAGATATCGTCGCATCGAATATAATAAATGAGGCTGTCAGTGTCTGTATATAGAATTTTACATTTTTGTCCGTGCTTGGGAGACATGTACTCGTGGTGAAATTCGTACAAATAAATTTTTGATATGTCCAGAATGAACATACCCACGTATATCGGTTTGCTGAATTTCACCTCGAGTTTTCGCAATTCAACAGCTATTAAATTTTCCGAAAAAACACTTCTGCTGTGGAAATTCGGTTTCACGATCATTGCCTCCGCGCCATAACGCCCTTCCCAATGAGTCAAAAGTTTTACGTCCACATGATTTCCTACATTTTCCATTGTTTTACCA
Source organism: Andrena marginata (assembly GCA_963932335.1). Classification (NCBI taxonomy): domain Eukaryota; kingdom Metazoa; phylum Arthropoda; class Insecta; order Hymenoptera; family Andrenidae; genus Andrena; species Andrena marginata. Next base: position 19,123,515 of record OZ010660.1, read on the forward strand.
AATACCGCGTTGTTCATCAATTTGTACAAATTTTTTTCAAAATCGTTTGTCGCGCTTGTTCTAAACCGTGTATTTAGTTCGATGTAATCGCGGAGCCAGGGAGATTGAGCGAATTGAAGCACGCGGTGTATCTTTGTAATACGAAGACCATGACGCGTGCACTGCTGCAGGTTACGGTAATGGATGACGTAACGCTGCTTATCATATACCGTCGCGAGTAACTTGTCCTGCCTGCTGCCAGGTGGTTTGGCACGCGTCGGGCAGAACGGTAGATCGGCATGAGCGTCGTGCAGACGTTGCGGATATTCCAGATCTACCTCGAGAATGTACCCCGTGGGCGAATCGACACCGATTGAAGACACGTCAAAATTTGCAGCATCTTCGACCCATTGAAATTTAGCGTATGGTAGGGGCTGACACATTGGCCATCCATACAAATTGTTCACGTCAAAGTACATCAAGTACGATGACTCTTCCGATGCGTCGTAAGATGACATGTACTTGTTATTGGCATGTGCGTATCTTCCGGAACATTGGCCTAAACCCCCACGTATACCGCGTTGGATAAACATAACCATATCGACGTCGGTGAGCAATTCGAATGTAATTTTGGTATGTTTTAGCATGGCATCCCAGGTGAAACCAGGTAGAGTATAATAATGCGCTGAATCTAGTCCGTAACTCTTGATACAACTTTCGCGAAAATTTTCAAAAATATCTGCCAATAACAAGACATCTGTTTTCAAATACAAGTCGCTGTATTCGCCCAAGGTTCTAATCCCGAAACGCTGCCAGACAGTCTCGGCATGTGCGTAATCGGTCTCGGATACAGTCTCACCCGTTAACGAACTGTAGAATGACTCGCGCGGCGGTAAGCATGGATCCTGCAGCTTGTTCGCGCAATCAAGTTATTCGTACGGAAAGACACCCTTTCGCGTCAATAAATTGAAATCTTCGGTGGATAATGTTTCAAATTTTTAGCGTAAAATTTTTAATTGATCTGTGCTCAGAAAAGATGCTAATTTGTCGAGACTGGTGTTGAGAAATTTGTACGAATCGATGAATCGTAATTTAATATAATTTCGCGAGTCTGATTCGGCTGCATCTTCGACATTTTTTGTGAATGAAATATACTTTTCTTTAGTAATAGGCAATACTTCAACGTGACCTTCGAAAGCGGTAGCAATTTCCTCGATAATGAAATGTGAATCGTAGCCGGATAAATTGTGGAAATCTCTGGGGATGTAAAACGCATTTTTATAATTTAAATTGCACTCCGAATGTTCTGGGCCTCTAAACCGTCCGGAGAGATGGCAATGATCTCGAACTCGTTTATCGCTAGCCTCGAATGGTTCTTCGCAAATGTGACAGTGTGTTGCATTGTGAAATGTCGTCCACTGTTCGGTGGTTAAATCATGCATTGGAACATTACTGGTCAAGATGGGTTTAACAAAGTTTGCAAATTTCTTCAGTTCGTATACGAACCATGAAACACAATCCGCGTCGCGGTGACATCGATACGTCGATAGCGATGTATCGTACGAGCAATGCATATAATAGGCAATACTGTGCACATTGTGGTGTTGATACGCGCGCAATTTATTATCATCACCCGTTTGGTGGTTAGCCCCTGTTTTTGCGATGATGCATTCGAGATCTGCATACACCACGAAGGGAAGTCGCTCGTTCCTGCAGTGGTTCTCGAAGCTGAGGAAATTTTTGCCTTCGCTGGGCAGCACGATGGCACAGTCGTTCATCTGCCCACAGTCCAGTGAATGAATCTCCAACTTCTCGGTTGAGCTAAAGTAGTGCATACACCTGTAAACATAAATTTTTTTTATTTAATTCTTTCGCGAGACATTTCAATATTTCACAAGTTTATATACGTACCGATCAAAGATGAATTTTTTCCCATTGTGTCTGCTGAGCTGCATGCACACCAGCCGAGACAAGTTCTTGATCCACACAAAGTGCCCTACATCGCCGTGCTCTTGATTCGGTGTGTAGAGCAGGTTGACGTGTCGATCCCTCTTGTTGCTGGTGAGGCGCAATGGAAAGACCTTCGATCCATTCTCCGCCTCGAAGGTGTACACGTTGACGGAGACGCTGTTCTGCAGCTCAAACTTCCCGATATGCTCCAGGGGCATTGGAAACTCGATGCCCTGGAGATTTAGCACCATTTTATAGTGCGGATATGAGCTTGGGCGATCGGTATGTCGTTCAGCAGGATGGAGAGCGGCGACCACTGCCCACGCGAAACATGCATTGTCCTCGGATTGCACGCTAATCGTTGCATTCTTCAGTAATAAATCACGAGGTAACTTGAAGTATAGAGAACAAGGACGTTCAACTGTATTGACGTGTGTCTATCTTGCTCTGTATTCTTTCTGTTTTGGTAGTGTTTATCCGAGTCTGATTAGTTCGGTTTTATACCCACTTGTGGATACTGTGCTTATCTCTTTGCTGCCGCAGTGCTGTTCGCGTGGTGCCCTTACTTTCCGAGTAATCCGCCGTTATTTCTCGGTATTCGGTTGTGGCTTGCTCAGCTTGTGGTTTCTTCCGCCTGTTTTTGCTTGACTTTGTCCTCGGTGTCGTCATCGTGATTACAAACTCTGTTGAGCCTTGTGTAAGGCTAACTAGTAATTAACGACATCTATTGAGGAGTTTAATACACTACTGTTGTTGTACTGTCGGTATGGCTCACTGTCGAGGATGCTCCAAATTTCTTCCTAAATCCGGTAAATGCACAGGCTGTGGAATGAATAATAATTATCCTGGCATTGGTGCACTTGACGGCAATAATTCCCTATCTCTGCCGGGATCCTCCACCTCGTCCTCAAGAACAACGTCCTCAAGAACAAGATCTGAGGCTTCACTGGATTTAAGGGCTATTCATGGCACCCTTCAGGACATCAATCTCAAATTATGCTCGCTCGATGATTTGGTAGCACGGGTTAATTCCTTACACGCCATGATGTCGGATGTTGCTGAACGGGTGGATTGCCTAGCCGTTGACCAAGCCTCTCTTGACCGACGCTTGACATCGCTCGAGCAGCGTTTTGCCGGTGGGAGGACGTCTGCTGCTGCTGGTTTGGTGCCTCATACTGAGGTCACCCAGAGGTTTGAACGAATGGAGCGTTCTACTAGAGACTTTGAGCTCGTTATATCAGGGTTGCCTGATGATCCAAATGTGGGACTATTGCAGACTATTAAAAGTGTTGCGGACGCCATTAAGGTACCTTTCTCGCAGTCGCACGTAGCCTCTGCGCTTAGACTTCGGCATACCAAAGCTAAGTTTAAGCCTCTCGTCATTCGATTTACATCTACGTTTACTCGGGACGAGTGGATCGCCAAAAAGAGAGCCAAGAAGGATCTTCGTGCTAGTGAGAATGTTTCGTCGTGGCCTGGCTCACTTATATATATTAATGAACGTTCGACTGCTAGTGAGCGTAACAGTTTGCTTGAGGCCAAGAAGCTGGCGAAAGACCATAATTTTAAGTTTGTATGGATGAAACGAGGAAATATCTATCTAAGGAAGGATGATGGTGCTCCAGTCCGGCGGTTCACATCTTCTGCCGACTTCGCTGAGGAACTGTCTTCTCTGCCTCCTGTTCTGCAAGGCTCTCCAGTTCAAGTTCATCATACTATTGATGGGAGTCAGTGACCTGACCTGAGCCTACACTCGGGCTCTGTAACTATTCGCCCGCCTTCCTTGGATGGGTCAGTTGGGCTGGACTCTACTTCTGGCAGTACATATTCCTTCGCGTCCTCTGCTGTGCTGGAGCTTTCTTCTTCTATTTCGGAACATGCGTCTTCTACGTTCTCTACCTCGCTTTCTTGTAAGCTGCGTGCGCACTCTAAATCCTTCTCTACTGCTCACTTAAATATTCGGTCACTTATTTGTCATTTCGCGGATCTAGCCGACTTAGTGCGTTGTTACAAGTTTGACGTGTTGGCTCTTACTGAAACCTGGTTGCGTACTGAGCACGACTCTGGGACCCTTCTGCTGCGTGACTATTATCTCTATCGTGCTGACCGTCGTTCTCGTTTCCTTGCTCGTGGTGGTGGTGCTGCTTTGTATGTCAAATCCAGTTTAGATTGTGTAAATATCTTTGAGGTCATTACTAATAATTATTTTCAAGATAGCCTTCTAGATGTAGCTGGCGTTCTTTTTACTATTAAACATGCGCGCATTGTGGCCCTGTCTGTGTATCGTCCGCCTAACTGTCCCTTGTCCTGTATAAATGATCTTGCACTGTTCCTTGTCGAAGTTTCTTGCACTGCTACTTATATTATATGTATGGGTGACTTTAATATTGATTACAATAATGTATGCGACCCGGGTTTGCCTCTTGTTAGGCACTTTATGTCATCGCTTTCTTTATGCCAAACTATATCTGTGCCTACCCGAATTACTGCGCTATCTTCAACTTTGCTGGATTTAATATTTGTAAGCGATGACGTGGATATTGTATCTGCAGGTTCTCTTGATGTAAGCCATATTAGTGACCACTGTCTTGTTTACTCGATACTTAATATTCCTAAATCGACGGGCCGCCAACGTTTCATTTTGCGACGTAATTTTAAGGATATACATGAGGAGCAATTCCGCTGTGAGGCTGAGGGCTTAAGCTGGCATCGGATTGGTGACTGTGACACGGTTGATTCTAAATTTGCTGTGTTTGAATCTTTGTTGGTCACATTATACGATCAGTTTGCACCTATAAGATTAGTGCGTGTCTCCAGGCCCCCTGCGCCTTGGCTCACGCAGACTGTGAGGAGATTCATAAAGCTTCGCAATCGGGCACTCGTGAAATTCAGAAAGACTGGTACAGCTGGTGATTGGGACTACTATAAGCATCTTCGTAATGTTGCTAAGTCCGTCATTCGCGCTGAGAAAAGGGCGTTTTTTAAAAGCTTTCATTCTTGTTCCTCTAGAAGGCTCTGGAACTTCCTATCCTTGGCCGGATTTTACCGTTCGTCTTCGTCCTCTTCTGGCATTGAGTCCTTTCCTGACGCTACCTTAATTAATAATTATTTCATTGACTCTCTGCCTGCTTGTACTGCCACTTCTAGCCTTATACATAATTATGCATCCTTGAATAATCTTGATCCTGACGCTCCTACTTTCCCTTTTGTGCCCTTTACTCCTGAGGATCTCCTTGCCGTCTTTAAAACTATCAAACTTACGTCCTCTAATCCTTACGAAATTTCTGGCGGTATGGTCCTTAATTGCCTTCCTTACTGTTTTGACTCTCTACTACATATTTTCAATGCTTCTATTTCCGATGGTGTATTTCCTTATGCATTAAAGCACTCCTTTGTAGTTCCTATTCCCAAAACACCTTATGTAACTGCCCTTAATTCCCTTCGTCCTATATCTCTTACTCCTTTCTTATCTAAGGTGCTCGAGAAACTTTGCATTGCGCAGCTTCAGAGGTTTTTCACCTCCGCCAATGCTGTTCCAGTTTTTCAGTCTGGCTTTCGACGTGGTCATAGCACTACTACATCTTTGCTGCATTTGTCGGATACCGTTTTGCGGAGCTTTGATTCTAGACGCTTAACTGCCATTATTTCCTTAGACTTTTCTAAGGCATTTGACACGATTGATCATGACCTGCTGGTGGCTAAACTTCGACATACTGGTTTGTCCTCTAATGTCCTGTCTTTCCTTGAATCCTATCTTTCTTCCCGCTCTCAGCAGGTTATGCTTAACCAGTTTATGCCTACGATCTCATCTACTCGCGAGGTTAAACGTGGTGTACCTCAAGGCTCTGTGCTTGGGCCCCTACTTTTTAGTATCTATGTAAGGGATCTGCCCTCGGTGTGTCATAACTGTTATATGTATGCGGATGACACTCAGCTTGTTAAGGACTTTGTTATTGGCAGCGCTGAGTCTGCCAAATGCGAGATGGCTTCTGACCTGCTACGCCTCACGGCATGGGCTGATGCTCACGGTTTGCAGCTAAATCCTACTAAATCTTCTTTAGTAGTGGTTGGCTCTCCAGCTTTACGTCAACAATTGTCTTCTTTCGTTATTTCCTGGGGCTCTGCAACTCTTTCTATGCAGCCTACTGTTAAAATCCTCGGTGTTACTTTTGATTCTTCTTGGTGCTTTGACCAACATGTAGCTGTTTTGTGCCGTTCTGCTTTTGCTCGTCTACGTTTCCTGTATCCTTCTCGTCGTATTTTGTCCACCCACATCAAGCTCTCGCTCTGTCAGTCACTCGTTATTTCTCTCTTTGATTACGCCGATGTTGTGTATGGTCCTTGTCTCTCTACTCGTCTCGCGTCTATTGTGCAACGTATCCAGAATTCGTGTCTTCGCTATACCTACAATGTCCGTAAATTTGATCATATTTCACCGTGCTTACTTCTCTCTGGCTGGCTCAAAGTCAGACAGAGGTGGATTTTGCACCTGTGTTGCATCGTACACAAAGTTCTGGGATCCGAAACGCCTATCTATCTAAGTGAATTACTATGCAGTAATTCATCTATGCACTCTGTTTATGCACCATATACGAGGCGTGGTGCTGATCTGTCTGTGCCTGTTCATCGTACGGTCAAATTTACAGCATCTTTCTCTTATTTATCATCCTTATATTATAATTCTCTTCCCTTGGATATCCGCTCTTTGACCTCTATGCCTGCTTTTAAATGTGCTACCCGTTCTTTTATTCTTGCTCACTATCCCTAACTCCCCTTGTCACGTGGTTCTCTCTCTTGCTCATTTCTTGTTTCGTTAGCTTTACTTCTGTTTTATATTGTTATTGTTTTTGGGTTAGGTTGCAAAACGGCATATATGCTGAACCTCGCCTATTTATCACATAAGTTGTTTTTTTTTCTTTTTGTTGTTTGTAAACGTGATAAATAAAGACGAATTATTATTATTATTATTATTATTATTATTATTATTATAAGTGGCATCCCGCGCGCAGCGGATTGTACTTATTAACATTGACGGTCAGATTCATGATTCTCGCCAATGCCCATCCGCTGTCGCGTTCCTGGAACTCTTCCAACGACGCCAGGGTGGGTTCGATGACGCATCTCTGGTACCACTCCTGCAGATCGGATGTGCCGAAGAGTTCACAGTTTCGGGTATTGATGCTTTTACAAGCATGCTTGTCACCCGCCACAAATTCGCCGTTGAACACCGTGTTCACTTTGAGGTTCCGCTGTTTCCTCAAAGCACCTCGCACATGCTCCAACACAATGGTCGCCGCATCCTGCAGGAAGCTGCGCGGCTCGATGTAATTCAAATTTAACACGGCACCAGTTAATACGCGGTTATCGAACGCAGCGTCTATTTCGCGCCACAAAAGTCGTGTGCTCGAATGTCCGGCACCTTCATGCAAGAAACGGCTGCGCAACGAATGTTTCAGCCCTTCGAGCTGCGCAATTCGAGCAACCAACGATTGCCGAACACCGATCTATAATCGAGGACGTTTCACGCGGCTCTGTTCTTCTAAAGATTCGACACACTCGTTGCACCGTTCTTCCCACGCGAGGTACTCTTCCCGGGAAATCAATCGTGCGGATTGATCCAGCAATTGGCGGGTTACTTGCGCGAATTCTCCCATGGCTGTAATGTCTTTTCCTCGCAACACGTTGCAACGATTTGAGGCTTTGTGCACTTTGGAGCGCATATTTATATCCACCAATTTCCGCTGATGCAGCATAATTCTTTCTATGATTCATGCATATGACGAATTAGCGCGCAATATCATTCGATGAAATTTCTGCTGACGTCGCATAATTTTAAGATTCGACGTTCCCACAGGTATCATATTACATTCGACGCGTGTCGAGACTTTTATCCTTGAGGATGGGGCTCAAATTACATACTGCGACGTTAAGATTGAAAGACATTATGGAAAAATTGATAGTTTTAAAATAAAAATGGTGTGGTGGGGGAAGCAATTGCTCCTCTATTTAAGACGGCTCCCGAACGCTATTCCATCAATCGCTCAGTATCCACAGTGACTTTCTATGGAACAAATACTGCTCTGAAAACAAAATGTACAGTACCAGTGCCGAAAGAAACGTTGAACGCATGAATTATTACGTTCCGATCGTGCGAGATGATGGTGTGGCTCAATGTGGGGAGGATACAGTTGTTTGGTAAGGCTTAATTTTCACATCTCAAAATTTTTATGTTTATTCCTAATACGAGCGAGCAATTTCATAGCTTTGATTGTTCTCTTAGCCCGCGCCGAACATCGCGTATCATGGTCAGAAGATACGCATTAACATCCATAGGCAGCAAATATATGGAAATTGGGATCCGCGTACGGCCTACGATTGATGTAGAAATGGATCTCGGCGACAATCGTTGGATGTTTCTCATGTTACCATGGGATACATGGTGTTCGCTATGCAACAATCGTACAACCATTGAAGAACGTTCACGATCACCTGGATCACCTTCGATGCAAATGGATAAATTAACGATGGATTTTTGTGAGATCTATAATTCTCCGATTGTAAGGATGACACTACATAATAAGCCACTGTATTTCAAACCGGATACAGTAACATTTTTATTAAATCTTGAACCATGTTTAGACTATGTGTATCTACGGCTGCATCAAAATGTAAGAGATGTGCAGACGAAATTTGAAACTTTTGTTAACGTGCTACAACAGAGCGATGTTGCCTGTGAAACATTAGATGCGCATCGTGCTGCTAAAATCATATGCGATAGCGAACATTACTGCGAGGATTATTATATACAGGGTGTCCCAAAAATGCTGCGGGTCCTTAAAGGGGGTGATTCGGGGGGGTGATAGCAAACAACTTTTTCCTTTGCGAAAATGTTCTCCGAGGTTTCGTTAACGAGATATTAACAAAAAGCACCGACCAATCAGAGCCCGAGATTGGCGGCCGAGTTCCCGCGCTAGCGTGGCCGCGCGCCGCGCTGCGACTGCGAACAAGCAACTCGGCATGCATCGAAGGAAATTGCACAGAATGGCAAATGAAAAAGACGTAACAAATAAACTCGAACATGTTGTCATGGTTTGTTCGTCATTTAAAGTGAATAATGAATAAAGGATAAATTGATGAAAATCGCGTGCAACCTAAAAAGACGAATACGCAGTTTTTTTTTTAGAAGATTCGAAAATAATAATTATTTGAAGTGGGAGGATAAGGAATACGTAAATTTTCTTGTGTTAATAACGTAGCCACGAAAAGGTAATGTAACAGGAAATTAACGAAAAATAATAGTAGTTCGTTATTGTGATAAAAATCCGTAATTCAATAACGGCCAGCACTGTTGGTGATAACGAATAAGTCTGTTTAAAAAGCCCGAATAAATATTTTCGTATGGGAATTTGGAGAATTATCGCCGGAAATAAGCCATCGTTTGCGTAAAATTTAAAAATGAATTATCACCAATAAAGTAACTAAAACTCACCCTTGTTAGAAATTCACCTGCAGCTTGAAAATCTGTGTCACAGGGTCACTGAACCGATCCTGGTCATCGATGGACGAGCTCAGTGCACAGCTGGTCCCAGGTATACGACACTACCGAAAGTTAAGGGTCGCAATGTCAGGTGCGTCCAGGTCAACGTACCGAATATTCACTTCACTGCACGGCTACTAACACTGATCACTTAATTTATTTTTCATGGAACGTGTTGTTCCTACGTTATAAAAATTGGTGGAAATGAATTTTACTTGGCGTTCGGAGCCGTGGGTATTTCCGCGCAAATTCTCACGCTGCAGCACTTGCGTCCTCGTTGTTCGGGGGGTGCAACCAGAACATCGCGTAATACTCTTGAGCAGAGAACATTTCTGCGACGTGATTGCTTGCTGACTGACAAGATTTTTACGAAGCGACTTCTTCTACCCTCAAATAGTTTCTCTCGTTCCATTATGAGTTGACCCCCCACCAGACCAAGAGGCTTCAGGTAGAAAGAAGCCAGCACATTTTCGAAACACACGTGCTTCGCAGAAGTGCAACGAACGGACTATCGTGCACTTTTACAAAACTCCGCGTTCCGTCCTTTTACTGCTAATGTACCCATTGCTTCGAGGTAGGCAGCAGACACCACGTGCATCCCTCCCAAACGGCCACTGTCCTAAAGAGGTCCTCTTCACAGCAGTATTTCCTCCCCAAGGCTTCACTCGCACGGAATTCGTCGACGCAGAGCATTTCGCTAGGGTCGCGGTTTATGACCGTACTGTCCCACTAGTCGACGGTAGACAACGGTTTCCTACAGTTTTAGGTAATTTATGGCTTAGTTGGTTCCGCCTCGTAGCATACGTGAACTCAGAGTATCGGAAAATGGAAACTGGAAACAGGATTTTTTTCTTTATAGCAACTCGAAGACTTTCTGTTTCTCTTCTCTTCCGTCCCTTTCGAACCGAAACACGTGGTGTCTGCTGCCTACCTCGAAGCAATGAGTACATTGGCAGTAAAAGGACGGAACGCGGACTTTTGTAAAAGTGCACGATAGTCCGTTCGTTGCACTTCTGCGAAGCACGTGTTTTTCGAAAATATGCTGGCTTCTTTTTACCTGAAGCCTCTTGGCCTGGTGGGGGTCAACTCATAATGGCACGAGAGAAACTATTTGAGGGTAGAAGAAGTCGCTTGGAAAAAATCTTGTCAGTCAACAAGCAATCACGTCGCAGAAATGTTCTCTGCTTAAGAGTATTACGCGATGTTCTGGTTGCACCCCCCGAACAACGAGGACGCAAGTGCTGCAGCGTGAGAATTTGCGCGGAAATACCCACGGCTCCGAACGCCAAGTAAAAATTCATTTCCACCAATTTTTATAACGTAGGAACAACACGTTCCATGAAAAATAAATTAAGTGATCAGTGTTAGTAGCCGTGCAGTGAAGTGAATATTCGGTACATTAACCCGGACGCACTTGACGTTGCGACCTTTAACTTTGGATGGCGTCGTGTACCTGAGATCAGCTGTGCATTCGGCGCGTCTGTCGATGACCAGGATCGGTTCAGTGACCTAGTGACACAGATTTTCAAGCTGCAAGTGAATTTCCGAAAGGGTGAGTTTTAGGTACATTATTGGCGACTATTATTTTTTAAATTTAACGCAGGTTATGGCTAATTTCCGGTGATAATTCTCCAAATTTCCGTACGTAAATTTTTTTCGCAGTTTTTAAACGGAGTTATTCATTATCAACAACAGGGTTGGACGTTATTGAACTATGGATTTTTATCACAATAACGAACTACGATCACTTTTCGCTCGTTCCCTGTTGCATTACCTTTTCGTTTGTACGTTATTAAAAAAGGAAATTTACGTGTTCCTTATCCTCTCACTCCAAGTAATTATTATTTTCGATTCTTCTAAAAAAAACCTTTGTATTTGTCTTTTTACGTTACGCATGATTTTCATCCATTTATCCTTTATTCATTTTTCACTTTAAATGACAAACAAACCATGACAAAATGTTCGATTTTATTTGTTACGTCTTTTTCATTTGCCATTCTCTGCAATTTCCTTCGATGCATGCCGAGTTGCTTGTTCGTAGTCGCAGCGCGGCGCGCGGCCACGCTACCGCGGGAACTCGGCCTCCAATCTCGGGCTCTGATTGGTCGGTGCTTTTTGTTAATATCTCGTTAACGAAACCTCGGAGAACATTTTCGCAAAGGAAAAAGTTGTTTCCAATCACCCCCTGAATCACCCCCTTCAAGGAACCGCAGCATTTTTGGGACACCCTGTAGATTGCGAACTGGTAGCATGTGCCATCAATGATATTCTAGCTGATGCTCGTAGGAAAAAATGTTAAATTATATTATTTAATTTTAAATAAATTTCTTAAACACATATTATTTGTCAATTTTATTTATCCGTCTTTCTCCTCTCGTCACATAATTTTAAGATTCAGCGTTTCAATAATTACTATTTCTCTGCGTTGGGGAAAAAAAACCTTCTGCCGACGCTGCATAATTCTATTTCGTTCTTCGCGCCGTGAAAATGACGTCATCCCGCACGGCTGCTCCAGAGGATTCATGTTACACACGGTCACGCGACACGCTGCGACGCTAAGATTGAAAATCATTTTGAAATACTGTTATCTAAAGAACAAAAGCGATTGTACCACTATGTAGTGTTGCCTCTTTTCCCCCCTAGAATTTTAGCTTTAAAATAATGCTCTGTCTCTTTCCCTCTCTCGAAGACGCAGTGTGTAAATAGTCGACATCATCCGATAATTCGTTGGCGTTCGGCAACGGTGTGTGTGCGCGTGTGTGACGCTCGGTATATGTATCATTCGGAAAAGACTAATGTGAGAGAGCTGGCGTTGGGGGAGTTGGATAGGCGACTGACTCGTACCGCTGAGGTCTTGGGTTCGAGCCCCGTCGCCCGGAATTCGTTTTTTCATTTATAATTATATCTTAAAATTAATATTTCCTTCCTTCCCGATGGTAGCCTCGGTACCACGCTCCAGAGAGAGTGGTACTTCACCCGCGGTTCCTTCTCGATGCGGTTTCGGTTCGATATCGATTTGGTTATCGATTGATTCGATATCTGCTCTCGCGCTTATACCCCCCACCACTTCGCCATCTCTATGACGTCATCCGCCGCCGCCCGGCCGCGCGCCGCCGCCCGAGGTCTGTGAAGTTGGCACCCCCAAATTCAAATTTTTAAAAAAACTCGACGGCATTCGTTTGTCCATCGTTTGTCCACGTTTGTCCAACAAAAATTTTCGATTGTCCACCCTTAAAAAAAAAGTTATAAACAAAAAAAAAATTTTCACCAGCACCCCCATGAAAACTTTTTAATAATTTGATGGGGGCAAATGATTGTCCATCGTTTGTCCACGTTTGTCCAACAAAAATTTTCGTTTGTCCACCCTTCAAAAAAAATTTATAAACAAATTAAGAAAATTTGTCATCAGCAACCTGCATGAAAACTTTTCAACTTTTTAAAACAGGAATACGATTGTCCATGATCTAGCATCGTTTGCCCACCAAAAATTTTCGTTTGTCCACCCTCCAGAACAGAATTATTTATAAAAATCGCGAAAAAGAAGGGTCCTGGCGAAGCGATCGCGTACAAGTTCGATATTTTGTTAATTAATCGATGAAATCGTTTGTCCAACGACGGATTTCGACAGTGTAGATGTAGAAGACGTTTGTCCACCCCATGATTTCGTTTGTCCACCCTCCAGAACAGAATTATTTATAAAAATCGCGAAAAAGAAGGGTCCTGGCGAAGCGATCGCGGACAAGTTCGATGTTTTTTTTAATTAATCGATGAAATCGTTTGTCCAACGATGGATTTCGACAGTGTAGATGTAGAAGACGTTTGTCCACCCCATGATTTCGGTGGTCCACCCTCCAGAACAGAATTATTTATAAAAATCGCGAAAAAGAAGGGTCCTGGCGAAGCGATCGCGTACAAGTTCTTTATTTTGTTAATTAATCGATGAACTCGTTTGTCCAACGACGGATTTCGACAGTGTAGATGTAGAAGACGTTTGTCCACCCAACGATTTCGTTTGTCCACCCTCCAGAACAGAATTATTTATAAAAATCGCGAAAAAGAAGGGTCCTGGCGTAGCGATCGCGTACAAGTTCGATGTTTTGTTGATTAATCGATGAAATCGTTTGTCCAACGACGGATTTCGACAGTGTAGATGTAGAAGACGTTTGTCCACCCCACGATTTCGTTTGTCCACCCTCCAGAACAGAATTATTTATAAAAATCGCGAAAAAGAAGGGTCCTGGCGAAGCGATCGCGTTCAAGTTCGATATTTTGTTAATTAATCGATGAAATCGTTGGTCCAACGACGGATTTCGACAGTGTAGATGTAGAAGACGTTTGTCCACCCCATGATTTCGTTTGTCCACCCTCCAGAACAGAATTATTTATAAAAATCGCGAAAAAGAAGGGTCCTGGCGAAGCGATCGCGTACAAGTTCGATGTTTTGTTAATTCATCGATGAAATCGTTTGTCCAACGATGGATTTCGACAGTGTAGATGTAGAAGACGATTGTCCACCCTATGATTTCGGTGGTCCACTCTCCAGAACAGAATTATTTATAAAAATCCCGAAAAAGAAGGGTCCTGGCGAAGCGATCGCGTACAAGTTCGATATTTTGTTAATTAATCGATGAAATCGTTTGTCCAACGACGGATTTCGATAGTGTAGATGTAGAAGACGTTTGTCCACCCCATGATTTCGTTTGTCCACCCTCCAGAACAGAATTATTTATAAAAATCGCGAAAAAGAAGGGTCCTGGCGAAGCGATCGCGTACAAGTTCGATATTTTGTTAATTAATCCATGAAATCGTTTGTCCAGCGATGGATTTCGACAGTGTAGATGTAGAAGACGTTTGTCCACCCCATGATGTCGTTTGTCCACCCTCCAGAACAGAATTATTTATAAAAATCGCGAAAAAGAAGGGTACTTGCGAAGCTATCGCGTACAAATTCGATTTGTTGTTAATTAATCGATGAAATCGTTTGTCCAACGACGGATTTCGACAGTGTAGATGTAGAAGACGTTTGTCCACCCCATGATTTCGTTTGTCCACCCTCCAGAACACAATTATTTATAAAAATCGCGAAAAAGAAGGGTCCTGGCGAAGCGATCGCGTACAAGTTCGATGTTTTGTTAATTAATTGATGAAATGGTTTGTCCAACGACGGATTTCGACAGTGTAGATGTAGAAGACGTTTGTCCACCCCATGATTTCGTTTGTCCACCCTCCAGAACAGAATTATTTATAAAAATCGCGAAAAAGAAGGGTCCTGGCGAAGCGATCGCGTACGAGTTCGAAATTTTGTTAATTAATCGATGAAATCGTTTGTCCAACGACGGATTTCGACAGTGTAGATGTAGAAGACGTTTGTCCCTCCAAAGATTTCGTTTGACCATTTTTCAGAATCGACTTAATTGCGTGCATTGAATTTATTATTGCTTTCGTCACTTTCTTGGCAAAATTACGCCGGCGTCGTTTGACTCGCGTGATCGTATGATCCGCGAGTACAAGTGCCATGGCTGGCACTTGTCACCACTGGTAGAACCAGTGGTACCGCACTTTACAGAGCGGTGCGACGCCGGACCGATTCAATAGTTTTACTATTGTAAAGTATCATTGTTCTGTTGAATTAAAGTTTTAACAGAATTTTTATATTTTTATGAATATCATTGTGGTCGGAAATACTTTGACCGTTTTTGGATTTGAAATTATTCGCAATTATTGACTAATGTCATTGTGCAGTGTCCATACTCCTGTTGTATTACGGCAATAAGCTGTATAATGTGCTGCGCTATGAGATACGATGCCACTTAAAACGTATATTGCATCTTCAATTTGAAACTTTTCCGGTATGCTATTTAAAAATATTCCATTTATTTTATTTAGTTGGAAATAGATTTCGGTGTCTATGAACACATATGATTTTGGGTCTCTTTTTAATTGCACTGCTGATTGACATGTTTTACACGTGCGTGTTTGTACACTGAAGAATTGCGCAACAAAATTATCAAAATTTTGTTTAAAATTTGATGATGATGGTGTGGCGTAGGATGCAATTTGGTGAACCACTTCTAACAATTCATCATCTGTGACAGCCGTAATATCAGGAACTGCAGCATCGAATTTCTGCACATATCGGCCCAAGCTTCGCATATTGATGTTGTATGCCTTTGCAGCGCTCTTCCTTGATTTATTGCTGATTTTTATTGCTTTAATTGCGTCGAGCAACGCTTCAAAATCCTTAATGCCGCGTTCAGATTTTCTTGACCTGCGTGCTGCCATACTAAAAATGTATAAAAAATAAACGAATATATGACTAAAATGCAATAAAACCACTTCACTTCAAACTCAATGACAATATTAAACATCACATAACCACGAAATATGACATTTGAGTGTAAACAAGCGGGAAAGAGAGAGGTGGCAACCTGCAAGCCAAAACATGGGGCAACTTGCATTCCGACGCATTTTTGGAAAATATGAGAAAAAATTGTCAATTCATGATATGTTTGGAAATCTGTTTGGCATATGTAAATTAGATGAAAAAAACAACACAGTACGAATAGTTATCTTGAATTGTCGATGAAAATGTTCAATTTACGAGCACAGGGAAAACACACCATTTCAATAGTTCAATTTCTTGACAAACACTATATTACCTTTCGCTCAGAAAACACAGCGTTATTGCGTCTGTCCGGTCCAGAGGTTAATAAATAGTGACATTTACTCTTTTAACGTCGATTTGAGTCAGAGTTCAGGTTATGACACTGCTAGAAAGTCGAAATACAGCAGGGGTGGCAACCTGCAAGCAGTGGCAACCTGCAAGCCTCTCCCCTACAAACAATTTTCTAGACTTTACTTGACATTTGCCGCAGATTCTATTTTCTTCGACACTGCAAACGTCTGTTACAAGTTTTGTAAATAGCTGATTGACATTTGTAGTACAATCTACAATATTATTGCGATTCTCAAATATTGTACATAAAATAGCTCCTCGCTCTTCATACACGGAGTTGTTAATATTCTCCATAGCGTATTTTCTGACGAACATGAAAAATATATTGTCTGAATTTTCATCGATCCAGTTTTTAAATGTACTATAATTGCAATACGCACTGGTTAATATTTCAACCAATGCGTCGAATGCACACGTATTTTGAACATATATTTTTTCGCCATTAAGATGAACCAAATTACAGTTATTTCCATTTCTTAATATTTCATTTTTTCTTTTCCTTAATGGCCTGTCGTATGTGAGGTGAATATCTGGGCATGAAGTTAAATATTTCCCTCTAGGAGTATTATTTTTGTTTTCGATTAAGGGCTCCTGTATTATATTTAGTCTACTGCTTTTTTGTGTATTCGCGTTTGTTTTTACATTTTCTTTATTTTCAGAGTCCTCTATATAATTCCTATTATTAGTTGAAACTCGTAAATCTTTTAATCTATTTGGTTTGGCTTCAATATTTAAGCGTTTCCAATTTTCCTGTTCCGTTAAATAATCATAAGTATGGGTAGCGTTTTGCGCATTTTTGTCAAAATCACGTAAATCGATTTTTCTTTCTTTTTCTTGTCTTATCTCAGTTTGCAGCAGTGCAATTTTTTCGTTCGTACGTTTAATTGCAGCACGTTCCAATTTCGAGATATTTTCAATAGTTTTTATGTGGTGAATGATAAATTTATCGACGCGCATTGGTTTATAATTTGCGCCCAAATCTGAATGCTTGAGATCTTTAAAATATGCCTCACATCTAGAGGATGTTGCTACATTCGATGACAGAGGGAAATATCCCCTCATCACCTGTGTCCAGAGTGGAAAATGTTTTGCCAATTTAACTAGATATGCGACTAGTTCATAAAATGCATTATACCTATCTGTCTCTACACTGTCTTTTGCAATTTGTTCGGCCTCATCTCTGATATTATTTATAAATGCAACTATATTTTCATTTTCATTCAGCATTTCTAAATCATCGTATTCTTTGTCATTCTCGTCGCTCGTAAAGGTGAATGACTTTATTCTTTCGAATAAATACGATCGCTTGTGTTCACAAATTACTTCATTTCCATCAGAATCTTTGCCATCGTACTCACTGTGAGCGACAATAAATATTGAGCTAAGCAGTGTACTAAAATCTTCCACATTATCGCACGATGACATTATCCCCGCGCATCGCACAAAGAAGTCTTTAATTTTAGGGTGCTTTCTATGAAATACATCTTTGCTACAAATAATTTTTATTAAATGGGCAATATCAATTCTGATGAAACACCGAAGTGGATGTTGCAAAATTTCGCCCCTAATCCATCGATAGCAATCGGAAATGTAATTTTTTAAGCAACGTTCATTGAATGCCAGGCTGGTTGCATTCAAAAGCGCCAGTGAATAATCAGAATCCACTTCTGGAGGCACCGGTGCCCCGTCTCGTATAATTTCCCTCAACCAGTATGTAATTAAATTTGTATCATGCTTTTCTGAAAGCATTTGAAATACTGGTTGTATACCATTTGCACCTTTTATAATAATTTGGTACAAGAATATATGTTTCTTGTCACCATTTAGTTTTTCTATTGTTTTCACTCATTTTCCAGTTGCGTCTATTTCTATTTTCCTGCACGATTTAATTGACGTTTTATACAGATCCATTTGCATGGGAGACCAGTAAAAACAATAGAAATGATCCTTTGCGATCTGTTTAATGTACCCTGAGTATTGCCCCTTACATTTCAACTCACATAATGAATTAATAGGGTCGAGATTTTTATTTATTCCTAATTCCCGTACAATGGCTTCTTCTCTGATTTTCCTCAAGGTACATTGTCGCGCAACATAAGGTGGTTCGGGATCGTCGTAGCTTAAATCAGATACGGCATCATTTCTCCATTATCTGGGCTTAATATTTAAAAGTTGTTGCCCTATTGCTACCCTATTTTTCCCTTTACTGCCCTTTTCTTTTCATGCGGTATTCCCGAAGCATCGACTGTGTGCACTCTTAACACAATACCAGTGCCAGGAGCCGGTTTATGTAAGCAATGAGCTTTAAATTCGGCACCGCATTCATTACAAGTGCCGTATATTTTCAAATATATTTCCGCTTCCGGAGAATCGAAAATTTTGCTATATTTGAACGTATAAGCGCACGGAATTTTCGTTTTTAAAAAACTAGCTTTGCAAATAATATCCGTCCAACCGGGACTAAGTATTTTGTAAGATTTTCCACGTGTACCCTTTTCATTATAAATTTTCGATACAGGAGCAATAGATTTCCATTGCTCCTCAGACAATGTGATATCAAAAAAAAATGGCGGCAGTTTTTTTATGCATTTTATTTGCATCATTTTGGGGCACGAAATCTTGACTAATATTACTTACGTTAGAAACATCAATGCTTTCCATCATTGCTTCGTCTTCTTCTTCTTCTTCCATTGGAATTTGGAAATGTTTCTTCAAATCCGTCAACAAATTCCACCGATTGTTTCTCACATAAAAGTTTAAGGTGTTTGGTGACAACTTATCACAAATTTTTAAGCACACTTCTTCCCACACTTTATCCGTACGGCACTTCAATTTATAATCCTCATCGAACACTTGACACTTTTCACACTGCTGCAACTTATCCAGAATAACGCCGGAGTGTATCAGCGCTTTTCTCGGCATTTTTCACAAATGACCACGATGAAATCGCAAAACGGTAAGTAATATAACTCTCACAATTACTTCACAAACCGTAAACGAACGCACGATGTCACCAGAGCGGTCTGTGAACAATGACTGATTTTCGATCACGTGTTTCGATTTCAGCAGCAACACGTGGTGCCGTCCGCGTTACAAAGTAACTACTTACGCATAAGGCCGCCAGTCGAAGGTGGCGCTAAAATACTATATTGGACGCTTAATAATAAAGAAATCCAACTTTCACAGAAACAAAATGTATATGTAATTCTTTTTTTGTACACCGCAAATACAAAACATATTAAATAGGAAATCTGTGTAGAAATGTGGGGAAATTTTTTTACATAAGGGTGCCAAGCATCCTCGCGCCTGCCCTGCTGGTTAGTTACCAAATACACTAACCTTTTACGTTGGAACCATTCGGTGGAATTTGCTGACAAATTTGAAAATATATCAATCTTGCCAGGCACCACCAGTCAACGCAAGTGCTAAGATTGCTAAGTAGCGTATTTTAACTATCTGTCACTAGTGGGGTCGCTGCCGGTCGCTGCGATCGGCCTTAAGGCGGGATCTCCTACCGGCCGGTCGCTACGACCCTTTCGCAGCGACCCCACTAGTGCTAGGTAGAAACAGATGCATACTTCTCCCACCGGCAGCTAGGAGTTCCCGCCTTTAAGGGTCAATGCACACGAGCGATGCGGCGGCGTTGCGATCTCACAGCGGTACATATGTATATAGATAGGGAGAGATTTACACGTGACACAATTTTTGCGGCAGTGCGATATGACAATCTGCCGCAAAAAATTGCGACACGTGTGAATCTCTCTATCGGGAGTAGAACATTAGCATGCGACACTAACGGTCGGTACGCAAACTAATAGTAATGGCCGACGCAAGTATACCATTTATTGCGATCTACCAATTTTCACAGTATCGACTAATTGTATGCAGAAAAAAATGTTGTACAACAAATTGTAACGCTACAATGAACAATTGTCTCAATTTAAATATTCATAAAAGTGCCAAAAAGTAGAGTAACTAAAATTACCCACCTTACATGCTTGCACATATTCCAAGATTGTGTCTAAATGTATTGTCAACATTTTTACTGTAAGAAATAACTTTGAAAGAAACTTTTATACTACTGGATTCATATAAACATATAGTAAACGGTATACTTGCGTCGTTCATATTTGTTATATCACACTAGCGCCACCGTTCCCGCGGTGGTAGATTCCTTTGCCAATTCACATATGTACCGGTGCGAAATCGCAACGACGCCGCATCGCTCGTCTGAATGTACCCTTACCCACGGACTTTTCGTCAGCGACGACAAAGGGACTTTTTTGATTGAGAAAAATCAGTCTCGGGTTGCCACTTGCCAGAATAGTCCCTGACAAATAAGTGGCCTGTTCGCGCATGGAGCGCATGAAATTGGTGGCATCGTACGATTCCCTAGAATTGCTGCAACTCCAAATTCCTGCAGTTCCTGCGCGCCTCATGCACCGCAAGTGGCATCGTATTGGTGGCAAGTGAGAGAAATTCTAGGGAATCGTACGATACCACCAATTTCATGCGCTCAATGCGCGAATCAGAACAGACCCAAGATTGTCACTGGTGCGCGTGATGACGTCGGGACGTCAAACCAATTGGCGCCAAGCTAGCTGTTGGGCCAAACCAATCGGCGCCAAGCTAGGTTTTGGCTTCAAACCAATCGACGCCAAGTAACAATGTGTGCATCAGAGACATCGGGGTATCCCTGTTCAGTCATCATCAGTCATCCACTGTCTTCTCCAGGGTTAAATTCTTAGCAGAAAAATGGACAACATGCAGAATGTAAGTATTAAAATGGTATACTATTAAATAGGGTGATTCTTCCGTTAAAGTTATCAAAGGCGATACCGCTAATAAGTCGCGCCTCTTTTAATCGGGATATTTTTAAGGAGGTTTACTTTACATTATGCAAATAGATTTTTCAAATGGGCCATTTTCGTCGGGACGGCATAACACGACATGCGTTACGAAAAACAGCACGTCTGTCTTCGTTGCGTACGACGATAAATAACTGCTATCCTATTATTGTAAGATTATTACTGTTGGACAAAATTTAAATTTTTTCGGCTTTTAGCGTTCAATAGCCGTTTCTTCGCTCCACGCGATGCGACAGACAGTTTTCCTCCGGAAACCATCGTCAGAAATAGTAAAGCACCTCTCGTTTTCAATACAGAAACGAAAGAGTTTGGTACCACGTGCCCCGTCGACAGTGGTAGTCAATGGCACTCCGTCGTGACAGTTTCTACCGTATAATCCAAAGTGTGCTATTCTTCGTTGCAAAACACTGAAATATGCTAGTCAGGGCCGTTCCTGGGTTTTGTGCCGCTCAGGTGCACAAACGATATTGCCGTCCTTATTAATTTAATATTCTTTAATTAAGAATTTAATATGCAGTGTTTACCTTTATATCTATATATACATAGTTTCAAACATTTATCATGCAAAAAAGCTTTGATTATTATTCTTATTTGTCAAAGTTTTCTATATAATAAACAGGCCTGCGGCCGCCCCTGGGTTTGGTCGTCCAAGTGCGCGGGCACTTTCGGCAGCCCCGGCAGGAACGGCCTGATACTAGTTTTCGCAGCAGAAGACCAAACGTGCTAATATTCGTTAGAAACGATGCAATGTGCTTCTTTAGGTGGGAAACTGAAACGTGTTGTTTTTCGTAAATCAAACGTGCTGTTTTTCCGTAACGCACGTCGCTATGTCGTCCCGATGAAAATGGCCCACATAAAACATTTATTTGCATAATATAAAGCCGATTTCGTTAATAAAAAAAAATCTAAAAAGGTAGTAATTGTGCATAAAAGGTGCATGATTGTGCATAATTTAAGATACAAAATTTATAAATTTCCCAAAAGTTAACCATCCATCCCCAACCTACTACCAATCACATTTCTTGCAAATATCTCGCACACTGAAGCCGAGCACAACTTTTATGCACAATTACCAAAGAAAATTTCAGATTAACAGTTTTATGTAATTTGGTCAAAAATGCACTGGAAACTACAAAATAATTATTTTCTTGTACTGCAATTGTGACGGTGATATGCCTTATTCGGTAATAAAATCGTGGAGCAGGATATTTCATCGCTTTTCATCGCTCATTTCGATTCTTGATTTTGTAATAAAACGATTCATATCCTGTTATGAAATATCCTGCCCCATGGTTTTATTTAAAGTGACATATCACCATCGCAATTGTAGTACAAGAAAGTAAGTCTTTTTTAGTTTTCAGTGCATTTTCGATCAAGATAAATAGAATCCTTTAACATGAATTTTTTTTATATATTTTGTTTCATTTTCAGATGGAAAATGCGCTCAGGGGGGTAGAAAATGCCGCCCCCGAGGCTAGCGAGGCGCCAGAAGTTATTGTGGCGGAGGTGGCGGCGGAAAGGGTGGAAGGGGAGACCGCTGGCCCGCTCCCCGTCCAAGGGGAGCAACGAGGGGCAGCAGGTGGCGAAGCTGCAGCAGCAAATAAACCACGTAAGTATGTCGAATGTGGTTCTATGGCTTACTTCCTACTAAACTACTTTGTGCGAAACGTTGCAATTGGCAGAATGTTATTCCGTTTTAAGAAATGTCTTAATGTTTATGTTACTGTTTCAGTTAGAAAAGTTGCTGAAAAAAAACTTGTATTCTCGCGGCCGTGGAGTGGCGGCTAACCGCAGGGCGCGGGGTGGAAGGAGCCACCCCTATAGAGGAAGAGGCCCGTACAGAGGCCGCCCGTATAGAGGCTGGGGGGGGGGGGGGGGTCGACAGCCT
This sequence comes from Andrena marginata, assembly GCA_963932335.1. Taxonomy (NCBI): domain Eukaryota; kingdom Metazoa; phylum Arthropoda; class Insecta; order Hymenoptera; family Andrenidae; genus Andrena; species Andrena marginata. The sequence continues at coordinate 19,146,473 of OZ010660.1, forward strand.
GGCAGGCGCGGTGGTCGTGGAGGAGGAGGAGGATGGGAGGGGGGTGACAAGAATGTCACCCTCAATTTTTAAAATTATTCTGAAATAAATATATTTTTCCATTTCATAAAAAGTTTCATTTTTTCATTTCAATTGGATACAGGGTGATCCTGGAGCGACTGGACTCAGAGAGGTGCCCCCTGGCACCCCGTGCCGACGACAACCCCCCGCAGTGCATCACCGAATTTTCATGGCTTTTGGCCTTCGAAGAGGTTGGAGTACCTATTAAGAATTGAGAAATGGCCACGACGCCAATAGATTCCTTATGTTTCGCCGATGAAACTAACACTAAGAACTACGTAATCCGGATCTTAATGAAGGAAATTAGATAATAAATTGGTTTATATAATTTCACGCTAGCTTCGTTAAAAATAATCCGATTTACATTAAATTTGGTGCGATCTTCATCGGAAAAACATAAGGAGTCGATTGACGTCGTTTTCGCAGAGATCTGATGAGAAATGCGGAAATCGTGAACATTTCTCACTTTTTATTGTATTGTAAAAGCCATAAAATTCGATGAGGCACTGCAGCAGGATGTTGGCCCCGCCACGGGGTACCAGGCGGCATCTCTTTGGCAGGCGTCGCTCCAGAATCGCCCTGTATGTCTTTCCTATCCTACATTTATCGACTACCGTGGATTTCCACCGATGCTGGTGGCTCGACTATTTTCACCTTTTATAATAATTTTGTATAAGAATATGTTTCTTGTCACCATTTAGTTTTTCTATTGTTTTCACTAATTTCCAGTCACGTCTATTTCTATTTGCCTGCACGTTTTAATTAACGTTTTATACAATTCCATTTGCATAGGAGACCAGTAAAAACAATAGAAATGATCCTTTGAAATCTGATTAATGTACCCTGAGTATTGCCCCTTATGCTTCAATTCACTTAACGAATTGATAAGATTAAGATTTTTATTGGTTCCTAATTCTCGGACGATAGCTTTATCATTTATTTTTCTCAAAGTACACTGTGGTGGAACGTAGTATAATTCACCTTTAAAGCCGCGTATTCACCTGAGCATTCGCCCCGAATGAGCATTGCACGAGCACCGATCAATTCAAAAACTTCACGAGAATGTCGTGAGAAGACTTTTTTGTTATATTAAATTATATTTATGATAAAGTTACAAAGCACGATACTGCCGTCGTAAAATCCATTATACCTGAAGAAAGATTGGCAATTACTTTCAGATTTCTTGCAACCGGTGATTGTTATAGTAGCTCACAAAATCTTTCGAAATATCTAAACAGGTAATTTAAAAAATTATACCAGAAATGTGCGAAGCTATAATTGAGAGTCTAATGCATTATGTAAAGGTGAGTGATTTATTAACATTTTACCGTCTTGCTGGTTAGCGGTTAATGGTAGCCGATTAATGGGCTACCGATCGGTAAAATGTTAATCATGGTGTCGTCCGAACACGTGGATACGTTGTATCTAGGGTTACCATCTTTTTTACAGTAAAATAACGTACATTTGCTTTCGTGGGGTATACAAAAAAGGACGCTCAACAAATTAAAAGTATATTTTAATCTTATTAGTTTTTATTTCTTACAAACATATTTTCTATTGCTTTTAGCATTACAGAGTAAATTTTTATTATTTTGAAATATCTCAATGGCATCATTGCACTCAATATTCGTATTGAAATATATAAATACTTCGGGATATACTACGGTACGACCCAACTAACGGAATGAACTGCAATTTTGAGGGGTTGGGCGGGAGGGATAGAGAACCAGTAATATAAAATTTCAGCTGCGGGTATTTGTTACTCTCTGAGATATTATTCAAAAACTTTCGGCATGATACAGTATTGTCTCCCCATGGGCTCGGTTTGATGCACACTCTTTTCGTTATCCCCACCACTTCTGCCTCACTCTTGTCCGGCGAAGGCGAGAGCGAGATGGAACGAGAGCGAGCGAAAGCCACTGAAAGCGAGAGAAGGCGTTTCGAGACAGACGACGCGTTGATGTTTTGTCTCGCTCCGTCTTTCGGACGCCTCACACTCCGTCCTTTGCGTGCGCGATGGTCGCAAGCGCTTACGGTGAGCATAGATGGGCTTTATTTAAATAAAAAATTATTTAAATGACGTATCAAATAAAAGAGACTTTAGTCTTATTCGTCATGAATATGGCGAGCCTCGAGACTCGCGAGAGTCTTTGCTCGGGCCGTTGCTACGCGCGAAATTGTATCGTTCACCCGTCTAAACTGGCGCCTGAAGTTGCTGGGCGATGTGTCATCGATTATACCCAGTACAGAAAAGTGCATGATTTTATTAACGCCTAAAGTAAGCGGCCTGGAGACGCGCAATATTATTGTGCAATATTCATATAGGATTTCTCTCTTCGTTTTTTCAATCAATCTTTCGACACCTGATAATTGGAAAACCTCATGCGGCCGTAAACTATCGCCACCCGCCAGGACCTCGAAAGCATGACAGCGTGAGGCCATCCGCCCTCCGCCCTCCGCCTCATTCTTACATTCGGTAACGCTAGCATGCACTTGTAAACTGAATTACTAATTGTATAAGAATACTTTTTGACGTTTCATACATTTTTCCACTTAACCCTTATGTGCGCAACCGGGTACTCGGGTACCCATTTCTATGTTTCCTTTAGTAATTTTTTATGTTCTGGTGAAAATATCGCAAAACCGCTCCGAATCCCCATTCTTTAAAGTCTTTTGCCCCAATATACGTTTTTGGAAAAAAAATTGAAAAAAAGATTTTAAATAGTAAAGTTTCAATTATGTTGTAGTTTCGAGTAATTTATGCGCTCAAATAGTTTAAAACGGCACTTGGTATATTATAGGAATGGAACACTAAGTGTTTCGAAGAAGTACGAAAGTAAAATTATCGCTGTATTGGAGATGTATCGGAACATGGGGTACCCAGGTGCCCCGGTTGCGCAACAACCGTGAAACTTTTGGTTGCGCACATAAGGGTTAATATTAGGTCGAGAAGTAGAAATTTGGGGGAAAAACGTTGAGTGTGGCTTCTGTGTTATTGGGTTTTCTTCTTTATTGCCTATGCCTATGTTGTGAGGAAGTTTTGACGGAGTAAGGAAGTAGGCGACCATGGTTAATGGGTAAAAAAGTGAAAGTAGGAAAGGTCGTGGACAGGAATAACCTAAGGGTTGATGCGTAGTGCGTACCAGTGAGTTCAATGCTTTATGGGTCTGTTTTCGCTAGAACGTTTATGGTGGTGAACGTTTGGCGGGCAGATGTGTAGTTTAGCCGCTTCAGGTAGTAATTGAGAGTTTTTGTCGCTAGGCACGTAATGACAAAATTATTTTTGTCATTACTTTTTCCTGTACATATATATACTTTAATAGTATTCATTTCTTATTTTTATTGTGTTTTTTTATTTATTTACGATTATTTTCGCATGTTTTGTGTGTAAGTACAAATAAAGGCGCTCTCGGTAAAAGTTAATATTTACAAATTATAATGAATTAGTTTAATGGTAAATTTACAAATACACAGATAGGTATTTCAGCAAAAATAAAAAATGCATATATAATGTATATGGCCTAAACATGTTGCTAGTTGAGAAATTGATTTTTTTAAGGAAATAACCGAATTTCAATAACCTGCAAAAACCAGCCAAAATTGTCTTTAAATTGTTTCAAGGGTCGAGGAGTATGGAAAACCAACTGGGCCCGTGACTTCGGTAGACGGATGGCCCCTGCAGAGTTTTCCAAACGAGCGGACGTTTGGAGGTCTCGTTTCATTTTGTGCAAAATATATAATAGTACAACCAATTCCGGTCTTGATTTTCATTAACTTCAAGCTTTTTCTTACAAAATATTAACGGATCGTTATGAGACTTAAAACAAACTTCAGAAAACTCTAGCGAATCCGTAAAGTTTATGCACAAACCGTTATGTTAAAAAATATAATAAAATATACAGGGCAGAATCTATGTTTTGTAGCATTCGCGGTTAAAAAGTATTGAGGCCGAGGGTGAATGGCCCCACGCTGCCCTGCATTCGAGGATTTTATGGCAGGGACTTAGCTTGTGTGCGGTCCTGATGGGGAGTCAATGAGACTAAACAGTAAACAGTTCTGGCGACCGGCGATAGCTGACGGCCGCATAAGGATTTCCAATTATCGGGTGTCGAAAGACTGTTGTAAAAATGACGAGAGAAATATATGAATATTGGCTCAGAGGCTCTCGCGAGTCTCGAGGCTCGCCATATTCATGACGAATAAGACTAAAGTCTCTTTTATTTGATACGTCATTTAAATAATTTTTTATTTAAATAAAGCCCATCTATGCTCACCGTAAGCGCTTGCGACCATCGCGCACGCAAAGGACGGAGTGTGAGGCGTCCGAAAGACGGAGCGAGACAAAACATCAACGCGTCGTCTGTCTCGAAACGCCTTCTCTCGCTTTCAGTGGCTTTCGCTCGCTCTCGTTCCATCTCGCTCTCGCCTTCGCCGGACAAGAGTGAGGCAGAAGTGGTGGGGATAACGAAAAGAGTGTGCATCAAACCGAGCCCATGGGGAGACAATACTGTATCATGCCGAAAGTTTTTGAATAATATCTCAGAGAGTAACAAATACCCGCAGCTGAAATTTTATATTACTGGTTCTCTATCCCTCCCGCCCAACCCCTCAAAATTGCAGTTCATTCCGTTAGTTGGGTCGTACCGTAGTATATCCCGAAGTATTTATATATTTCAATACGAATATTGAGTGCAATGATGCCATTGAGATATTTCAAAATAATAAAAATTTACTCTGTAATGCTAAAAGCAATAGAAAATATGTTTGTAAGAAATAAAAACTAATAAGATTAAAATATACTTTTAATTTGTTGAGCGTCCTTTTTTGTATACCCCACGAAAGCAAATGTACGTTATTTTACTGTAAAAAAGATGGTAACCCTAGATACAACGTATCCACGTGTTCGGACGACACCATGATTAACATTTTACCGATCGGTAGCCCATTAATCGGCTACCATTAACCGCTAACCAGCAAGACGGTAAAATGTTAATAAATCACTCACCTTTACATAATGCATTAGACTCTCAATTATAGCTTCGCACATTTCTGGTATAATTTTTTAAATTACCTGTTTAGATATTTCGAAAGATTTTGTGAGCTACTATAACAATCACCGGTTGCAAGAAATCTGAAAGTAATTGCCAATCTTTCTTCAGGTATAATGGATTTTACGACGGCAGTATCGTGCTTTGTAACTTTATCATAAATATAATTTAATATAACAAAAAAGTCTTCTCACGACATTCTCGTGAAGTTTTTGAATTGATCGGTGCTCGTGCAATGCTCATTCGGGGCGAATGCTCAGGTGAATACGCGGCTTTAAAGGTGAATTATACTACGTTCCACCACAGTGTACTTTGAGAAAAATAAATGATAAAGCTATCGTCCGAGAATTAGGAACCAATAAAAATCTTAATCTTATCAATTCGTTAAGTGAATTGAAGCATAAGGGGCAATACTCAGGGTACATTAATCAGATTTCAAAGGATCATTTCTATTGTTTTTACTGGTCTCCTATGCAAATGGAATTGTATAAAACGTTAATTAAAACGTGCAGGCAAATAGAAATAGACGTGACTGGAAATTAGTGAAAACAATAGAAAAACTAAATGGTGACAAGAAACATATTCTTATACAAAATTATTATAAAAGGTGAAAATAGTCGAGCCACCAGCATCGGTGGAAATCCACGGTAGTCGATAAATGTAGGATAGGAAAGACATACAGGGCGATTCTGGAGCGACGCCTGCCAAAGAGATGCCGCCTGGTACCCCGTGGCGGGGCCAACATCCTGCTGCAGTGCCTCATCGAATTTTATGGCTTTTACAATACAATAAAAAGTGAGAAATGTTCACGATTTCCGCATTTCTCATCAGATCTCTGCGAAAACGACGTCAATCGACTCCTTATGTTTTTCCGATGAAGATCGCACCAAATTTAATGTAAATCGGATTATTTTTAACGAAGCTAGCGTGAAATTATATAAACCAATTTATTATCTAATTTCCTTCATTAAGATCCGGATTACGTAGTTCTTAGTGTTAGTTTCATCGGCGAAACATAAGGAATCTATTGGCGTCGTGGCCATTTCTCAATTCTTAATAGGTACTCCAACCTCTTCGAAGGCCAAAAGCCATGAAAATTCGGTGATGCACTGCGGGGGGTTGTCGTCGGCACGGGGTGCCAGGGGGCACCTCTCTGAGTCCAGTCGCTCCAGGATCACCCTGTATCCAATTGAAATGAAAAAATGAAACTTTTTATGAAATGGAAAAATATATTTATTTCAGAATAATTTTAAAAATTGAGGGTGACATTCTTGTCACCCCCCTCCCATCCTCCTCCTCCTCCACGACCACCGCGCCTGCCAGGCTGTCGACCCCCCCCCCCCCCCCAGCCTCTATACGGGCGGCCTCTGTACGGGCCTCTTCCTCTATAGGGGTGGCTCCTTCCACCCCGCGCCCTGCGGTTAGCCGCCACTCCACGGCCGCGAGAATACAAGTTTTTTTTCAGCAACTTTTCTAACTGAAACAGTAACATAAACATTAAGACATTTCTTAAAACGGAATAACATTCTGCCAATTGCAACGTTTCGCACAAAGTAGTTTAGTAGGAAGTAAGCCATAGAACCACATTCGACATACTTACGTGGTTTATTTGCTGCTGCAGCTTCGCCACCTGCTGCCCCTCGTTGCTCCCCTTGGACGGGGAGCGGGCCAGCGGTCTCCCCTTCCACCCTTTCCGCCGCCACCTCCGCCACAATAACTTCTGGCGCCTCGCTAGCCTCGGGGGCGGCATTTTCTACCCCCCTGAGCGCATTTTCCATCTGAAAATGAAACAAAATATATAAAAAAAATTCATGTTAAAGGATTCTATTTATCTTGATCGAAAATGCACTGAAAACTAAAAAAGACTTACTTTCTTGTACTACAATTGCGATGGTGATATGTCACTTTAAATAAAACCATGGGGCAGGATATTTCATAACAGGATATGAATCGTTTTATTACAAAATCAAGAATCGAAATGAGCGATGAAAAGCGATGAAATATCCTGCTCCACGATTTTATTACCGAATAAGGCATATCACCGTCACAATTGCAGTACAAGAAAATAATTATTTTGTAGTTTCCAGTGCATTTTTGACCAAATTACATAAAACTGTTAATCTGAAATTTTCTTTGGTAATTGTGCATAAAAGTTGTGCTCGGCTTCAGTGTGCGAGATATTTGCAAGAAATGTGATTGGTAGTAGGTTGGGGATGGATGGTTAACTTTTGGGAAATTTATAAATTTTGTATCTTAAATTATGCACAATCATGCACCTTTTATGCACAATTACTACCTTTTTAGATTTTTTTTTATTAACGAAATCGGCTTTATATTATGCAAATAAATGTTTTATGTGGGCCATTTTCATCGGGACGACATAGCGACGTGCGTTACGGAAAAACAGCACGTTTGATTTACGAAAAACAACACGTTTCAGTTTCCCACCTAAAGAAGCACATTGCATCGTTTCTAACGAATATTAGCACGTTTGGTCTTCTGCTGCGAAAACTAGTATCAGGCCGTTCCTGCCGGGGCTGCCGAAAGTGCCCGCGCACTTGGACGACCAAACCCAGGGGCGGCCGCAGGCCTGTTTATTATATAGAAAACTTTGACAAATAAGAATAATAATCAAAGCTTTTTTGCATGATAAATGTTTGAAACTATGTATATATAGATATAAAGGTAAACACTGCATATTAAATTCTTAATTAAAGAATATTAAATTAATAAGGACGGCAATATCGTTTGTGCACCTGAGCGGCACAAAACCCAGGAACGGCCCTGACTAGCATATTTCAGTGTTTTGCAACGAAGAATAGCACACTTTGGATTATACGGTAGAAACTGTCACGACGGAGCGCCGATGGGCGAGCAGGACTTTGGTGAAGGTTACAATGTACGCGCGTTACGCGATTCCGTGACGTTGAGCGGCCCACGTGCCATTGACTACCACTGTCGACGGGGCACGTGGTACCAAACTCTTTCGTTTCTGTATTGAAAACGAGAGGTGCTTTACTATTTCTGACGATGGTTTCCGGAGGAAAACTGTCTGTCGCATCGCGTGGAGCGAAGAAACGGCTATTGAACGCTAAAAGCCGAAAAAATTTAAATTTTGTCCAACAGTAATAATCTTACAATAATAGGATAGCAGTTATTTATCGTCGTACGCAACGAAGACAGACGTGCTGTTTTTCGTAACGCATGTCGTGTTATGCCGTCCCGACGAAAATGGCCCATTTGAAAAATCTATTTGCATAATGTAAAGTAAACCTCCTTAAAAATATCCCGATTAAAAGAGGCGCGACTTATTAGCGGTATCGCCTTTGATAACTTTAACGGAAGAATCACCCTATTTAATAGTATACCATTTTAATACTTACATTCTGCATGTTGTCCATTTTTCTGCTAAGAATTTAACCCTGGAGAAGACAGTGGATGACTGATGATGACTGAACAGGGATACCCCGATGTCTCTGATGCACACATTGTTACTTGGCGTCGATTGGTTTGAAGCCAAAACCTAGCTTGGCGCCGATTGGTTTGGCCCAACAGCTAGCTTGGCGCCAATTGGTTTGACGTCCCGACGTCATCACGCGCACCAGTGACAATCTTGGGTCTGTTCTGATTCGCGCATTGAGCGCATGAAATTGGTGGTATCGTACGATTCCCTAGAATTTCTCTCACTTGCCACCAATACGATGCCACTTGCGGTGCATGAGGCGCGCAGGAACTGCAGGAATTTGGAGTTGCAGCAATTCTAGGGAATCGTACGATGCCACCAATTTCATGCGCTCCATGCGCGAACAGGCCACTTATTTGTCAGGGACTATTCTGGCAAGTGGCAACCCGAGACTGATTTTTCTCAATCAAAAAAGTCCCTTTGTCGTCGCTGACGAAAAGTCCGTGGGTAAGGGTACATTCAGACGAGCGATGCGGCGTCGTTGCGATTTCGCACCGGTACATATGTGAATTGGCAAAGGAATCTACCACCGCGGGAACGGTGGCGCTAGTGTGATATAACAAATATGAACGACGCAAGTATACCGTTTACTATATGTTTATATGAATCCAGTAGTATAAAAGTTTCTTTCAAAGTTATTTCTTACAGTAAAAATGTTGACAATACATTTAGACACAATCTTGGAATATGTGCAAGCATGTAAGGTGGGTAATTTTAGTTACTCTACTTTTTGGCACTTTTATGAATATTTAAATTGAGACAATTGTTCATTGTAGCGTTACAATTTGTTGTACAACATTTTTTTCTGCATACAATTAGTCGATACTGTGAAAATTGGTAGATCGCAATAAATGGTATACTTGCGTCGGCCATTACTATTAGTTTGCGTACCGACCGTTAGTGTCGCATGCTAATGTTCTACTCCCGATAGAGAGATTCACACGTGTCGCAATTTTTTGCGGCAGATTGTCATATCGCACTGCCGCAAAAATTGTGTCACGTGTAAATCTCTCCCTATCTATATACATATGTACCGCTGTGAGATCGCAACGCCGCCGCATCGCTCGTGTGCATTGACCCTTAAAGGCGGGAACTCCTAGCTGCCGGTGGGAGAAGTATGCATCTGTTTCTACCTAGCACTAGTGGGGTCGCTGCGAAAGGGTCGTAGCGACCGGCCGGTAGGAGATCCCGCCTTAAGGCCGATCGCAGCGACCGGCAGCGACCCCACTAGTGACAGATAGTTAAAATACGCTACTTAGCAATCTTAGCACTTGCGTTGACTGGTGGTGCCTCGCAAGATTGATATATTTTCAAATTTGTCAGCAAATTCCACCGAATGGTTCCAACGTAAAAGGTTAGTGTATTTGGTAACTAACCAGCAGGGCAGGCGCGAGGATGCTTGGCACCCTTATGTAAAAAAATTTCCCCACATTTCTACACAGATTTCCTATTTAATATGTTTTGTATTTGCGGTGTACAAAAAAAGAATTACATATACATTTTGTTTCTGTGAAAGTTGGATTTCTTTATTATTAAGCGTCCAATATAGTATTTTAGCGCCACCTTCGACTGGCGGCCTTATGCGTAAGTAGTTACTTTGTAACGCGGACGGCACCACGTGTTGCTGCTGAAATCGAAACACGTGATCGAAAATCAGTCATTGTTCACAGACCGCTCTGGTGACATCGTGCGTTCGTTTACGGTTTGTGAAGTAATTGTGAGAGTTATATTACTTACCGTTTTGCGATTTCATCGTGGTCATTTGTGAAAAATGCCGAGAAAAGCGCTGATACACTCCGGCGTTATTCTGGATAAGTTGCAGCAGTGTGAAAAGTGTCAAGTGTTCGATGAGGATTATAAATTGAAGTGCCGTACGGATAAAGTGTGGGAAGAAGTGTGCTTAAAAATTTGTGATAAGTTGTCACCAAACACCTTAAACTTTTATGTGAGAAACAATCGGTGGAATTTGTTGACGGATTTGAAGAAACATTTCCAAATTCCAATGGAAGAAGAAGAAGAAGACGAAGCAATGATGGAAAGCATTGATGTTTCTAACGTAAGTAATATTAGTCAAGATTTCGTGCCCCAAAATGATGCAAATAAAATGCATAAAAAAACTGCCGCCATTTTTTTTTTATATCACATTGTCTGAGGAGCAATGGAAATCTATTGCTCCTGTATCGAAAATTTATAATGAAAAGGGTACACGTGGAAAATCTTACAAAATACTTAGTCCCGGTTGGACGGATATTATTTGCAAAGCTAGTTTTTTAAAAACGAAAATTCCGTGCGCTTATACGTTCAAATATAGCAAAATTTTCGATTCTCCGGAAGCGGAAATATATTTGAAAATATACGGCACTTGTAATGAATGCGGTGCCGAATTTAAAGCTCATTGCTTACATAAACCGGCTCCTGGCACTGGTATTGTGTTAAGAGTGCACACAGTCGATGCTTCGGGAATACCGCATGAAAAGAAAAGGGCAGTAAAGGGAAAAATAGGGTAGCAATAGGGCAACAACTTTTAAATATTAAGCCCAGATAATGGAGAAATGATGCCGTATCTGATTTAAGCTACGACGATCCCGAACCACCTTATGTTGCGCGACAATGTACCTTGAGGAAAATCAGAGAAGAAGCCATTGTACGGGAATTAGGAATAAATAAAAATCTCGACCCTATTAATTCATTATGTGAGTTGAAATGTAAGGGGCAATACTCAGGGTACATTAAACAGATCGCAAAGGATCATTTCTATTGTTTTTACTGGTCTCCCATGCAAATGGATCTGTATAAAACGTCAATTAAATCGTGCAGGAAAATAGAAATAGACGCAACTGGAAAATGAGTGAAAACAATAGAAAAACTAAATGGTGACAAGAAACATATATTCTTGTACCAAATTATTATAAAAGGTGCAAATGGTATACAACCAGTATTTCAAATGCTTTCAGAAAAGCATGATACAAATTTAATTACATACTGGTTGAGGGAAATTATACGAGACGGGGCACCGGTGCCTCCAGAAGTGGATTCTGATTATTCACTGGCGCTTTTGAATGCAACCAGCCTGGCATTCAATGAACGTTGCTTAAAAAATTACATTTCCGATTGCTATCGATGGATTAGGGGCGAAATTTTGCAACATCCACTTCGGTGTTTCATCAGAATTGATATTGCCCATTTAATAAAAATTATTTGTAGCAAAGATGTATTTCATAGAAAGCACCCTAAAATTAAAGACTTCTTTGTGCGATGCGCGGGGATAATGTCATCGTGCGATAATGTGGAAGATTTTAGTACACTGCTTAGCTCAATATTTATTGTCGCTCACAGTGAGTACGATGGCAAAGATTCTGATGGAAATGAAGTAATTTGTGAACAAAAGCGATCGTATTTATTCGAAAGAATAAAGTCATTCACCTTTACGAGCGACGAGAATGACAAAGAATACGATGATTTAGAAATGCTGAATGAAAATGAAAATATAGTTGCATTTATAAATAATATCAGAGATGAGGCCGAACAAATTGCAAAAGACAGTGTAGAGACAAAACATTTTCCACTCTGGACACAGGTGATGAGGGGATATTTCCCTCTGTCATCGAATGTAGCAACATCCTCTAGATGTGAGGCATATTTTAAAGATCTCAAGCATTCAGATTTGGGCGCAAATTATAAACCAATGCGCGTCGATAAATTTATCATTTACACATAAAAACTATTGAAAATATCTCGAAATTGGAACGTGCTGCAATTAAACGTACGAACGAAAAAATTGCACTGCTGCAAACTGAGATAAGACAAGAAAAAGAAAGAAAAATCGATTTACGTGATTTTGACGAAAATGCGCAAAACGCTACCCATACTTATGATTATTTAACGGAACAGGAAAATTGGAAAGGCTTAAATATTGAAGCCAAACCAAATAGATTATATATTTTATTTATTTATTTACTTAATCATACGGTACAAGACCATTAGTAACATCACAAGATACCTGCGCGAGTGTACAGACAATGATAGATATAAACATACAGAACGAAAATAACGATAAGACTATATGAATTCAACGCGATATATCAAACGAGGATAATACTGAACGCTTGAAGGCCTCGACAGAGGTACCAAAGAGGCTAATGTTCCCAGCCACTTTGTTTCCACTCGACCATATTCTTGACATTGGGTCAATAAGATGCAGGTTAGTTCTATAAAATTTGACCTGAAAAAGCGGACAATTTCGCAGTGGCCTGGGCATAATGCTAAAGCTAATTAACCCCAACAAGTGTGGACAGTTAATATGTCCATTGAGGATCCTGAACAAAAAGGTTAGATCTGCTAATAGAAAGCGCTGCCGCATAGTCACAAAATTGAAAATTTTCATTGCTGGTCCGTAGTCATGATCAAATCTGTGCATAGGATGTCCGAGGCGATACGACGCAAAGCGCAAAAATCTATGCTGAACCCTTTCTAAAGCGCGGGCTAGGTACTCCTGGTGTGGAGACCAGATCACAGACGCATACTCCATAAAGGGCCTAACCAACGCATCATAGAGCAACTTAAAGGTCCGCCTGTCGACGAACCCTTGCGTATGCCTTATAATAAAACCTAGCTGTCTAGAGGCCGCATTAGTTACTCTACTGACATGAATCGCAAAAGAGAACGCTGCACTATAAGATACTCCTAAGTCGCACACACTCTCTATCCGTGATATTTGCGGGAGATACTCATCACATGGCACTTCGAAAGATTTAAATAGAGCCTATTAATGGTGCACCAATCAGTAAGCCGGTCAAGGTCACGTTGAAGATTCAAAGTATCTTCTATAGAGGCAATACGAGCAAATAGCTTAAGATCATCCGCGAAAAGCAAAGGAATAGCAAAATTAAAAACATTCGCAAGATCATTAATATATATATGCAAAAGAGCAATGGACCTAAATGCGACCCTTGAGGCACTCCCGATGATGCTACTATGGGCTGAGATAGGCAACCACGAACCCTTATCACTTGGGAGCGACCAGTCAGATAACTACCCAGCCACCGCAACAGCACACCTTGAAATCCAAAGGCCTTCAGTTTATCTAGCAAGATATTATGATCAACAGAATCGAAAGCCTTTTTAAAGTCAGTATACACCACATCCACCTGCTGACGAACATCCATCGCTGATGTGACATAATTTGAGAACACCGCGAGATTGGTCACAGCAGATCTGCCCGGAAAAAATCCATGCTGAGCTTCGGATAGGCTGTCTCTGATTAATCCCGAAAGCTTACTAGTGACAATCATCTCAAAGATCTTAGGGAAACAGCTAAGGAGAGAAATGGGTCTATAATTCAAGACATCATTTTTGCCCCCCGACTGGAAAATAGGAACAACCACCCCCGATTTCCAGGCGGTCGGGAAATTCCCAGATTCAAGTGAGAGGTTGAAGATGATCCATAGAGCCCTAGCTTAACCATATATGCATGATTTAACAAAAATGGGAGGCAGCCCATCCTCACCGGCCGATTTATTTAAGTCTAGAGCCTTGATGGCTTCAAAAATTTCTGCAAGACCAATGTTTAGGTCGGATATATGCACACCTGACTCACATGCCCGATCAGCGCTGGCGGAAGGGCTAGAAGGTGATGTGTAGACCGACTTAAAGTGCTTAGCAAAAAGGTTCGCGGTTGCCTCATCCGAGTCCGAACTCTCGTCTCCAAGATGCATACCCTCCGGCAAGCCAGAGTCGCCCCTGCTGGAGTTCACGTGACCCCAGAAAGCCTTGACATTACGAGAGATGCTGCCTTCAATCCTAGCAATATGGGCAGCGTGGCAAATTTTGTACAACTCCTTGCAACGTGAGCGAAGATGAGAAAAGATTAGGAAGTCGCACTGCCTGGATGAACTCTTCCAAATACGGTGAGCTCTCTTCTTACTTGAAATGGACTGTCGAGTTCACGCGAAAACCAGCCGGGGAATTTTGACTCAAAAACCCTGAACGTGGGTACATACATCTCTATTGCAACCCCAATCCGAGAATATAATAATTCCACGGCCCCGTCGACCGTGAGATTACCCATAGCGCAGTCCCAATCGATACAATTAAGAGCATATACAATAGAGTCGTAATCCGCTCAGGCATAGTCTAATTTAACAATTGCCCTCGAGACAGGCCTGGCAGCGCTGCTCTGCAATTCCAACACTAAGGCGGGGTGATACAAGTCTTCTGGTAGCAGAGAATCGACTGGGGAGGATACCTTGGCCCCTGAAAAATTTTTGAAAATTAAATCTAGATTAAAAGATTTACGAGTTTCAACTAATAATAGGAATTATATAGAGGACTCTGAAAATAAAGAAAATGTAAAAACAAACGCGAATACACAAAAAAGCAGTAGACTAAATATAATACAGGAGCCCTTAATCGACAACAAAAAGAATACTCCTAGAGGGAAATATTTAACTTCATGCCCAGATATTCACCTCACATACGACAGGCCATTAAGGAAAAGAAAAAATGAAATATTAAGAAGTGGAAATAACTGTAATTTGGTTCATCTTAATGGCGAAAAAATATATGTTCAAAATACGTGTGCATTCGACGCATTGGTTGAAGTATTAACCAGTGCGTATTGCAATTATAGTACATTTAAAAACTGGATCGATGAAAATTCAGACAATATATTTTTCATGTTCGTCAGAAAATACGCTATGGAGAATATTAACAACCCCGTGTATGAAGAGCGAGGAGCTATTTTATGTACAATATTTGAGAATCGCAATAATATTGTAGATTGTACTACAAATGTCAATCTGCTATTTACAAAACTTGTAACAGACGTTTGCAGTGTCGAAGAAAATAGAATCTGCGGCAAATGTCAAGTAAAGTCTAGAAAATTGTTTGTAGGGGAGAAGCTTGCAGGTTGCCACTGCTTGCAGGTTGCCACCCCTGCTGTATTTCGACTTTCTAGCAGTGTCATAACCTGAACTCTGACTCAAATCGACGTTAAAAGAGTAAATGTCACTATTTATTAACCTCTGGACCGGACAGACGCAATAACGCTGTGTTTTCTGATCGAAATGTAATATAGTGTTTGTCAAGAAATTGAACTATTGAAATGGTGTGTTTTCCCTGTGCTCGTAAATTGAACATTTTCATCGACAATTCAAGATAACTATTCGTACTGTGTTGTTTTTTCATCTAATTTACATATGCCAAACAGATTTCCAAACATATCATGAATTGACAATTTTTTCTCATATTTTCCAAAAATGCGTCGGAATGCAAGTTGCCCCCTGTTTTGGCTTGCAGGTTGCCACCTCTCTCTTTCCCGCTTGTTTACACTCAAATGTCATATTTCGTGGTTATGTGATGTTTAATATTGTCATTGAGTTTGAAGTGAAGTGGTTTTATTGCATTTTAGTCATATTTTCGTTTATTTTTTATACATTTTTAGTATGGCAGCACGCAGGTCAAGAAAATCTGAACGCGGCATTAAGGATTTTGAAGCGTTGCTCGACGCAATTAAAGCAATAAAAATCAGCAATAAATCAAGGAAGAGCGCTGCAAAGGCATACAACATCAATATGCGAAGCTTGGGCCGATATGTGCAGAAATTCGATGCTGCAGTTCCTGATATTACGGCTGTCACAGATGATGAATTGTTAGAAGTGGTTCACCAAATTGCATCCTACGCCACACCATCATCGGTTTGTTAATGATGATATATTTTAATGACTTCTACAATTCATTTTATCGATCTTTCAAGGTTTTTAATGAAAATCAAAAGAAGGCGCTGATCGAATACGTGGGGAAATGCGCCCAACACTATTATGGCTTGAGCATCACTGAATTAAAGCAACTGGCATATCAGTTGGTCTAAAAATTGGTGCCGAATATCCACGAAGCTGGGATGAATATAAAATGGCCGGCAAACAGTGGTATTACGGTTTCATGCTGCGGCACAAAAAGTTATCTCTGCGCACGCCCGAAAAAACCAGTCTCAAACGTTGCAAAGCCTTTTGCCGCGAAAATGTGGACCACTTTTTCCGAAATTTGGACTCCGTTCTCGGCGTACAGCCATTCACTGCCAGTTCCATCTGGAATATGGACGGAACTGGGTTTTCGACAGTGCCAACTCGGATGGGCAAAATTGTTTCCTTGAAAGGCGAGAAGCGTGTCGGCCAAATTACATTTGCCGAACGCGGCAGCATGATAACGTTGGCTTTTGCTGTTAGTGCGTCAGGCAATTCGATGCCGCCTTTTTATCTCTTCCCGAAAAAAGGATGAATCCTCTGTTTCTGACTCACGCATCCAACGAAACTGTCGGCTTCGCAAACGAGTCGGGGTGGATGCAGCAGGATGGTTTCGTGAAATTCATGGAGCATTTCATCAAGCACAGCCACTCCTCGAAAAATTCACCAACACTTCTTGTGCTTGATAACCACGGCTCGCATTTGTCAATCGAAGCGATAGACATGGCTCTTAAAAAAGGCGTGACGATGCTCTCCTTCCCACCGCATTGGAGTCATCGTTTGCAACCCCTCGATATTTCGGTGTATGGCTCATACAATCAAGCTCACAACGCATGGATGCGTAACAACGCCGGCAAATCACTGGACATGGCCCTCATTCCCAAGCTTGTTGCAACGGCCTTGCTGCGAGGTGCGACACCCGAAAACATTGTGGCCGGCTTCAGAGCTACTGGAATTTGTCCATACGATCCGGGTGTTTTCAACGACTCGCGTTTCGTTAGTCTTGGCGTTGATGAAGCAAATGCAGAGGTTTCCGCCGTTAAAAGGGCATTCGATAATAACGAGCAACGCTGCATTGCCGTTGATAGCGCGCCCATCAATGTAGCTGCATCTGAGACATCAACATCTGGCATTTCTCGCGCTTCCAGCATTGCCGTTGATAACGCGCCCATCAATGTAGCTGCATCTGAGCCATCAACATCTGGCATTTCTCGCGCTTCCAGTATTGCCGTTGATAGCGCGCCCATCAATGTAGCTGCATCTGAGCCATCAACATCTGGCATTTCTCGCGCTTCCAGCTTGATCTCTGTGATTTCTTCGATTGGACCCTTGAGAGCAGCAACACCACAGAAAAAGTCGAATCGTAGTCCGAAGCCATAGAAAACAACGGTTTTGGCTTCGCCGGAAAATGTTGCCGTTCTTACAGAACGACGAAGAAAGCGGGCAGCTGCAAAAGAGAAGAAGGAAGCCATCGCTGAAAACAAGAAGCGCAAAGTTTCACCGAAGAAAGCACCGAAACGAACCCGTGCAAATAACAAAAAAAAGGCCACTGTATAATATAATGTATTAATAAAATTTAATAGTTTGAGTTTTTTTACACTTTCAGCAATTTTTCTAGGGGGTGGCAACCTGCAAGCCAAAATTTCAAGGAGTCAATTTTAGATACTTTCGATAATTTGCAGTATAATTTTTCTTTTTCGAGAGTTTACATGATTTGTAGCTCAGGATTGTAGCTTTACCCTTCCTCTTTCTACCTTATACCATAAATCATCGATACGTTAATTTTATGACGAGTTATGATCAAAAAAGCTAAGGGGTGGCAACCTGCAAGCCTCTCCCCTAGTAGATTTAATTAGTACACTCACAAACGAAGATTTTAAACAAAATTTTGATAATTTTGTTGCGCAATTCTTCTGTGTACAAACTAGAGCTCTTACTTTTGACCCGTCGGGTACCCGGGTAGCCAGAAATTACCCGAAACAACTTCAAGCCATTGAATGTAGTATTGTCTGTGGTATAGTCTGATGTTAGCCAAATATGATTGAACAATACCACATTCAATGGCTTGAAGTTGTTTCGGGTAATTTCCGGCTACCCGGGTACCCGACGGGTCAAAAGTAAGAGCTCTAGTACAAACACGCACGTGTAAAACATGTCAATCAGCAGTGCAATTAAAAAGAGACCCAAAATCATATGTGTTCATAGACACCGAAATCTATTTCCAACTAAATAAAATAAATGGAATATTTTTAAATAGCATACCGGAAAAGTTTCAAATTGAAGATGCAATATACGTTTTAAGTGGCATCGTATCTCATAGCGCAGCACATTATACAGCTTATTGCCGTAATACAACAGGAGTATGGACACTGCACAATGACATTAGTCAAAAATTGCGAATAATTTCAAATCCAAAAACGGTCAAAGTATTTCCGACCACAATGATATTCATAAAAATATAAAAATTCTGTTAAAACTTTAATTCAACAGAACAATGATACTTTACAATAGTAAAACCATTGAATCGGTCCGGCGTCGCACCGCTCTGTAAAGTGCGGTACCACTGGTTCTACCAGTGGTGACAAGTGCCAGCCATGGCACTTGTACTCGCGGATCATA
Source organism: Andrena marginata (assembly GCA_963932335.1). Classification (NCBI taxonomy): domain Eukaryota; kingdom Metazoa; phylum Arthropoda; class Insecta; order Hymenoptera; family Andrenidae; genus Andrena; species Andrena marginata. The sequence continues at coordinate 19,165,402 of OZ010660.1, forward strand.
CGATCACGCGAGTCAAACGACGCCGGCGTAATTTTGCCAAGAAAGTGACGAAAGCAATAACAAGTTTGACCGGTCCGGCGTCGCACCGCTCTGTAAAGTGCGGTACCACTGGTTCTACCAGTGGTGACAAGTGCCAGTCATGGCACTTGTACTCCCGCATCATACGATCACGCGAGTCAAACGACGCCGGCGTAATTTTGCCAAGAAAGTGACGAAAGCAATAATAAATTCACTGCACGCAATTATGTCGATTCTGAAAAATGGTCAAACGAAATCTTTGGAGGGATAAACGTCTTCTACATCTACACTGTCGAAATCCGTCGTTGGACAAACGATTTCATCGATTAATTAACAAAATATCGAACTTGTACGCGATCGCTTCGCCAGGACCCTTCTTTTTCGCGATTTTTATAAATAATTCTGTTCTGGAGGGTGGACAAACGAAATCATGGGGTGGACAAACGTCTTCTACATCTACACTGTCGAAATCCGTCGTTGGACAAACGATTTCATCGATTAATTAACAACAAATCGAATTTGTACGCGATAGCTTCGCAAGTACCCTTCTTTTTCGCGATTTTTATAAATAATTCTGTTCTGGAGGGTGGACAAACGAAAATTTTTGGTGGGCAAACGATGCTAGATCATGGACAATCGTATCCCTGTTTTAAAAAGTTGAAAAGTTTTCATGGAGGTTGCTGATAACAAATTTTCTTAATTTGTTTATAAATTTTTTTTGACGGGTGGACAAACGAAAATTTTTGTTGGACAAACGTGGACAAACGATGGACAATCATTTGCCCCCATCAAATTATTAAAAAGTTTTCATGGGGGTGCTGGTGAAAATTTTTTTTTTTGTTTATAACTTTTTTTTTAGGGTGGACAAACGAAAATTTTTGTTGGACAAACGTGGACAAACGATGGACAAACGAATGCCGTCGAGTTTTTTTAAAAATTTGAATTTGGGGGTGCCAACTTCGCAGACATCCGCCCGCCGCGTTGGGATTTCCTGCGACCTTGAAACTCAAATTTGAGTTTCAGGGTCGGTGGAGGGGAGGGGGAAATGGCCTTCAAACTCAAATTTGGGTTTGAACTCTCCTAGACACACTACTGCAGGGCAGATTGGTTAGTTTGGGACCAATCGAAATTCAAGCCCACCTTCTTTCGCATGGAATACGTCGACGCGTGATTTTGCTTTGAAATTCGAGCGCTTGTTTATACTCGAGAGATAAGGGATTTGTTTCGAATTTGTAGGGCGGACGACGCAGGCGGGACCACGCGCAGTCAGCGGACTGCGCCTTTACTTCCTGTGTCTCTTCGCGAGGCGTATTGATGTTGGATAATACTTTTTAAATTCTAGTTCCCCAAAAGTAATCAGGCTGATCGGCCAGAGCATTTCGCCAGAGTCGCGGTTTATGACCGTATTGTCCCGCCAGTCGGCGATAGAGAACGATTTCCTACAGTTTTCGGTAATTTATGGCTTAGTTTGTTCCGCCTCGTAGTAGACGTGAACTCAGGGTATTGGGAAAGGGAAACAGGAAACAGGATTTTTTTTCTTTATAGCAACTCGAAAACTTTCAGTTTCTCTTCTTTTCGGACCCTTCCGAACCGAAACACGTGGTGTCTGCTCTCTATATGCTCTCTCAAAAGGGCGGAGCGCCGGCTTTTGTGAAAGTGTACGATGGTTCGTTCGTTGCACTTCTGCAAAGCACGTGTTTTCGGAAATGTGATGGCTTCTTTTTACGTAAAACCTCTTGTCCTGGTGATGGTTAACCCATAATGGAACGAGAGATGCTACTTGGGGGTAGAGGAAGTTGCTTGCAAAATATCTTGTCAATCAGCCAGCAATCACGTCGCAGAAATGTTCTCTGCTCAAAAGTATTACGCGATGTTCTGGATGTACCCTCCGAACAACGGAGACGCAAGTGCTGCCGCGCGCGTATTTGCAACGAAATACCCACGGCTCCTAACGCCAAGTGAAAATTCATTTCCACAAATTTTTATAACATAGGAACAACACGTTCCATGAAAAATAAATGAAGTGATTAGTGTTAGTAGCCGTGCAGTGAAGTGAATATTCGGTACATTAATCCGAACGCACTGGACGTTGCGACCCTTTACTTTGGGTGGTGTCGTATGTACCTGCGATTAGCTGAACACTGGACGCTACCCTACCATAAATCTTTTCGTCCAACGATGACCAGGATTGGTACAGTGACCCAGTAACACAGGTTCCCGAAAAGGAAGGAAAGGAATGTTTGAATGGGTGAGTTTTATTTAATTTCTTGGTGATTATTAGGTGAAAGAATAAATTCTTTCCGATTGTAGGATACAATAACAGTTTGTTTTCAAAAATATAAAAATAACTCAAGCATCGAAATAATTTCCAATATTGTTAATTACCTTTTGCCATTTTTATGGCAGCTTAAAAATACCGCTGCGATAGAAATTCGGTAGCTTTGTATCTACTGATTGTGTAAATCCAATCGGAAAGGTTTTATTCATACACCTAATATTATTTTTTAAATTTAGTTGCGTTGGCCGTTATTAAACTACGGATTTTTACCTCAATAAGGAATTACGATCATTTGTTGTACATTTTCTGTTACATTACCTTTTCGTTTATGCGTTATTTGAAAACGGAATTTACGTATTTCTTTTCCTCTCGCTTCAAATAATTATTATTTAAGATTCTGCTTTAAAAAAAAACTGTAACACTGTTTTCTTTGATGCATGCCGACTTGCTTGTTCGTACGTTCGTAGTACAAGCACAGTCGCCTACCGCGTTGCCAATGCTACTGCGGGAGCCCGGGCGGAAGGCGCGCGCTCTGATTGGTCCGTGTTTTTGGTTAACGTCTTTTTGGTTAATATTTCGTTAACGAAATCTCGGAGAACATTTTCGTAAAGGAAAATGTTGTTTGCAATCACCCCCTGAGTCACTCCCTTCAAGGAACCGCAGCATTTTTGGGACACCCTGTATAAAATCAGTGCTCCACGGATTGTCAATCTACGGCAACTACTATAAGCGATTATACTTAATATTCTTATCACTGCATATCACCCACATTTATATTATTTCGTATTGCTTACGCTTTTCCTATTTCATATTAATACCCATTGATTTATATAATGATCTTTCCTAGTGCTTAGTGCTTACGTTCTGTTTAATTTCAAATACTTATTATTAATATTGACTATCTATTGCTAATGTTTGTTGCTTTAAATTATAGTCTTATGCTTATTGCATCATATTGCTACATAACCATTTATATAAATGTTTACGTGCTCATGCTTAACGTCCAACGCATTATTATATAAACTAACCGCTATCGCAATAACAGTGCATGGCTTATTTTCGTGCTTCAAATTTAATAAACATTCTTACTTTAAATCACGCTTCGAATTATTGTATCTATCCTTCGGTTACCAAGACTCCAAATCAGAACAGGTTACTGCAACAGTTGATCTCGGTTTGCGAACACGAGAATTCTTATAGTGTTCACAAGGGTTACTTTCGCATAGCTCTAGCATGACCATACGTTTAGACGTATTTCATGGAATACTATGGGCGGCTTCTTATATTAATGCAGCGGTAAATCCAATTACCAAGCCTAAATAAAACCATCAGTGCTCTAACAGGTGTCAGCCATATATGCGATTACTCGTTAAAGCTTCCCTAATCGCTCAGTGCTACGAAGCTGAGATTCGCGCCTGAATTCCTACTCACCCTCAGAGCTACGAAGCTGGGATTCGCGCCTGAATTCCTAACCGCCCTAAGAGCTACGAAACTGGGATTTGCGGCGGAATTCCTATTCACCCTCAGAGCTACAAAGCTGGGATTCGCGCCTGAATTCCTACTCACCCTCAGTGCTACAAAGCTGGGATTCGCGCCTGAATCCCTACTCGCTCAGTGCTACGAAGCTAGCATTCGCGGTTGCACCTTCCCATATAACCCCACTATGCCATCGTCCTAAAGACCTCCACCAGGGATGTGACACCTGTTTCAGAAAAACTGTATTCTTTATTCTTTATTATATCGATAGAGAAGTGATACCGATGTATTCCTTTTGTTGATCCAATGAAAATTGTACCAAATATCATATAAATCGGAATCTTTTTAACGAAGTTAGGTGGAGATTATGGAGATCAATTTTTCAAGACATTCCCTTCATTATGGTTCGAATTATGTCGTTCTTGGTGTTATTTTCATCGGAGAAATATAAGGTATCGATTGGTGTCATTTTCGCAGAGATCTGATCAGAAATGCGGAACTGAAAAATTTCTCACTTCTTAATGCACAGGTATGGGAGAGTTGTGCAGTACCGACTGCTCTAAGTTTTTTGTTATATCTTGAGGTAGAGTCGATAAAAATCAGAAATTCAACAGCCTGTTTGTAGTATAGATAGAACTTCCCCTGCAGCACACTTTGTTGCAGGAACGTTGCACAAACGTTGCAGTACATTGCAATGTTGCCGTTTAGTTGCAGGTTGCATTGCAATATTACTTGCAAAATTGTGGAAACATTGCCGTGCAATGTTTCAGGAACATTGCGCTCAAATTGCCGTGAAATATTGCGCACAAATTGCCGTGAAATATTGCGGATATATTGTGGTTTAACCCATGTGGAACATTTCAGCAACGACATCGCAATGAATACGGAATTACGCGGAACGATCTCGAATTCTCGACACGCAGAATACAGTCTAAGATTCCACAGGCCACCACCAAGAGAATATATGCGAACGTGGACATTATCGGATATAAATAATTCACAATTAATTGTATTAATGTCCGATAATGTCCACGTTCGCATATATATTCTCTTGGTGGTGGCTTGTGGAATCTTAGACTGTATTCTGCGTGTCGAGAATTCGGGATCGTTCCGCGTAATTCCGGATTTATTGCGGATTTATTACGGAAATCTTGCCCATAAGTTGCGAGCGCCGCTCCCAAACGACGTTCACAGAATACGGACTTACACATTTTCACTCGATCATAATCAATTATCGATCTGTAATCAATTTAAGGGCAATAGGAGGGACACTGGCAGTAAAAGGCATATATAACACTTATTTGCAAATCTCTTTTGTTGCTGTATACAGTTTATGAGTACGTTTAAACTCTATGGTGTTAATTAAGTAATTGTGTTAATACATATATCACATATGTCAACAAACAGAATACAGTGTTACATTTCACAGGCAAACTCCGAGGGAATACATGTAATCACGGACAATATTTGATATAAGTAATTAATACAATTAGTTAATTACCACTGTAAGGTTTAAGCAAACTGTTATACCGTATACAGCAATAAATGATATTTGTAAGGAAGTCTGAGCTGTGAAATGTAAATCCACAAACACTAAAGACTGGACAATAAAAAATTATATACAAAAAATTTATGTTAAACGATTGTATTAAAAATGCGCTAAAAAGAAGAAAGATTATTTTCTTTTACTACGCAGGATATTTCATAATAGAATAAGAATCAACTTCATCAAGCGTTGAAATTAATTTTTGTGAGATATCCGGCTCCACGATTAGGGAGATGTAATAAGGATTGTCAACACGAATCTTTTTTTTTTTAATAATTTGAGGTAAAAGAGTTGCACGGTAGGAGTATAAGTTAAAATACGTAAGCAATTTTATCAATCAACCGTTGTAGCTGCAGCGGGTCATGGGTTCGAATCTCATTGGGGTAGGAAAATTTTCTAGTTATAAAAAACACTCTGACGTTATACTACTAGGATTCTGCACACATTCATGTTGTCGCGTCCATCAAAGACACGGTATATAATATTACTACCTTCCTACCGATATTCTTATTTTTGGCCATACTGCCAGAAACGTTGCCTGACCATTGCTATCAAATCTCAGAAATGTTACCTGACCATGGCTGTAAAATCTCAGAAATGTTGCTTGACCATTGCTGTAAAATCTCACAAATGTTACCTGACCATTGCTGTAAACTCTCACAAATGTTACCTGACCATTGCTGTAAAACCTCAGAAATGTTGCCTGACCATTGCTGTAAAATCTCAGAAATATTTCCCGACCATTGCTGTCAAATCCTGAAACAATGTTGCAGAAATATCTCCTGCAATGTTGCACAGGGGCGGTCATAGCAATTTACTTGTAACGTTTTAGCAACATTCTGTGCAATGTTCTAAATATTAAACCACAACGTAACTGAGACATTTCTGCAACAAATGTGCCGTAGAGGTTAGTAAAAGGAGTTAAATTTATTTTGTGAAATTTAATAATGAGAATTGATAAATTGCAAAAGTAAAAAAGTTGAAATTTCTAGGAAACGAAAAATTGTCTTCCAGTACCGATCAACTATTAAATTAGTAAATTTTAGGCATAAATGATTAACAATGTTAATAAAAAGATATTTCATTAGTACAATACAAGATTTCTGTAAAATTTTATTTGTATAAACTCGCAAGTAAAATAATTAATATTCTCTTGATCTGTGCATTCGACGTGTGCCCAACCGTCACATTCGGATACTGCACCAAATCTTTGCCAAATGACTCCTTGCAAACAGAGATGGGCAAAATTTTTATTTAAATAAAATTTCTAATAACGAATAAAAAAAATAACTTTATTCATTAATAAAAAAATTAACTTTGCTCATCGAATAAAAAAATTAACTTTGCTCATCGAATAAAAAAATTAACTTCATTCATTAATAAAAAAATTAACTTTGCTCATCGAATAATTTAAAGTTACAGTAACTTTTATTTTATCCTTATTTACATAATTTTTTATTTAGTTAATGCCCAATTCTGCTTGCAAATAACACACTGAATAATTTCTTCATTAAATTCTAGCTTCCTGTTTGTTAGGTTATCATACCTATCCTTATTTATTTTATTTTTCTGCGGGAAAAGGTAGAAGGCAGGCTAAATGAACATCTTATACATTAATTTGAGTTGCTAACAGATCTAGAGACGCGGTAGCGTCTCGAACGCCAAGTACATGAAAGAAAAGACACCCTGTACTATGTACATATAAGACACCGCGTATACGTAACACCCTGTATAAGTAAAAGACACCCTATATATGAATTTCGACTGGCCCTGCCATGTATCTCCATTTTCCGAAATCCGAAACCGAAATTCCGAGCCCTGCATATATTCGTAATCGACTGCCGCTACCGCTATCCTTTACTCGTCCCGAAAATATTCTGAAACTTATTTCATTATATCTCACCACCCCTGCAATATTTTTTAAATTTAAAGGCATTTTTCTTATGTGAACCGCATATAAGCTTTCGAATAAGACCAATTCCGAACAAATCGGTCTGTTGCGTACGCGAATGCTTGACTTATTTGCCAAACCGTAAGCGTAACTGTGCAGGTTATTAAAGTTCTTGTACATGTGGATTTAAACAATAATGATGATACATTTAAAACGATAACAAAAAAAAATACAGAGAGGTGGTCGCTAGCTGTTGCCAGCTTGAATGCTTGCTTCGATCTACAATTCTTGCATTTCCTGAGGTCCTACGAAACCTTCAAACCCTTGAAGGGGTGTCTTAAAGGAGATGGTAACTATTCCTATTGGTTGAAAGTGGCTGTGAAAATGACGGAAGAAAAAATAGAAAGGGAAAGTACGATTCCCACGCAACTGTACCGAACGGCGCGACGCGTCTGTTTACTGTCACCCAGAAAAACCCTTGACTCGGCTCAACGGTCCCTAATTTATTGACCCGGTCGTAAATAACTGAGTCCCGATGCGTCAGTCCTAGGTAGGCAAACCAAGTGCCGGCCAAGTGCTTAGTAACAATGCTTGAAAGATGGTAAAACTCTTCACGCTCAACATACCGCCCGCCTTGAAGGGTTACATTCAAAGAATATCTTCTGAAAGACATACATCACACACAGCAGATCTAGTTACTATCTAAAATGAGTATACTAAACGCACAAGCCAAAATCAAAATGCATGAGCACTAGTAATACATCAAACAAGAACCTTAAATTCGATACTAAACCAAGAACATTATGTATCTCTACTTGACAAAAATAAGAAAACCACAATGTGGCATTGCACACAGTCAAAGAAAAATGACACACAGAGATACCTCTTAGTTACTTAAGAATAAAGCGCGCAAAAAAAATTAGTGATCTAAAGAAATGCGTATAACGTGATAATCAATACATATGATGCGATTAACAGAGATACTGCAAAACGCTTAAACTCTATCTGCTAAATAATACGTAAAACAGTTCAATTCAAATCAGTCCATCAATCCAGATCAGAACTCTCAATCGGGAGCGGTGATAGTCTTTTCACACAACGTTTGTACGTGCCATGGGCTGTCTTAACTGTCACAACACGAACAACATTATCCTTGCCCGGATGTACATCCACAATCCGACCAAGCTGCCATTGAAGAGGTGGAGCGTTGTCCTCTCTGATAGTTACCAGCATCCCCTTTTTAAAATGAGCAACGCCTTTAAGGTGCCATTTCTTCTTCGTATGAAGAACCTGCAGATACTCCTTCTGCCATCGAGTCCAAAAATGCTGTTTCACCTTCTGCACGTGTTGCCAAAAGGACAGCCTGTTGCTCGGCACATCTAGAAAATCACGCTCCGGAAGATTGCACAACGAATCGCCAATGAGGAAGTGACCAGGAGACAAAGCAACAAGATCATTGGGATCAGAGGATAGCGGAATCAAAGGACGTGAATTCAAAATGGCTTCTATCTCAATTATCAAAGTGTTGAATCCTTCATATGTGAACAATCCCTCACCCACCATTCTATACAAATGTCCCTTAAACGATTTAACTGCAGCCTCCCACAGACCACCAAAATGTGGTGATCGAGGTGGAGAAAAATGCCATTGTACGTTTTCAGTGCTTAAAAAATGTCCAATCTTATTTGCGTATTCTTCAGAAGCCAAGAATGCCCGAATCTGCAAAATTTCGTTTCTTGCACCTACAAAATTAGTGCCATTGTCCGTATAAATATTTTGAGGTCTTCCTCTTCTAGCAAAGAACCGCCGTAATGCCGCAAGAAATGCTTCCGCAGTTAGATCTGTAACTAATTCTAAATGTACTGCCTTAATTGCGAAGCAAACAAATACAGACACATAAGCCTTAACCTTCGAACGGTTGCGCAATTTCTTTTCCTTTATGAAGAAAGGACCACAAAAATCTATACCGATGTTCTGGAACGGTCGCGTCTGAGTTACCCGGTTACCTGGTAAGTTACCCATAATATAACTTGGTATCTTGGGATTCAATTTGCAGCAACGTATACAACCATGTATTAGCCTCTTAACTGCGTTTTTGCCGTCAATCGGCCAATAACCTTGCCTAACAGCGTTGAGAGTGGCCTGTATGCCTGAATGCCAATGCCGAATATGCTCGTGTCTAATAATAAGCTCCGTAATATGATGGGTACGTGGTAATAAAAGAGGGTGCTTTTGTGCGTAACTTAGCGGCGCATGCTTCAGCCTGCCGCCGACCCGAAGCAGACCGTCTTTGTCTAAAAATGGGCTTAAATTACTTAATCTGCTTCCTCTGGGTAGTCCGCGTCCCTGTCGTAAACCCTCAATTTCCCCTGCGAATGCCTCAGCTTGCACTGCGCCTAAAATTCTACCGTGAGCTCTATGCACTTCCTGTGGTGTCAATTCACCCATGACTCTTTCCTTATTCTTTGCGTTGTAGACGAAACGAAATATATAGGCTACAACTCTAGTAAGCATGATGATAGAGGAAAATCTTGAAAATATATCATTCTTCCTTTGTTCAATAACAAACGACAATATGTTTCGTTGTTCCGGAACATTGTCCACCGTGACATTACTAACTGGCCAGCAACTCTCGTCTTGTGAAAGCCGATGAGGTCCCTTTAGCCAGACCTGATTACCAATAAATTGTGCTGGTGATTGCCCTCGCGATATAAAATCTGCAGGATTATCTGCTGAAGCCACGTGATGCCAGTTCTGCACATTCGTCTCTGCCTGAATCTTAGACACACGATTTGCTACAAAGGTCTTGAGAAGATGCGGTGCCGTTTTGATCCATTGCAACGTTATGCTCGAATCAGACCAGAATCTGATCAAATCAAACTCGCGCCCCGACAACGCTCTTACAGCTTCTGTGTATAGTTTGGCTAGCAATCCTGCAGCACAAAGTTCCAAACGCGGCAGTGATACTATCTTTACCGGAGCTACCCGCGATTTAGCACACAATAAATTAACCTCGTGTGTTCCCTTATAATTAAAAACCCGAATAAAAATACACGCCCCGTACGCGCTTTCACTGGCGTCGCAGAAACCATGCAACTGTATGCTACTATATCGCTCAAGCACCACCTTTCGCGGAGCTGAGAAGTCATTTAACAAATGCAACTCGTCCCTGAAATCTAACCACGTTTGCAAAACATGTTGAGGTACAGTCTCATCCCAACTAATGTTAGCCTTCCAGAGTTGCTGCATAATTATCTTCGCCTGTATGATTACAGGACCAAGTAACCCAAGAGGGTCAAACAATTGTGCAATCTGCGATAAAATTAATCGTTTCGTAAAACATTGTGAATCCGCGAAAGGTTTAGACCTATAAACGATGTTATCATTACGAGGATTCCAAAAAATTCCTAAAGTCTTCTTTGTCTCGGAATGATCCAAACATAATGCATCCTGACTACCGTTTTCGTGTAAGCCATTGATCAGTCTGACTTCGTTCGAAGACCACTGACGAAGATTGAAACCCCCTAATTTAGCAAGAGCAATTAATTCATCCCTTAATTTTAGCGCCTCTTCAAAAGTAGATGCCCCCGTTAGCAAATCATCTACATAAAAATCGTTTTTAAAACATCGCGCTGCTTCTAAATGTTTGTCGCCTTCGTCAAGCGCGAGCTGCTTCAAACAACGCACCGCTAAAAATGGTGCTGAAGCGGTACCATAAGTGACCGTGTCTAATCGAAAATCCTTGATAGGTTCGTCCCTGGAGCTACGCCATAGAATCTTCTGATAATCAGAATCTTCGGGGTGAACTAAAATCTGACGATACATTTTTTCAATGTCTGCTGTCAGAACAAACACATGAAATCGAAACCTAAGCAGAATAGACCACAATGTATCCTGAATAGTCGGTCCAGCCAACAGTGCATCATTAAGTGATACGCCTGTTGAGGACTTCGCGGAGGCATCAAATACGACTCTGACCTTAGTGGTCACACTCGATTCCTTAATTACCGCGTGATGCGGCAAATAAAAACCCTTCTCCTCTTGTGCCTGACTAATCTCGCTCATGTGTCCTAACTCAAGATAGTCATCTAAAAACTGCTTATATTGACCTAAAAGACTTGGATTCTGATGAAGCTTACGCTCTAATGAAATAAACCTGTTCAATGCAGCACCTCGAGAATTACCAATAAATTCCTTCTGCTGATTGAATGGTAAACGAACCATGTAACGCCCGCTTGAATCCCTAGATACATTATGAACAAAATGTTCTTCACATATAGTTTCCTCCCTAGAAAATAATGGTTTCTCAGGGATTTCTTCAATTTCCCAAAACTTGTTTAATGACTTCTCAAGTGATGACACTACGGGATGTGATTTTAGTGGTTCTATTAATGAGAAACGCTTCTGCCAATTCAACGAACCTGTCACGATCCATCCTAACTGTGTCTGTTGTAAAATGATCTCATCATTGCAGAGCCTGATCTGTCCGTTTCGCAATAATCTATAAAACAAACTATTTCCTAACAGCGCATCAATTGGAGCCGGCTTATGAAATTCCGGGTCTGCCAACTTGATTCCCCTCGAAAACTGCAATCCGCGACGGTCTACCTGAGACGCAGGTAAAAGTCCCGCGATTGTAGGAAGCGTAATAAACGTGACTCTAGACTGAAACGATTCATCTCGCGAATTAACAATCGTATGAACGAAATGCCTTGCACGTGTCTGCAACTTAGACAATCCGTAGAAGGACAGATCTATTTCATGCTCTGGCAACTGTAATTTATCCGCGAAACTATCAGTCATTAAATGCGCTTGTGAGCCGCTGTCCAGGAGCACACGGCATACATGATCCTTGTCATCCCGATCCCTAACCTTTACTAATGCCGTACCAAGCAAAACCTCACTATCGAAAGTGACAGTCAATGTTGACTTCACCATTTCCGCCGTAGGTGCATCATCGCTATTAGTTGCCTCCTTGCTAGTAGTTGCATTCTGTCGTGACTCAAAGGGTATGTGCAAAAGCGTATGGTGTTTCTTAGAACACTTGCGGCAATTTCCAGATTTGCAGTTGAAGGCTATATGATTCGGTTTGAGACAATTGATACACAATTTTGCGCGTTTCACAGAGCCTATTCGCTCACGAACCGAAAGCTGCAAAAACTTGGCACACGTGAATATCAAATGCTCCTCACCGCAGATTTCACACGAATTCGAGCTGTTGGTAGCCAAATATACCTGACCACGCTTCTGTACTGGTTCCTTAGTACGTAAACGCGTAGGCTGTTTACTCGCCTTTGAAACATTGGAACATTCATCATCTGAATCGTCCCCGCGTGATCTCTTATTCATAAACGCAATCAATTGCTTGAACTCAGGCATCTGATCGTCCTCTAATGTACGATCCCAAGCCCGTCGCGTGCCTTTGTCTAACTTTTTCCCAAGAATATACACTAACATTGTATCCCAAGTCTGAACTGGCTGCTTCAGAGACAAAAGAGCATTAACGTGCATTTGAGCTGATTCCGCTAATATTCGCAAACTCGACGGAGAATCGCCAGTTGCTTCAGGCAAATCATATAAAGATTTCAAGTGAGCGTACACAATTTGACGCGGTTTATTACATCGTGTTTGCAATAAATTCCAAGCTACCAAGTAGTTTTCCTCTGATGCATTAAGACCAGAAATCACCGACGCGACCTGTCCATGAAGCGCATTCTTTAGCAAATGAAACTTCTGCACCGATGGCAAATCATCACTCTCGTGCACTAACGAGTGAAAAGTATCCCGAAAACTGTGCCATTCTAAAGGGTTTCCATCGAACGGCTTAATATCTATCTGCGGTAAAAGCATATGCGCCTGTTTAAGCATTACGGTGGCCGGTGACTCTACGCTTCTACCCGTTACAACAGATCTGACTGGCGAACCTCGTAACGCCCTTAAGCGTGCATTTATAAGATCCGCAACCTCAAAGTAATGCCGTTCAAAAGCATCACGCTGAATTTCGTGATCGGGATCATCATTGTCCAGCTCAATAGCCAACTGATATTCCGAAAACGAATCGAGAAGTTCACGCAACCTAACGCTACGCGTTTCTAACGAGTCAATACTCAAATCTGTCTCCTCAGTAATTGCTGACAGTAAACGAGTCACTTGACCCTTGACAGCACTTCGCTGTCGCTTAAGACCCTTAATAATTTCTGGATCTGGAGCCATTTTTTAATTGAGATCGAAGCAGGAAAATGACAATGAAAGGAAAGCGATTCGTTGTACTCACCCAGGCAGTGATCCCAGATGCGTCACGTGATTGACTGCTGGCGCTTTCCAAACGATCCTTGATGAACCCAATCCGTCCTCAAGAAGGCAGATCTGCCACTGTTCCGTCGGAAGCTGCTGTCCGCCCGGCCGCGTCGTGGTTCCGCTACGCCTCTTCCAGTTGGCCCCTTGTAGACCAGATTTCCAAAGTCCTCGAAGATTCGACCCCTCTATGTCCGGGAATTGATGTCCGATGCGAATAGGACTCTCGGAAAGTATCCGAGATGTACAACTATCCAGAATGTATGATATGTGAATGCACAATTCACACTCAGCACCAACAATGCACACGATTCGTAATGTACCACACCAAGTATCCACAATGCACAATCCGGCTCGAAGGACCAAAATGTTGCGTACGCGAATGCTTGACTTATTTGCCAAACCGTAAGCGTAACTGTGCAGGTTATTAAAGTTCTTGTACATGTGGATTTAAACAATAATGATGATACATTTAAAACGATAACAAAAAAAAATACAGAGAGGTGGTCGCTAGCTGTTGCCAGCTTGAATGCTTGCTTCGATCTACAATTCTTGCATTTCCTGAGGTCCTACGAAACCTTCAAACCCTTGAAGGGGTGTCTTAAAGGAGATGGTAACTATTCCTATTGGTTGAAAGTGGCTGTGAAAATGACGGAAGAAAAAATAGAAAGGGAAAGTACGATTCCCACGCAACTGTACCGAACGGCGCGACGCGTCTGTTTACTGTCACCCAGAAAAACCCTTGACTCGGCTCAACGGTCCCTAATTTATTGACCCGGTCGTAAATAACTGAGTCCCGATGCGTCAGTCCTAGGTAGGCAAACCAAGTGCCGGCCAAGTGCTTAGTAACAATGCTTGAAAGATGGTAAAACTCTTCACGCTCAACACGGTCCACGCATGCTAGAGATATCGTAATATCGTATCATGGATCAGTCGAAAATGGTACGAGAAAATTTTCTTCTCCAGTCGAAAATTTCGTCAACCAAATACGTATACTACGCGTTACACACACACACCTATCAGTTTCGCACACATGTTTCGTTCGTCGACTCTTGGGATCATTCGGCAGAGTATATCTAGAGACGCGGTAGCGTCTCGACGCCAAGTACAGGAAAGAAAGTACAGGAAAGAAAAAGACACCCTATATATGGCGACTGTCGCTACTGCTTATCATTTACTCGTCGCCCGGCTAATCCAACCTAACCTGAAACTTATTTCATTAATATCTCCTCACGCCTGCAATATTTCCAAAATTTAAAGGCATTTTTCTTATGTAAACCGCATATAAGCTTTCGAATAGGACCAATTTCAATAAAATCGGTCCACGTATGACAGAGATATCATAATATCGTCTCATGGATCAGTCGAAAATTTTAAGTTTTAAGATTTTTCTTCTGATTCTTCTTGTTCAAGGAATTTTTCGTCAGTATAATACGTATATTACGCGTTACACACACACCTTCAGGCAACACATGTTTCGTTCTTCGTTCGTCGACTCTCGGGATTATTCGGCAGGGATCGTCGTCCGTCATTGTACAAACTATTTTTTAAATACATTGAACTTTATAACCTACCAATCTTAACCTCCAAGTGTCAAATAATGTAAGTTGTCCAAATTTGAGATGTCAGGAGTTTTTACACTAAATAGGAGACGGAATTATTGTCTCAATTAACAAGGTAAGTCGCCAAATTTATTTAATAGATTTTTTATGTAGAGTCGCAGACTTGGAAGTTGTCCGGAGAAGGTTCGACAGAGAAGCACCTTCTTTCGCATAAGTTTCTAGAAATTTGTACCATGCTTGTACAAAATAATATATTGTAGTAAAAAATTGCATTGAATTTAAATTGCCAGATATTTGTATTTGTATACCAGCAATTTAGAGTTTTTATTTTATGTAAAGGTTATTATATTATAGAAATGAAGGGGACGTACAGGACTTCGATAAAAATGAAGGAGACGCACAGGCTTGGATAGTACAATTGAAGGGGACGCACAGGCTTGGATGGATAGAAATGAAGGGAATGCACAGGCGTGGAGGTTGTCCGGAGAAGATTAAATAGATAGACAGAGCATCTTGTTTCGCACAAGGTTCTGAAACTTTGTCAAATAAGGTAAATCGACAAAATTTGTCTAAAGACATAGCATTAAGAATTATTAAGAAAATAGATTATGGTGGACTGCTTGCAATGTAAAGCAAGTCACATTAGTGAAGAAAGTACACTGAAAACACATCTCCGTTAATGCTTTTCAATCTTTTGTGAAAGACATTCGTAATACTTTAATTAATAATAAAATCCACAGTAGTTGTCACGCTATTCATTAATTCATTACTTTTTTAGATTCCCATTAACAATATTTCAATTCACCAATAAACAAACTAAATTAATTTTATTCCAACACCAATAAATTGTGCGTTAAAAATATTGGATCTCTTCGTTCATTTTCGCTGAATTATTACTATTATCATTTCAATTTCCTGAAACAACATTTCTGCCATACGCTCTCACATCTTTTGGACACATTATTTAGTCCCTACACTCACTAAAGCAAAAGGCCACTCTATTTCTATAAATACTAAGTTCTATGTTAAGTTGTATATAATTAAAATGTGGCTTTCTAGAGACGCGGTAGCGTCTCGACGCCAAGTACATGAAAGACACCCTTTATATGTGACTGTGGCTACCGCTATCATTTTCTCGTCGCCCGGATAATCCAACCTAACCTGAAACTTATTTCATTAATATCTCATCACGCCTGCAATATTTCCAAAATTTAAAGGCATTTTTCTCATGTAAACCGCATATAAGCTTTCGAATAGGACCAATTTCAATAAAATCGGTCCACGTATGACAGAGATATCATAATATCGTCTCATGGATCAGTCGAAAATTTTAAGTTTCAAGATTTTTCTTCTGATTCTTCTTGTTCAAGGAATTTTTCGTCAGTATAATACGTATATACGCGTTACACGCACACCTTCAGCCAAAACGAAACTAACACATGTTTCGTTCTTCGTTCGTCGACTCTCGCGATTATTCGGCAGGGATCGTCGTCCGTCATTGTACAAACTATTTTTTAAATACATTGAACTTTATAACCTACCAATCTTAACCTTCCAAGTGTCAAATAATGTAAGTGGTCCAAATTTGAGATGTCAGGAGTTTTTAAACTAAATAGGAGACGGAATTATTGTCTCAATTAACAAGGTAAGTCGCTAAATTTATTTAATAGATTTTTTATGTAGAATCGCAGACTTGGAAGTTGTCCGGAGAAGGTTCGACAGAGAAGCACCTTCTTTCGCATAAGTTTCTAGAAATTTGTACCACGCTTGTACAAAATAATATATTGTAGAAAAAAATTGCATTGAATTTAAATTGCCAGATATTTGTATTTGTATACCAGCAATTTAGAGTTTTTATGTAAAGCTTATTATATTATAGAAATGAAGGGGACGCACAGGCTTGGATAGTAGAATTGAAGGTGACGCACAGGCTTGGATGGATAGAAATGAAGGGAATGCACATGCTTGGAGGTTGTCCGGAGAAGATTAGATAGATAGACAGAGCATCTTGTTTCGCACAAGTTTCTGAAAATTTGTCAAATAAGGTAAATCGACAAAATTTGTCTAAAGACATAGCATTAAGATTTATTAAGAAAATAGATTATGGTGGACTGCTTGCAATGTAAAGCAAGTCATATTAGTGAAGAAAGTACGCTGAAAACACATCTCCCTTGATGCTTTTCAATCATATGTGAAAGACATTCGTAATACTTTAATAAAATCCACAGTAGTTGTCACGCTATTCATTAATTCATTAATTTTTTAGATTCCCATTATTTCAATTGACCAATAAACATATAAAATTAGTTTTATTCCAACACCAATAAATTGTGCGTTAAAAATATTGGATCTCCTCGTTCATTTTCGCTGAATTATTACCATTAGCATTTAAATTTCCTGCAACAAGACTTTCTACCATACGCTCTCACCTCTTTTGGACATATTATTTAGTCTCTACACTCACTATAGCAAAGGCCACTCTATTTCTATAAATAATAAGTTCTATGTTAAGTTGTATATAATTACAAAATGATTCAATGATCCAATGATCTTGACATATGAGCACGTGTGATAATTTATATATAAATTATTAGTAAATGTGTCCTAGTTTTCAATTAACAATGCAGATGAAGATAATTATTTCAACAGCTGAAAGAGCAAGTAATCCTGCTGCATGAGCAAATAAAATATTATCAAAAAAATAAATCACAAAAAATAGAAGATAATGATATATATAATATTAAAAATTATCTGATGTCATTCCCTATGCAAATTATCTTTGTAAAAAGAAGTGAGATCACTATAAAAAAACTTCAAAAAAGTAAAAAAATTACGCCAAGTACATGAAAATCAAATAACTCACAAAAAATAGAAGATAATAATATAAATCACAAAAAAAATAGAAGAAAATATTCAACAAATAAATCACAAAAATAGAAGATAATAATATCACAAAAAATAGAAAAATATACAATACAAAAAATGATGTGAAATCAAAATGAGCTGCCAGTACATACAGGTGCTTTCCAACTGCGCTTAAGATGACACAACTACATACACACAGCTAAAATGCTGTGTTCATACATTCTATTACTCATATCGCGCGCATTTTATTAATCCCATCAAAAAGAATCCCATTTAAAAACATTGTCGTAAATTAATTAATAGCTTTACAAAGTTAATGATATACAAAAATTGCGCCAATTATAACAATGGCTATTTATACAAAGAAAAAATATATTACATAATATTAAGCAGATATATTTTTATGCAAATAAATATTTTAATTGAATATTTTTTTTGTGATTTATATTATTATCTTCTATTTTTTCTGAGTGTATACTTACACCCTTATATACCGTTACACCCTTGTACTCTTATATACCCTTATATATATACTTACATCCTTATATACCGTTATACCCTAATACTCTTATATACCCTTATATCCTTATATCCTTATTCCCTTACACCCTTTACTCTTACACCCTTTACCTTACACCCTTTACCCTTACACCCGTTACCCTTACACCCTTTACCCTTACACCCTTTACCCTTACACCCTTTACCCTTACACCCTTTACCCTTACACCCTTTACCCTTACACCCTTTACCCTTACACCCTTTACCCTTACACCCTTTACCCTTACACCCTTTACCCTTACACCCTTTACCCTTACACCCTTTACCCTTACACCCTTTACCCTTACACCCTTTACCCTTACACCCTTTACCCTTACACCCTTTACCCTTACACCCTTTACCCTTACACCCTTTACCCTTACACCCTTTACCCTTACACCCTTTACCCTTACACCCTTTACCCTTACACCCTTTACCCTTACACCCTTTACCCTTACACCCTTTACCCTTACACCCTTTACCCTTACACCCTTTACCCTTACACCCTTTACCCTTACACCCTTTACCCTTACACCCTTTACCCTTACACCCTTTACCCTTACACCCTTTACCCTTACACCCTTTACCCTTACACCCTTTACCCTTACACCCTTTACCCTTACACCCTTTACCCTTACACCCTTTACCCTTACACCCTTTACCCTTACACCCTTTACCCTTACACCCTTTACCCTTACACCCTTTACCCTTACACCCTTTACCCTTACACCCTTTACCCTTACACCCTTTACCCTTACACCCTTTACCCTTACACCCTTTACCCTTACACCCTTTACCCTTACACCCTTTACCCTTACACCCTTTACCCTTACACCCTTTACCCTTACACCCTTTACCCTTACACCCTTTACCCTTACACCCTTTACCCTTACACCCTTTACCCTTACACCCTTTACCCTTACACCCTTTACCCTTACACCCTTTACCCTTACACCCTTTACCCTTACACCCTTTACCCTTACACCCTTTACCCTTACACCCTTTACCCTTACACCCTTTACCCTTACACCCTTTACCCTTACACCCTTTACCCTTACACCCTTTACCCTTACACCCTTTACCCTTACACCCTTTACCCTTACACCCTTTACCCTTACACCCTTTACCCTTACACCCTTTACCCTTACACCCTTTACCCTTACACCCTTTACCCTTACACCCTTTACCCTTACACCCTTTACCCTTACACCCTTTACCCTTACACCCTTTACCCTTACACCCTTTACCCTTACACCCTTTACCCTTACACCCTTTACCCTTACACCCTTTACCCTTACACCCTTTACCCTTACACCCTTTACCCTTACACCCTTTACCCTTACACCCTTTACCCTTACACCCTTTACCCTTACACCCTTTACCCTTACACCCTTTACCCTTACACCCTTTACCCTTACACCCTTTACCCTTACACCCTTTACCCTTACACCCTTTACCCTTACACCCTTTACCCTTACACCCTTTACCCTTACACCCTTTACCCTTACACCCTTTACCCTTACACCCTTTACCCTTACACCCTTTACCCTTACACCCTTTACCCTTACACCCTTTACCCTTACACCCTTTACCCTTACACCCTTTACCCTTACACCCTTTACCCTTACACCCTTTACCCTTACACCCTTTACCCTTACACCCTTTACCCTTACACCCTTTACCCTTACACCCTTTACCCTTACACCCTTTACCCTTACACCCTTTACCCTTACACCCTTTACCCTTACACCCTTTACCCTTACACCCTTTACCCTTACACCCTTTACCCTTACACCCTTTACCCTTACACCCTTTACCCTTACACCCTTTACCCTTACACCCTTTACCCTTACACCCTTTACCCTTACACCCTTTACCCTTACACCCTTTACCCTTACACCCTTTACCCTTACACCCTTTACCCTTACACCCTTTACCCTTACACCCTTTACCCTTACACCCTTTACCCTTACACCCTTTACCCTTACACCCTTTACCCTTACACCCTTTACCCTTACACCCTTTACCCTTACACCCTTTACCCTTACACCCTTTACCCTTACACCCTTTACCCTTACACCCTTTACCCTTACACCCTTTACCCTTACACCCTTTACCCTTACACCCTTTACCCTTACACCCTTTACCCTTACACCCTTTACCCTTACACCCTTTACCCTTACACCCTTTACCCTTACACCCTTTACCCTTACACCCTTTACCCTTACACCCTTTACCCTTACACCCTTTACCCTTACACCCTTTACCCTTACACCCTTTACCCTTACACCCTTTACCCTTACACCCTTTACCCTTACACCCTTTACCCTTACACCCTTTACCCTTACACCCTTTACCCTTACACCCTTTACCCTTACACCCTTTACCCTTACACCCTTTACCCTTACACCCTTTACCCTTACACCCTTTACCCTTACACCCTTTACCCTTACACCCTTTACCCTTACACCCTTTACCCTTACACCCTTTACCCTTACACCCTTTACCCTTACACCCTTTACCCTTACACCCTTTACCCTTACACCCTTTACCCTTACACCCTTTACCCTTACACCCTTTACCCTTACACCCTTTACCCTTACACCCTTTACCCTTACACCCTTTACCCTTACACCCTTTACCCTTACACCCTTTACCCTTACACCCTTTACCCTTACACCCTTTACCCTTACACCCTTTACCCTTACACCCTTTACCCTTACACCCTTTACCCTTACACCCTTTACCCTTACACCCTTTACCCTTACACCCTTTACCCTTACACCCTTTACCCTTACACCCTTTACCCTTACACCCTTTACCCTTACACCCTTTACCCTTACACCCTTTACCCTTACACCCTTTACCCTTACACCCTTTACCCTTACACCCTTTACCCTTACACCCTTTACCCTTACACCCTTTACCCTTACACCCTTTACCCTTACACCCTTTACCCTTACACCCTTTACCCTTACACCCTTTACCCTTACACCCTTTACCCTTACACCCTTTACCCTTACACCCTTTACCCTTACACCCTTTACCCTTACACCCTTTACCCTTACACCCTTTACCCTTACACCCTTTACCCTTACACCCTTTACCCTTACACCCTTTACCCTTACACCCTTTACCCTTACACCCTTTACCCTTACACCCTTTACCCTTACACCCTTTACCCTTACACCCTTTACCCTTACACCCTTTACCCTTACACCCTTTACCCTTACACCCTTTACCCTTACACCCTTTACCCTTACACCCTTTACCCTTACACCCTTTACCCTTACACCCTTTACCCTTACACCCTTTACCCTTACACCCTTTACCCTTACACCCTTTACCCTTACACCCTTTACCCTTACACCCTTTACCCTTACACCCTTTACCCTTACACCCTTTACCCTTACACCCTTTACCCTTACACCCTTTACCCTTACACCCTTTACCCTTACACCCTTTACCCTTACACCCTTTACCCTTACACCCTTTACCCTTACACCCTTTACCCTTACACCCTTTACCCTTACACCCTTTACCCTTACACCCTTTACCCTTACACCCTTTACCCTTACACCCTTTACCCTTACACCCTTTACCCTTACACCCTTTACCCTTACACCCTTTACCCTTACACCCTTTACCCTTACACCCTTTACCCTTACACCCTTTACCCTTACACCCTTTACCCTTACACCCTTTACCCTTACACCCTTTACCCTTACACCCTTTACCCTTACACCCTTTACCCTTACACCCTTTACCCTTACACCCTTTACCCTTACACCCTTTACCCTTACACCCTTTACCCTTACACCCTTTACCCTTACACCCTTTACCCTTACACCCTTTACCCTTACACCCTTTACCCTTACACCCTTTACCCTTACACCCTTTACCCTTACACCCTTTACCCTTACACCCTTTACCCTTACACCCTTTACCCTTACACCCTTTACCCTTACACCCTTTACCCTTACACCCTTTACCCTTACACCCTTTACCCTTACACCCTTTACCCTTACACCCTTTACCCTTACACCCTTTACCCTTACACCCTTTACCCTTACACCCTTTACCCTTACACCCTTTACCCTTACACCCTTTACCCTTACACCCTTTACCCTTACACCCTTTACCCTTACACCCTTTACCCTTACACCCTTTACCCTTACACCCTTTACCCTTACACCCTTTACCCTTACACCCTTTACCCTTACACCCTTTACCCTTACACCCTTTACCCTTACACCCTTTACCCTTACACCCTTTACCCTTACACCCTTTACCCTTACACCCTTTACCCTTACACCCTTTACCCTTACACCCTTTACCCTTACACCCTTTACCCTTACACCCTTTACCCTTACACCCTTTACCCTTACACCCTTTACCCTTACACCCTTTACCCTTACACCCTTTACCCTTACACCCTTTACCCTTACACCCTTTACCCTTACACCCTTTACCCTTACACCCTTTACCCTTACACCCTTTACCCTTACACCCTTTACCCTTACACCCTTTACCCTTACACCCTTTACCCTTACACCCTTTACCCTTACACCCTTTACCCTTACACCCTTTACCCTTACACCCTTTACCCTTACACCCTTTACCCTTACACCCTTTACCCTTACACCCTTTACCCTTACACCCTTTACCCTTACACCCTTTACCCTTACACCCTTTACCCTTACACCCTTTACCCTTACACCCTTTACCCTTACACCCTTTACCCTTACACCCTTTACCCTTACACCCTTTACCCTTACACCCTTTACCCTTACACCCTTTACCCTTACACCCTTTACCCTTACACCCTTTACCCTTACACCCTTTACCCTTACACCCTTTACCCTTACACCCTTTACCCTTACACCCTTTACCCTTACACCCTTTACCCTTACACCCTTTACCCTTACACCCTTTACCCTTACACCCTTTACCCTTACACCCTTTACCCTTACACCCTTTACCCTTACACCCTTTACCCTTACACCCTTTACCCTTACACCCTTTACCCTTACACCCTTTACCCTTACACCCTTTACCCTTACACCCTTTACCCTTACACCCTTTACCCTTACACCCTTTACCCTTACACCCTTTACCCTTACACCCTTTACCCTTACACCCTTTACCCTTACACCCTTTACCCTTACACCCTTTACCCTTACACCCTTTACCCTTACACCCTTTACCCTTACACCCTTTACCCTTACACCCTTTACCCTTACACCCTTTACCCTTACACCCTTTACCCTTACACCCTTTACCCTTACACCCTTTACCCTTACACCCTTTACCCTTACACCCTTTACCCTTACACCCTTTACCCTTACACCCTTTACCCTTACACCCTTTACCCTTACACCCTTTACCCTTACACCCTTTACCCTTACACCCTTTACCCTTACACCCTTTACCCTTACACCCTTTACCCTTACACCCTTTACCCTTACACCCTTTACCCTTACACCCTTTACCCTTACACCCTTTACCCTTACACCCTTTACCCTTACACCCTTTACCCTTACACCCTTTACCCTTACACCCTTTACCCTTACACCCTTTACCCTTACACCCTTTACCCTTACACCCTTTACCCTTACACCCTTTACCCTTACACCCTTTACCCTTACACCCTTTACCCTTACACCCTTTACCCTTACACCCTTTACCCTTACACCCTTTACCCTTACACCCTTTACCCTTACACCCTTTACCCTTACACCCTTTACCCTTACACCCTGAAAATGCATTTTGAATAAAATATTTATTCCTATAAAAATATTTATTTGCGGAAAAATATATCTGCTTAATATTATTTAATACATTTTTTCTTTGTATATATAGCCATTATGAGTAATGGAATTTTAGCTGTGCATATGTAGTTGTGTCATCTAAAGCGCAGTTGGAAAGCATCTTTATGTACTGGCAGCTCATTCTGATTTCACATCTTTTTTTATTTTGTAATTATTACCTTCTATTTTTTGTGATTTATTTGATTTTTCATGTACCTACTTGGCGTAATTTTTTTACTTTTTTGAAGTTTTTTTGTGGGGATTAAACTTACTGATAAGAAAAATTTGGTCTCTAGTGGTTGACAGAGTCTGTTGGTCGGTACTGCACGACAGTTGGATGGTCGGTACTGTACGACAAACACGGGGAAACATTTTAAATCGTGGTATATTATGTACAAATAAATATTGTAAAACTAGGACGTTTTATTAAACTTAATAGACTAGAGACAGTATACATAATAGGACAAAATGATTTACTTACACGAGAAACAAAAGATCAGCTTTAAAAAATAACTTTTAACCTACTGAATATCAACGTACAGGGTGTCCCAAAAATGCTGCGGGTCCTTGAAGGGGGTGATTCAGGGGGTGATTGGAAACAACTTTTTCCTTTGCGAAAATGTTCTCCGAGGTTTCGTTAACGAGATATTAACAAAAAGCATCGACCAATCAGAGCCCGAGATTGGAGGCCGAGTTCCCGCGGTAGCGTGGCCGCGCGCCGCGCTGCGACTACGAACAAGCAACTCGGCATGCATCGAAGGAAATTGCAGAGAATGGCAAATGAAAAAGACGTAACAAATAAAATCGAACATTTTGTCATGGTTTGTTTGTCATTTAAAGTGAAAAATGAATAAAGGATAAATGGATGAAAATCATGCGTAACGTAAAAAGACAAATACAAAGGTTTTTTTTAGAAGAATCGAAAATAATAATTACTTGGAGTGAGAGGATAAGGAACACGTAAATTTCCTTTTTTAATAACGTACAAACGAAAAGGTAATCCAACAGGGAACGAGCGAAAAGTGATCGTAGTTCGTTATTGTGATAAAAATCCATAGTTCAATAACGTCCAACACTGTTGTTGATAATGAATAACTCCGTTTAAAAACTGCGAAAAAAATTTACGTACGGAAATTTGGAGAATTATCACCGGAAATTAGCCATAACCTGCGTTAAATTTAAAAAATAATAGTCGCCAATAATGTACCTAAAACTCACCCTTTCGGAAATTCACCTGCAGCTTGAAAATCTGTCTCACTAGGTCACTGAACCGATCCTGGTCATCGACAGACGCGCCGAATGCACAGCTGATCTCAGGTACACGACGCCATCCAAAGTTAAAGGTCGCAACGTCAAGTGCGTCCGGGTTAATGTACCGAATATTCACTTCACTGCACGGCTACTAACACTGATCACTTAATTTATTTTTCATGGAACGTGTTGTTCCTACGTTATAAAAATTGGTGGAAATGAATTTTTACTTGGCGTTCGGAGCCGTGGGTATTTCCGCGCAAATTCTCACGCTGCAGCACTTGCGTCCTCGTTGTTCGGGGGGTGCAACCAGAACATCGCGTAATACTCTTGAGCAGAGAACATTTCTGCGGTGTGATTGCTTGCTGACTGACAAGATTTTTACGAAGCGACTTCTTCTACCCTCAAATAGTTTCTCTCGTTCCATTATAAGTTGACCCCCCACCAGACCAAGAGGCTTCAGGTAGAAAGAAGCCAGCACATTTTCGAAACACACGTGCTTCGCAGAAGTGCAACGAACGGACTATCGTGCACTTTTACAAAACTCCGCGTTCCGTCCTTTTACTGCTAATGTACCCATTGCTTCGAGGTAGGCAGCAGACACCACGTGTTTCGGTTCGAAAGGGACGGAAGAGAAGAGAAACAGAAAGTCTTCGAGTTGCTATAAAGAAAAAAATCCTGTTTCCAGTTTCCATTTTCCGATACTCTGAGTTCACGTCTGCTACGAGGCGGAACCAACTAAGCCATAAATTACCCAAAACTGTAGGAAACCGTTGTCTACCGTCGACTAGTGGGACAGTACGGTCATAAACCGCGACCCTAGCGAAATGCTCTGCGTCGACGAATTCCGTGCGAGTGAAGCCTTGGGGAGGAGATACTGCTGTGAAGAGGACCTCTTTAGGACAGTGGCCGTTTGGGAGGGATGCACGTGGTGTCTGCTGCCTACCTCGAAGCAATGGGTACATTAGCAGTAAAAGGACGGAACGCGGAGTTTTGTAAAAGTGCACGATAGTCCGTTCGTTGCACTTCTGCGAAGCACGTGTGTTTCGAAAATGTGCTGGCTTCTTTCTACCTGAAGCCTCTTGGTCTGGTGGGGGGTCAACTCATAATGGAACGAGAGAAACTATTTGAGGGTAGAAGAAGTCGCTTCGTAAAAATCTTGTCAGTCAGCAAGCAATCACGTCGCAGAAATGTTCTCTGCTCAAGAGTATTACGCGATGTTCTGGTTGCACCCCCCGAACAACGAGGACGCAAGTGCTGCAGCGTGAGAATTTGCGCGGAAATACCCACGGCTCCGAACGCCAAGTAAAAATTCATTTCCACCAATTTTTATAACGTAGGAACAACACGTTCCATGAAAAATGAATTAAGTGATCAGTGTTAGTAGCCGTGCAGTGAAGTGAATATTCGGTACGTTGACCTGGACGCACCTGACATTGCGACCCTTAACTTTCGGTAGTGTCGTATACCTGGGACCAGCTGTGCACTGAGCTCGTCCATCGATGACCAGGATCGGTTCAGTGACCCTGTGACACAGATTTTCAAGCTGCAGGTGAATTTCCAACAAGGGTGAGTTTTAGTTACTTTATTGGTGATCATTCATTTTTAAATTT
Source organism: Andrena marginata (assembly GCA_963932335.1). Lineage (NCBI taxonomy): Eukaryota > Metazoa > Arthropoda > Insecta > Hymenoptera > Andrenidae > Andrena > Andrena marginata. The sequence continues at coordinate 19,192,543 of OZ010660.1, forward strand.
AACGCAAACGATGGCTTACTTCCGGCGATAATTCTCCAAATTCCCGTACGAAAATATTTATTCGGGCTTTTTAAACAGACTTATTCGTTATCACCAACAGTGCTGGCCGTTATTGAATTACGGATTTTTATCACAATAACGAACTACTATTATTTTTCGTTAATTTCCTGTTACATTACCTTTTCGTGGCTACGTTATTAACACAAGAAAATTTACGTATTCCTTATCCTCCCACTTCAAATAATTATTATTTTCGAATCTTCTAAAAAAAACTGCGTATTCGTCTTTTTACGTTGCACGCGATTTTCATCCATTTATCCTTTATTCATTATTCACTTTAAATGACGAACAAACCATGACAACATGTTCGATTTTATTTGTTACGTCTTTTTCATTTGCCATTCTGTGCAATTTCCTTCGATGCATGCCGAGTTGCTTGTTCGCAGTCGCAGCGCGTCGCGCGGCCACGCTACCGCGGGAACTCGGCCGCCAATCTCGGGCTCTGATTGGTCGGTGCTTTTTGTTAATATCTCGTTAACGAAACCTCGGAGAACATTTTCGCAAAGGAAAAAGTTGTTTGTTATCACCCCCCGAATCACCCCCTTTAAGGACCCGCAGCATTTTTGGGACACCCTGTATACGTTTAATGCCTTAGAAGATCGAGAGCAATGGACTAAACAATATGGCCCCGAAGTGTAGCCTACTCTGCCCAATGAATTATTTTTTAAATGGCTGCAGTACATAGACTATATAAAGGTAGCATAATCATTAGTCTTTTTATTGGGGGCTTCTATGAATGAGTTGATGAATTATTTACTGTCTTTAGTATAAATTATTAATTTCTGTAAATATGAGTCGAAACATAAGCTGAACGATAACTTTAATAAGAGCCCACACTAACTTTTCCGGCGTTCGGGTGGTAGACGCGTTATCCAGAATTTTGGGTGACAAATTCCAATTGTTTACACTTTTGAAGAAGAGGAGGGACCTCCCCTCTGTCAATTCGTCCGTGGAGGGGGTACCTCCGCCGTCTTGACGAGGTGGAGGAAATGAATTTATAACCAGCTGGTCCCAAAAACCAGCCAGGCTGATCGGACGGAGCATTTCGCCAGGGTCGTGATTTATGACGAAATTACCCCGAGAGTCGGCGGTGGACAGCGGGATATACAGGTACGGATGGTTACCAAATGTACCATCCGCCGACAGAGCAATATACGGATTAACTTGGAGCGAAGAAGGTCGAAATCCCTGAAAAAACGGCATGATGCCGATTGCTCCCTATTCGACATTTGGCAAGCAAATGTTTACCGATGAACGCTTCGAAAATAAGCAAGGAATACAATTACTACTATTGCTAATACTAAGCATTATGATTCAACATTTAAATACACTAGGTCCCTAAATTTAAATAGAATTCATACCCTTCGTTGCAAAATTCATAGAACCAAAGATTAATAAAATTCCAAATATTTCGTTTGAAAAACAAATAATTGTAAAGGCTGTAACGAGTTATTCCGGTGGGACGCGAATCTTCCCCCCGCCACTCGCGCCTGGCGCGGCCCGTCGATACCGAGCGCGACCGCTAGGTGGCTGCGCGCCAAGCGGCGCTCCCGCTGGTAAAGTTGTCACGGCGCCGCTTATAGGTCAGCGCGACGGGCGCGTCAGGCAGAGTCTACTACGAGCGAACGGTACAAAGCTCTCCCAATAATCTCTTGTATAACTAAGGTGTATTACTGCGTACTTTTGGACTCCCCAACCTCCACGGCCCCTAGAGGAACGCGAGTTCGGCGACCTCCAGACGCAAGTCGATATCCACCGTCAAGCTTAGAGTCAGACTTTGTCTGTCTCGAGGAACATCCCACAGTCTCCGTTTCTCCCGCGGGTTTAACCCACTGGGCGATCGAAATCAAGGCTTCCCGGTCAGTGCCATTGGTGGAGATAACATCTAGTATAGCCGTATTGGCCCAAAAGGGGCGCGCTCTACCTCAGGCTTTCGCCTATACGAGCATTTGGCTGGCATGGTGGTATTTGCAAAATTTAACGATCTTCGCTTGCCGCTGCCAAGGAAAATTTGGCGTAGATGGTCTGTCGAGATGGGACTTGGAAAAACCCTGCCCTCATCCGCTAGGAATCATTGGACAAGTTGGATCTACCCCGGAGGGCGGCGGCTCGTTTAGTCAGCGCTACACGCCGCGGGGCGACGCGGAACGCTGTCCAGTGGGGACCACGAGGAGGTAGAGCCGCCAGCGCAAGCTCGATCCCGGCAGGATGGCTTTCGCCGATGACGCCCCACCCGCCACAGTGCCTGGGCACTGCCTGCACTGGGGGTCGGGGCGGTTGGTGGAGATAACAGCCAAGGTACAAGCAAGACCACATCCCCCACTCCTACTTTCGCCGAAACGCACCGTACTGTGCACTGCGACCGCGACCCGCCGCCGCGACCTAACCGCGACCCGCCGCCGCGACCTAACCGCGGACCGCCGCACTAATTTAAGCCGTAGGTTAAGGTCTAGGTTAAGCCGTACTGCCTCTATTAGCCAGCATAGACCTGGCCGGGTTCTTTTGTACGCTAGCTTTAAGTATCAACGATCGTTACACAGTTCACCTTGCCTCGTTCACTCGGTCACCCGTCCGGTAGTTAACCTCTTCGAATCTAGGTTACAAGGTCAATATGAAAAGAATTTCACGGTAAAGTATGAACAAATATTGCATGTTCAGATTCCTATTCGGTACAATCCGAAATTCGATCGCACCGAATATTCGAATACTCCTCATTATTCGAATATTTGAATATTCAAAGAAATTATTCGTTTTCGAAATTATACGAAAATTCGAATGGTCGAATAATTACACGTCTACCCTGTACGTCGCGTCGCGTTTTTACGTATCACGTTCGCACACATTGTCCCAAATTCGTGAGGAGGCAGAGCCGCCCTTAGCACTGAGCAAGCGGTGCCCTTGCCCCGGGCCTCGCGCTTAGGGATTTCATTTTCTACAAATTAAATAAATTAATTATAGTTGTCAAGGTATCAATTTTTCGCACATATTTTTAAAATTATATAAGTTAAAACTATAAATGCTCGATAGAAATCAAAGCAGCAGAATTGCGAAATGTCGTAAAAATGTAGGATAATTATTGGAAATAGGGTCCTCACCACCGACTTTAATGATCTTGTAATGTGTTTTCAGGATCAACATTTTAAATAACTTTTCTCTATACATATTACCGCCGGACTCCTTTAGATTTCGAGATATTCAGAAAATATTTTGGTATTTATTCGGAATCAGGGGCGAGAATGCTCCTCATCAGGGGTTTCGCAGCTACGTGTATGTAATTCAAACAAAATTGTAAAAATAATTAACAATCATTTTTTATTAATATCTAGGAAACTAATAAATATCCGAAGCATCCATAGCAACATGGTGCAGCCATGCATGCAACAAAATGTCGGTCGTAATAGAAATATACTTTCCAACATGTTAATTTTCGATTTACGGTTTTTGTGCTATTGTGCTCATATGTGTTATTTATTTATTTATTTTCATGTTAGGTTTTCTGACTTTGGTAAGTATACACTTTTATATACTTATATAAATACAAATTTAATTAGGTAGTGCGTGTGGACACAGTCAATTAGATGTTTTAAATAATATCGACTTTTGCCCCGGGTCCCGCAAACTCTAGGGGCGGTTCACAGTGGGGCAAAGTGTCGAAGGTTGTGTCAAAATCAAAGAACTTTTGATAGAAATAAGATAGAGCGATGATTTTTTTAAATTAAAGTTGAAACATTGCAGAATAAGGGAAAATTAGAGAGATTACGGTACGAACATTTTTTAACTTTGAAAATCTATGTTAAACTTGAAATCGATTTTTTCCAAAATCCTGACGTAGCAGACAAATTTTGCGGGCGGATTTGAAATCAGCGTGACAAAATCTACAGGAAATGATGTACAACATGTCAAGAAAAAAATGTAACCGTACATGGTATTGAATAAATCACAATTTCGTTGTACTATTTCAAGTTTAACACAGATTTTCAACGTTAAGAAACGTTCGTACTACAATTTCTTTAATTTTCCCTTATTCTGCAATGATTCAGCTTTAATTTAAAAAAAATCATCGCGCTATCTCATTTCTATCAAAAGTTCTTTGATTTTGAAACAAACTTCGTCACTTTGCCCCACTGTCCGGCTCTGTATGGAGCTATGGGGTTCCTCCGAAGGAACTGCTTAGACGATAGACACTTCATGTGTTTATGTTATGGTGCAGAAAAGCCTTCGACTTTCTCTTTGCATTCAGTTGAAACAGAACCATTCGAGCAGCAACTGCACAGTAAGACGTTTTAAGTATTTCTTATGCATTTTAAGTTACTGTTTAGTTTGTGTTTCGTTTTGTTCGTTTTAGGTAGTGTTTCATTAATTAAGTTCTAGGTATATGTGTGTTATTTGTTTTATTGATTGGGCTTGCTCTAGTTTACGTCTACAGCACATTTCATTGTCTTTCTATTTGGTAGGTACGAAGTCACTTAGAGATTAAGAAAGTTGGACCAACCGTTTTTCATTCAGAGTTTCCTTTATTTAGAATATTATACAGATCTTCAAAATGAATACTGTAGATGAACTTTTGAATATAATTGTCTCAGAAGATTATAAGCATCTGGCTGATAATCATGGCTTGCCTGTTGTTCCAAGTGACGCAGTTTATAAAGATATTTCGAATCGCATGAATCAGACACTGAAACCGAAGTATATTTACGTCATGTGCAAGCAGAATCGATACGATATTTGAAAAAAAGTATTAGATTTCCACAATATTCAAGAAGATTTGTCTTTTATTGATTTAGATGCTTCGACAGAGAGCAATTCTAATAACGTAATTCGGTTTAATGTGATCCTGTCACATAAAGCGTGGATAAAAATAAAACCGGAAAACGTGGAATATGCAAACAATGAAGGTCAAAGTCGAACATATTCTACGCTTCAAAGAAAAGTTTGGTCTGACGTACTGTTTGCCGCAATATATAATGAAGTGAAACTTCCATGTCCTTTCGCATTCAAAAGGTGTAAAGTTTCAGAGCAGGGTTTGTATTTGAAAATATCAGGATCTTGTTCCGAATGCCAGGCTAAATTTGTAGGATGTATTATAAACAAACCATTGCTCCAATCGGAAGTAGTTTTTAAATGCGAAGTGGAAGGTTTTGTATCGACCATCAAACATAAAAAAAGAAGACAGTTGAAAGGCGGTCGCAGAATTGCAATTGCAAAAACGATGGTCGATAATAAAACTTTGCCTAGCATGTGGCGAAGACCAGAAGCAGATAATCTTATGGAGATTGGTGATCCCGAGCCTCCACATTTACGGAAACCATGCGTGTTGCGAAAAGCTAAGGAGCAATTAATAAACAAGAATTTGGAAATTACTTCAACCGATCCAGTGAACAGCATTTTACAAATGAAATATAAGTATCATCCGGGTTCTATTCACTCTATAGATTTAGATCCGTTTTTCGTCCATTACTGGACAGTGGAACAAACAGCCGTTTATATTCAATATTATCGAAGAATATTTATTGATGCCACTTGATCGCTTGTTAAAAAACTGCATACGCCTGATGGAAATTTGTGCCCACACATTTATTTATATCAAATTGTTGCCGAGACACCTACATCGAAAATGCCAGTGTCCCAAATGTTAAGTTCTACATAGAATACGAACGCAATACAAAATTGGCTGTATGAAATAATTCGTCTCGGTTCCTGTCACACAAGTAAGTTTCCACTACCACAAGATGTAACTTGTGATTTCGACAAAGCGCTTTCGGGTGCTATAACGAGAGTTTCCGCACACTGTAAAAATCTAAAAGATTATTTATCCAAATGTTTTTTATGCTTATCAAATGAGTCGCTTCTGACTTTACCACGTTCATTCGTAAGACTCAACATTTGCCATTACATGCATTTTGTATCACGTTGGAAGCCTATAAAATCTCTTCATTCGCAAGTCAAAACCTTCTATCTATTGGCTATGGGGCAACTGACGAATCAAATAGCTTTTGAAAACTTTAAAGTCTTCGTCAAACATTTATTAATTTTATGTTATGCACAGACGTGCATTTATATGATAAATGTCATTAAGTGTAAGAAAAAGTCCGCGGAAATGGCAGATGTCGAAACAAATGATGATCCCACGTGCGAGTCTAATTTTGAAGACCACGAATTAGAGTCACAAGATGTTAACGATGAAGCGTTGGTATTCTCATGGTGTCGCGAGTTTAGCTTAAATATTAAAAATCAAGGTGAAAATGAAAAAAAATGGTGCAGAGATAAATCCATATTATAGCCCGCAAATGGCTAGAAGCATTAGCAATTTACTACCATATTTTCCAGTATATACTGGGTTAATGATGGAGAAATTTCAATTTAGCAACTTACACGCTAGGTCCAGTGCCGTCGAATCAGAAATGAACGATATCAAACATCGTTTATTAAATGGTTTACCAAAACCGCTGCGCGTGGACAAATTTGTAAGTATTCACATAAAATCGTTTTCTGATAGAGCAAAATTAGCAATGACAGAAGCTCGAGGAAATGCAAACACATCTGACACTGATGGGAATGACAAATACATTGAAATAAAAGAAATGCCGCAAGACGACAATAAAACAGAACCAACAATTACTGTCTATTATAACAACCGATACACCTGCTTGTGAGTCGGACTCCGCAATTGATTCAAATCAGGATTTACAATATGAACAAAATTGGCGCAACAAAAACGATCCCAAAAAGGTTAACGAACATACTTAGATACGAGGCCTGATTGGTATCCGAACGCAAAAACAGCAAGATCCCTTGGCATTGGAATCCTTGTGAATGGAAATTGTGCACAATTCTAACGATGAGCAGCCAAAAAACAGTAGTTAAAAATACATGTGGTTTTGATAGTATAATGCAAATATTAGCTCATTCATGTTATAATGATAATGTAAGAAACAATGTAGAAAGTAGCGAGAAACAATGTTTTCTATTTGTAAGAGAATTTTTACGGAAAGGATCGTGTAACAGTATTTATAAAATGCGATCATTATTATTAAAAACTGTAGAAATTTTGTTAAACCAACACTGGTCAATAATATAAACATTATAGATGCTGCATCTAATACTGCGTATTTGTGCAAAAAAATTTTCATCGATATTCCAAGTGTGATTACAACATCACGCTGTGATATATGCGGATCAACATCTGATCGAAAGTCTGTGTTATTTCCAATTAATCACAACACGATGCAAACATGCGGGGGGAAAGACTTACAAAGTTTAATCACCAATGATACAAATTTTCAGCAACGGTGTTGTGACAAGCATGTGCATATAAAATTCTTACGGACTATTTATTTTTATTGAGATAAGTTACGCCGATCGTAGTAGAAGAGTATTATTAAATGATTTTTTTTTAACATCACAAATAAAGGCCGATAATTACGTGTTGGCAGGTGTTGTGCCTCACTACGGGGGTTCAAGCATGACATCCCTTGGTCATTACACGGCGCTCATAAACCAGCAAGATCGCTGGTTCGAGTACGATGACTTCAGAAACAAGCCGAAATACATACAGCAGATGCTAGCTTCAAAACCGTATTTATGTATATATGTTAAGGGTACCGTCTAGATTAAGCATGTACGTATACGCGACCGTATTTTTCGACTTTCCGAAAATAGTAAAACTATTGTATCAGCTCGGCGTCGCATCGCGCTGTAAGCGCAGGGCCACTGCCTGTGTGAATGGTCAAAACTGTCTGCAATGACATTGTTCCTTGCGGATCCTTATGATCACGCGAGTGGATCGACACCGCCGTAAGATTCCCATGAAAGTGGCGAAAGATATAATACATTCGATCAATTAGGCGTCGCATCGCGTTGTACAGCGCAGGACCACTAACTGTATCAGTGGTCAAAACTGTATGCAATGACGTTATTCCTCGCGGATCCTCTCGATCACGCGAGTGGATCGACGCCGCCGTAACATTCCCATGAAAGTGGCGAAAGAAATAATAAATTTAATTCACCCGTTAATTTTTTCAGACCCATTTCTAAATTCACAGGAGCGGACATACACAAGACAGAAGAAAACATGCAGATGATGACCTACGTTGCAAACTACTTGCATACGTAAGGATGCCGAGTCCGGTTCGGTCAACCTGCGCCAGGCTAGTACAGGTGTGTCACAGGTATACATGATGTTCGACGAAGTATTGAAACAAACTTTTACTTTTATACCACACTTATCGAAATGTCTATGATCATTTGTTACAGGCGGACTTTTTCAAGATTAAAGAGCAATCGGTATTAAAAGCAGAAAGCAATAAGTACCATATTTCAGATAATGTTTCACCCCTTCTAATTCTACGATAAAATTTTGTAAGCTTATTAAGCAACAATTAAGTATTTCCATTACATAATGTGTTACAGATTGGGAGCGTGTTTTATCACCGACCGCTGGCTCTAGGCTTCATCCCATGACGGCTCTCGTTTTTGACGTTAAGTCGTCGTTGCGATGGTTATTGCTACGATTCCATACTTTGCGTTGTTGGAGACGCACATGAAAACGATGGGTCCGGCGCGAGACATCGCGGGGGAAGAGGAACTGAAGACCAGGCATTTGGTGAATAACAGTCTTACCGGACGGACGATCGATTTCGCGATAGAGCTTTTTGAGTCCGGTATATTTGTATTTTATATATTTTTATTTACCGAATATACATATATACAAAATCTTAATCATATTTGTTACGGCGTCGTCTTTATTGTCGGCCATCGTGGCTAGTTAGGGTCTGCAGTCTATCAATCGCGTCCCTTTTATGTCGCGAAGGCTTAGGACTAAATTGTTTTATGGCTATTGCCAGATGTGGCAGGAGGTACCATGGTTCGAAGTCTCCGTTTTTACTTTAGTTTGGAACACAAAGAGCTGGAACTTTCCCTGTAACGGGTCAGGGAAATTGCACATGGTGACGCACACCAAGGGTTGTCCGCGAAGACAACCACCCCACTTCAGAAACCTTTGTGATTCCTCCACATTTAATCAGCGGGGTCTTAACCGATACCCTGCTGGGTACGGGCGGCTAAACGTGCCCCCCCCACTACCTCTTGCAGGACTGCTGCAAGGGATACGATTGATGCATAGGGAGGCTTGATACATCCTTATATTTCCCACGTAAAAAACAAAAGAGAAGCGTACACTTCAGCAATAGAGGACGTTTTGTAGATCGCGTTCAGTTACAATTGTTTGAAGCTAATTTATTAACCTGAAATTATTATTATTAAGGAAAGTGCATTTTCGTGTTGAGAAACGGAAGTTTGTACTTCATTTATATAAGGTTTTTGTCACTGTGTATTGATTTGTATGAAATATCATTATTTTTACTGGAAAATACACTCAATA
>OZ010660.1:19206981-19457601 GCA_963932335.1 Andrena marginata
GTTGGTCTGGCTGCAGTAAATATGTTTTTAATTCAAATTTTTTATTTGTGAAATGGCACATCGTACTTAAAAAGTGATCCTGGTTCATACTGCTCCACGTTTCAGTTGTGATGGAGACATCGGAGGCTTCGGCAAGTACTTCTTGGATTCTGCATTTCTTCTCATTATATGCATTTTCAATTAGTTTTTTCACTGTTTTTCTACTCGGGATATTGTACTTTGGTCCAGATAATTAATTAATACTTGAAAACCTGTATCTTCAACGATGCTTAGTGGTTGGAGGTCCAGTACGATTAAATCGACAAGCAACTTGTCAATTGTAATTTTTTTAATGTCAGTATCTAAATAATTAGATTTATTACTAATTAAGTATCTCAATATATTCGAATACATGAGTACGTAGGCTATGCCGATTCTGGATAAAGTTGGACGAGGGGGTGAGGCGGGGTGGGGTGTACCGAGTTCGTGGGTGAGGGGGATGACGTCACAGGGGAGGGGGGATTTCAAGACGGCGTCGCGCGCGCAATCGTTGATGGTGGTGGGGGTAATGATCAACTGTTGAGCGAAAATTAACTAGATTTTATATTTAGTGACACCGCCGATCAATGGAAAATCCATAGATTTGATTTAGCGACACCGCCGATCGATGAAAAAATCCCCACAGATTCGATATTAACGCCACCTGCCGGATGTTTAAGGTACATTGAACACGCGTCGTTGTCGTTATTTGCGTACGCGCGCACGGATCGGTGCGCAGGCGCCAAACAATGTAACGCGGGTGCTATAATTCGACACCGATACCTATTCGAGATTAATTAATCTAAATAGCGCAACCCTCTCGTGAAAGAATGCAACGTATCCCTCGTATAAACAGTCGCCGACCATTCGACGCGGTATCGCGATAATTATTCGAGATCGAGTAATCTAAATAGTCCAACCGTTTCGTGAAAGAATACAACATCGTGTATAAACATCCGCCACAGAAAGATTTCACAGGGAACGTGGAAGATTGATGAGTAAACCCGACATATTAATATTTTTTAAATTCAGTACTTTATTAAACTTAATTCTCCCACTCGACAACATCGTCATCAAATAGGACGCTATCGTCGTCCGTAAAAATTGCATTGTCCACGATTTCATTAAATAGATCCTCATCGGTATAAAACAAATCACACGCGTGTATAGGAGGAGGGAAGAGGTATAGTGTAAGAGGGCGAGGATAACATTCGAGACGAAAAGTCTTTGTGTTTTCCCAGACGTCGAGTAACCGCCAACTCGTACTTAAACCGATAGCAAAGTTTACGGAAACCCTACACCAGGCTTCGGAATTAAGTGAACGCGGCGGCCGATTTTCGGAGGCAACGCCTCCTTTCTCCCGCCGCGCGTCTTGGCCCCCGCGGCGGCCTAGAAGCTTGGAGCGCCTCAGGCCCGTACCATATGAACCGCGCGTGGCGCATTGGGGCGAAACCCGTATCAATAGATTTCCACATCACCCAAGGAGGTACTATTATCGATACGTTTTTTTTTGTCAGTGGTATCCCCTGTAGGCTTATTCCACTGTGTCGCGCGATAAAATGGGATTGGAAAACCGCGTTTTACTACCAAAATTTTAAATATGTATGGGAAAACGAGATTTTCGCGCACGTTTAGGCGAAAAGAAGTTTTCCCATACCTTGACAAAATTTTGATAATACTTCTCCTCTGTGGGCATCTTGATCTGATTCGTGAATTCCGAATTCACTAAAAATCAAAAGCAATACTCCTGTCCGTTCGCTCTGAACGAATGGAGAAGTCTGACGAAAAGACGTTACAGTTTCAGAGACTGTTTTCTGTCTTTCGACATTGTATGTAACGTCTTTTCATCAGATCAAAAGACTGTTTCCTTCTGCTGAAACTGTAACGTCTTTTCGTCAGACTTCTCCATTCGTTCAGAGCGAACGGACAGGAGTATTTGGACACAGTGGAATAGGCCTACAGGGGATACCACTGACAAAAAAAAACGCATCGATAATAGTACCTCCTTGGGTGATGTGGAAATCTATTGATACGGGTTTCGCCCCAATGCGCCACGCGCGGTTCATATGGTACGGGCCTGAGGCGCTCCAAGCTTCTCGGCCGCCGCGGGGGACAAGACGCGCGGCGGGAGAAAGGAGGCGTTGCCTCCGAAAATCGGCCGCCGCGTTCACTTAATTCCGAAGCCTGCCCTACACACTCTAGCGTCTGATTTACAGCAGACCGGTGTCAGGACCGCCCGTACTGCCTATCATAAAACACAATTGTCATTCGCTTTCCTCTACGGTCATCCGGTGGACAAATGCCCCCACCCACAACGAATGCTTTACGAATAAGTAATTATCAACCGTATTGGTAGGAAAGGATATTATATATAAATGAGGTGTTACAAGTATTGATATGAAAGTCATACATTTATTATTAAAGCATACAGGGTGTCCCAAAAATGCTGCGGGTCCTTAAAGGGGGTGATTCGGGGGGTGAAAGCAAACAACTTTTCCTTTGCGAAAATGTTCTCCGAGGTTTCGTTAACGAGATATTAACAAAAAGCATCGACCAATCAGAGCCCGTAGCCACGAAAAGGTAATGTAACAGGAAATTAACGAAAAATAATAGTAGTTCGTTATTGTGATAAAAATCCGTAATTCAATAACGGCCATCACTGTTGGTGATAACGAATAAGTCTGTTTAAAAAGCCCGAATAAATATTTTCGTACGGGAATTTTGAGAATTATCGCCGGAAATAAGCCATTGTTTGCGTTAAATTTAAAAATGAATGATCACCAATAAAGTAACTGTTGGAAATTCACCTGCAGCTTGAAAATCTGTGTCACAGGGTCACTGAACCGATCCTGGTCATCGATGGACGAGCTCAGTGCACAGCTGGTCCCAGGTATACGACACTACCGAAAGTTAAGGGTCGCAATGTCAGGTGCGTCCAGGTCAACGTACCGAATATTCACTTCAATGCACGGCTACTAACACTGATCACTTAATTTATTTTTCATGGAACGTGTTGTTCCTACGTTATAAAAATTGGTGGAAATGAATTTTTACTTGGCGTTCGGAGCCGTGGGTATTTCCGCGCAAATTCTCACGCTGCAGCACTTGCGTCCTCGTTGTTCGGGGGGTGCAACCAGAACATCGCGTAATACTCTTGAGCAGAGAACATTTCTGCGACGTGATTGCTTGCTGACTGATCATTATCAACTATGGATTTTTATCACAATAACGAACTACGATCACTTTTCGCTCGTTCCCTGTTGCATTACCTTTTCGTTTGTACGTTATTAAAAAAGGAAATTTACGTGTTCCTTATCCTCTCACTCCAAGTAATTATTATTTTCGATTCTTCTAAAAAAAACCTTTGTATTTGTCTTTTTACGTTACGCATGATTTTCATCCATTTATCCTTTATTCATTTTTCACTTTAAATGACAAACAAACCATGACAAAATGTTCGATTTTATTTGTTACGTCTTTTTCATTTGCCATTCTCTGCAATTTCCTTCGATGCATGCCGAGTTGCTTGTTCGTAGTCGCAGCGCGGCGCGCGGCCACAGGATGCGCAGGATGAGTCGTTGAAGCTGCGTTTGTACATTTGAGTTTCAAGGCCACGATAAGGATTTTCCCCCGACCTTGAAATCCAAATTTGAGTTCGACGGGCGGCAGGCGGCGGGCGATCGGGCGCGGCCGCGGATGTCGTCATCGTGATGACGGAGTGGTGGGGGGTATAGCGCGAGAGCAGATATCGAATCAATCGATATAACCGAATCGATATTGAACCGATACCGCATCGAGGAGGAACCGCAGGTGAAGGTACTCTACTCTGGAGCGTGGTACCGAGGAGGCTACCATCGGTAAGGAAAGAAATATTAATTTTAAGATATTAATATAAATGAAAAAACGAATCCGGGCGACGGGGCTCGAACCCAAGACCTCCCCGGTACGAGTCGGCCGCTTATCCAACTCCCCTACCGCCAGCTCTCTCACATTACTCTTTTCCGAATGACACATATACAGAGCGTCACACACGCGCTCACACACCGTTGCCGAACGCCAACGAATTATCGAATGATGTCGGCTTTTTACACACTGCGTCTTCGGGGATGGGAAAGAGACAGTGCATTACTTTAAAGCTAAATTCTACGGGAGGGAAAAAGACGGCACTACATAGTGGTACAATCGCTTTCATTCTAAAGCTAACGAGTTTTCTCATAATGTTTTTTCAATCGCAAGCGTCGCAGCGTCTCGCGCGATAGCATGCGTAACTCAAATCCTCTGGAGTAGCCGTGCAGGATGATGTCATTTTCAATTATGCACCGTCAGCAGAAATTTTTTTTCCATACCAATATGCGGTATAGAGACATTTATTTCCAACGCGGGGAAATAATAATTTTTGAATCAATGATCTGCCGAACCAATATGTAGCAAACAGACACTCTAAAGCTAAAAAATTTTCAAAATGTTTTTCAATCTTATCGTCGCAGCATATCGCACGATCACATGTAATTTGATCCCCACCCTCAAGGATAAAAGTCTCGACACGTGTTGAATGTAATATAATACCTTTGGAAGCGTCGAATCTTTGAATTATGTGGAGTAAGCAGAAATTTCCTCGGATGATTTTGCGCACTAATTCATCATATGTGAATCATAGAAAGAATTATGCTGTGTCAGCGGAAATTTACATGCAATCTATTGGAGAAAGGAGATACGTCAAAAGAGTTAGACAGAGATACCAAATCGCAGTGCGAGTATAAAAAAGACGCTCTAACTGCACAAAGCCTCAAATCGTTGCAACGTGTTGCACTGAAAAGACATTACATTTACATTCCATTTACAATCATGGAAGAATTCGGTCAAGTAGAACGCCAGTTGTTGGATCAATCTGCACGATTGACTTCACGGGAAGAGTACCTCGCGTGGCAAGAACGGTGCAACGAGTGTATCGAATCTTTAGAAGAACACAGTCGCGTGAAACGCCCTCGATTATCGATCGGTGTTCAACAATCGTTGGTTGCTCGAATCGCGCGGCTCGAAGAACTCAAACATTCATTGCGCAGCCGTTTCTTGCATGAAGGTGACGGACATGCAAGCACAGGACTTTTGTGGTGCGAAATAGACACTGCTTTCAATACCCGCGTGTTAACTGGTGCCGTGCTAAATTCGAACTATATCGAGCCGCGCAACTTCCTCCAAGATGCGGGGGCCATTGTGTTGGAGCATGTGCGGGGCGCTTTGAGGAAACGTCAAAACCTCAAAGTGAACACGGTGTTTAACGGTGAATTTGTGGCGGGTGACAGCATGCTTGTAAAAGCATAAATACGCGAAACTGCGATCTCTTCCACACATCCGATCTACAGGAGTGGTACCAACGATGTGTCATCGAAGCCACCCTGGTATCGTTGGAAAAGTTCCAGGAACGCGACAGCGGATGGGCATTGACGAGTATCCTCAAACTGATCGTCAATGTCAATAAGTACAATCCACTGCGCGCGGGGTACCACTACAAGTTGCCGCGGGAATTGTTGTTGAAGAATGCAACGATTAGCGTACAATCCGAGGATAATGCGTGTTTCGTGTGGGCAGTGGTCGCCGCTCTCTATCCTGCGGAAAGAAACCCCCATCGCCCAAGCTCATATCCGCACTATACATTGGTGTTAAATCTCAAGGGCATTGAGTTCCCAATGTCCCTTTCGCAAATTGGGAAGTTTGAACGACTGAACAACATCTCCATCAACGTGTACAGCTTCGAGACGAAGAATGGTTCGAAGGTCTTTCCGCTGCATCTCACCAGTCAAAAGAGGGATCGGCACGTCAACCTGCTCTACACGCCGAATCAAGAGTACGGTGATGTAGGACACTTTGTGTGGATCAAGAACTTGTCCCAGTTTGTGAGCACGCAGCTGAGCAGGCGCAATCGAAAGAAATTCATCTGTGACTGGTACGTAAAGAAAAGTTGTGAAATGTTGAAATGTCTGGCAAAAAAGAAAGAAATAAAAATAAAATTTTTGGGTTTACTGATGCATGCACTATTTCGGATCTGTCGAGAAGTTGGAGGCACATGCAATGGCCTGCGGCAAGATGAATGATTGTGCCATCGTGCTCCCCAGCGAAGGCAACAATCTCCTCAGCTTCAGTAACCACTGCAGGAAGGAGCGACTTCCCTTCGTGGTGTACGCCGATATCGAGTGCATCATCGAGAAAACAAAGGACAATCGAGTGGGTGATATAGACAATAATAAATTACATGCATACCAGCACCATAAAGTGCACAGCATAGCATATTATATGCATTGTTCGTATGATACATCACTATCGACGTATCGATGTCGCCGCGACGCGGATTGTGTTTCATGGTTCGTCGATGAACTAAAAAAATTTACGAATTTTGCTAAGCCCATCTTGACTAGTAATACTCAAATGCTTGATTTAACCACCGAACAGTGGACAGCATTTCTGGATGCAACACATTGCCACATTTGCGAAGAGCCATTCAAGACTGATGATCTACGAGTTCGCGATCATTGTCATCTGTCCGGACGGTTTAGAGGCCCAGCACATTCGGAGTGTAATTTAAATTATAAAAATGCGTTTTACATCCCCATAGTTTTCCATAATTTATCCGGCTACGATGCGCATTTCATTATCGAGGAAATAAGTACCGTTTTCGAAGGTCACGTTGATATATTGCCTATAACTAATTAAAAGTATATTTCATTCACAAAAAATGTCGAAGATACGGATGAATCAGACTCGCGAAATTATATTAAATTGCGATTCATCGATTCGTACAAATTTCTAAATACCAGTCTCGACCAATTAGCAACTTTTCTGAGCACAGATCAATTAAAAAATTTACGATCCAAATTTGAAACATTATCCACCGAAGATTTCAATTTATTGACGCGAAAGGGTGTCTTTCCATACGAATACCTTGATTGCGTGAACAAGCTGCAGGACACGTGCTTACCGCCGCGTGAGTCATTCTACAG
This sequence comes from Andrena marginata, assembly GCA_963932335.1. NCBI lineage: Eukaryota > Metazoa > Arthropoda > Insecta > Hymenoptera > Andrenidae > Andrena > Andrena marginata. Next base: position 19,213,995 of record OZ010660.1, read on the forward strand.
TTCGTTAACGGCTGAGACTGTATCCGAGACCGATTACGCACACGCCGAGACTGTCTGGCAGCGTTTCGAGATTAGAACCTTGGGCGAATACAGCGACTTGTATTTGAAAACAGATGTCTTGTTATTGGCAGATATTTTTGAAAATTTTCGCGAAAGTTGTATCAAGAGTTACGGACTAGATTCAGCGCATTATTATACTCTACCTGGTTTCACATGGGATGCCATGCTAAAGCATACCAAAATTACATTTGAATTGCTCACCGACGTTGATATGGTTATGTTTATCGAACGCCGTATACGTGGGGGTTTAATTCAATGTTCTGGAAGATACGCACATGCCAATAACAAGTACATGCCATCTAACGACGCATCGGAAGAGTCATCGTACTTGATGTACTTTGATGTGAACAATTTGTATGGATGGGCAATGTGTCAGCCCCTGCCACACGCTAAATTTCAATGGGTCGAAGATGCTACAAATTTTGATGTGTCTTCAATCGCGGTTGATTCGCCCACGGGGTACATTCTCGAGGTAGATCTGGAATATCCACAACGTCTGCACGACGCTCATGCCGATCTACCGTTCTGCCCGACGCGTGCCAAACCACCGGGCAGCAGGCAGGACAAGTTTCTCGCGACGGTATACGATAAGCAGCGTTACGTCATCCATTACCGCAACCTGCAGCAGTGCATGCGTCACGGTCTTCGTATTACAAAGATACACCGCGTGCTTCAATTCACTCAATCCCCCTGGCTCCGCGATTACATCGAACTCAATACACGGTTTAGAACAAGCGCGACAAACGATTTTGAAAAAAATTTGTACAAATTGATGAACAACGCGGTACTCGGTATAACTATGGAAAATGTACGAAATCACGTGGATGTAAAACTTTTGACACATTGGGAAGGGCGATATGGCGCGGAGGCAATGATCGCGAAACCGAATTTCCACAGCAGAAGTGTTTTTTCTGAATATTTAATAGGTGTTGAATTGCGAAAACTCGAGGTGAAATTCAACAAACCGATATACCTGGGTATGTGCATTCTAGACATATCAAAAATTTGTTTGTACGAATTTCACCACGAGTACATGTCTCCCAAGCACGGACCAAATTGTAAAATTCTATATACAGACACTGACAGTCTCATTTATCACATTCGATGCGATGATGTCTACGAGTCCATGAAGCATAATATCGATAGATTCGACACAAGCGATTATCCTACTGACAATCCATATAATATGCCGCGCGTAAATAAGAAGGTTCCAGGGCTGATGAAGGACGAAAATAACGGTGCGATAATGACCGAATTCGTAGGTCTTAGAGCGAAAATGCATGCACTTCGCGTAGACGGCAACAAAGATACGAAAAAGGCGAAAGGCGTCAAGACCAACGTCATAGCCAGAACGATAACTTTCGACGACTACGCGCAGTGTTTGCACAGGGAGATCGAAATGGTTCGCCGACAGTCATGCATACGGTCTAAATTGCACAAAGTGTATACCATTTGGGAATCTAAAATCGCTCTAAGTCCGTACGACGACAAGCGGCATATCGTACCTGATTCGACCGACACTCTGCCCTGGGGACATTACAAAATTCCATTATAAAATATCGTTATAAAATTCCGTTGTAAAAAAATATCGATGTAAAATAGTAGGTCTTTATTGATTCCCCTAGGGGTTACAGACTCCTTACAAACCCTCCTCTCGCAACCTCTTCTTCCCTTATATCTACCTTATGTCTACCTTAACCTATCTTAACCTATCTTAACCTATCTTAGCCTATCTTAACCTACTTCCTCCTACTTCCACCTCTCTCTCCTCGCCGCTCGCTCGCCCCCTACCCTCCTCCCCGCCGCTCGCATTCGCAGAGACCGCGTTTCCCCCTCTCTCCCGGACCTCCGCTTCCGCCCGACTCCCCTTCCACTCCCATCTCCTCATCCATGCTCCATTCCCTCTCTCCTCTCTTCAATTCAATTCTTTTCATCCACACTTCCCCCTCCCCCCCATCACCTAGAACCTCCCCCGCCACCCCCTCTCTTCCCCCCACCCCAAACATACCTCCCAAACATGTTCCCATGTCTCTTCCCCCCCTCCACATACCCTGCATATCCTTTTTTCCTCCTCCTCCCAGTACCTCCCCCCCCTCATTTCATTGCCCAGCCTATACCTCGCGACCCTTCTCCACCTACTTTCCCCCCACCCCTTCTTCAGGTACCCCGGCAACCCTTCCCCCTTCACCCTACCATACCAAACGTTGTATCTTGAATCCCCTATCCTTCTCCACCTCTCCTCTTCCTGCAATTTCCTTTCCCTGCTCACTAACTCCTCTCCTCTTATTCCCCCCCTTTCCCTCATCCCTTCCATTTCCTCCAAGGTCCAACCCCTTTCCTCGTAAAACCCTTTCCTTTCTTCTTCCCAACCCTCCAAAGCCTTTCCCCTCTTGAACCTCCCCTTCATTTCTTCCCAACACCTTCTCGCCAGCTCCCCCCCTTTCCCCTCCTCCAGCTTCCTTTCAAACCCCCACGCCCTCATCCCTGCCCTTCCCTTCAACATTTCCCTTTGCACCTCCTCCCTCACCATGTAACTCGGTGTACCCCTTTCAACACCCAGCACCCACTTCAAAAACCTGTCATGCAGGCGTTCCACCTTTTCCCTTTCCCTCCACCCCCACACCTCCGCCCCGTACCCCACCACCGGCCACACCAACTTGTCAAAAAGCCAAAGTCTCCTTTCCCAATCACTACCAAACATCCTTTTCCCAATACCCCATACCTTCCCCATCACCGCCGCCCCTTTTTTCACCCTTTCCCCCACATGCTCCTCCTGCCCCCCGTTCCCCATTACCGTGTACCCCAAATACTTGAAGCTCTTCACCTCCTCAATCTCCTTCCCCTTCCACCTCCATGTTACCTTCTTCCACCTCCCCCCTCCCCTCCTACACCTCATAACCTTCGTTTTCTCCACATTGACCTGCAGTCCTTTCCTATCCACATATTTCTCCAATTTCCCTATCAGCCCCTTCATCCCCTCCTCATCCTCCGCCAACACCGCCACGTCGTCGGCGTATGCCAACGCGTATACCTTTTCCCCCCCTAGCTTCACTCCCCCCATCCTCCCTTTTTCAGCTCCTCTTCCATGTCCGCTATGAGAAGGGTGAAGAGGCTCGGGCTCAGCGGGCACCCCTGCCTCACCCCTCTCGCCGTCCAAAACCTCTCCCCCTCCTCATCACCCACCCGCACCCTACAAGATGTCTCCCTTAGTATCTCCTCACACCTCCCCACCAACTCCTCCCTCACCCCCCTCCCTCTCATTGCCCTAACCAATACCTCCCTGTCCACCGAGTCAAACGCCGCTTTCATGTCTATAAACAGAACCACCATTTTTCCCCTCTTTCTTCCCAATTGCCTGTTCATCAAATAGTTCAGTACATATATATTATCCAAACAACCCACCCCCCTCCTAAAGCCCGTTTGACCCGGTGGCAGCAGTCCCTTCCCCTCCACCTCCACTCTTAATCTTTCCGCTAACACAGACGCGTACACCTTGTACGCTGTCTGTGTTCGGGTTATCCCCCTATATTCCTCCACCTTCTTCCCCAACCCCTTCTTCACTACAGGCACCACCACCCCCTCTCTCCACCCTTGTGGCCAGCCTTCCCCCCTCCACACTCTCTTACACAGCCCCCATAGCCAATTCTCTACTTCCGCGCCTCCATACTTCCACACCTCGTTCGGAATCCCATCCCCCCCTCCCGCCTTCCCATCCTTTAGATTCCTTATCACTTTTCCTATTTCCTCCCTCCCTATATCTGCCTCTGCATCCTCCCTCCTTCTCGTCTCCCCACCCCTTCTCACCCTCCACTCTACCCCTCCCAGCAATCCCCTGAAATACCCGTCCCATTCCCCCATTGCTATTCCTTCCTCCACCCTCCCTCTCCTTTTCCGTCCCCTATTCACCACCTTCCATACTTGCCCCTCCGTTCTTACTCCTTCCACTTCCCTCACCCACCTCTCCACCTCCTTCTTCCTTTTTTCCTCACACAACCTGGCATACTCCCTCTTCTTCTGCTTATATTCTCTCCCATCCCCTCCTTCCCTCCTCCATTTTCTCAACTCTCTCCTTACCTTACTCTTCACCTCTCTACACTCCTTATCCCACCACCCTCCCTTCTTTACCGTCTCCCCCCCTTCCCCATCTTACCCATCGCGCCCTTAATCATTTCCCGCAACTCGCACCATTCCTCCTCTACTCCTCTTTCCCCCTGCTCCCTTTTCCCAAACTTCCTCATAAACTCCCGCCTTCCCTCTTCCGTCCAGTCTCCTCTACCACCTCCCTTCGCCCCTCCTTTCCCCCCACTTTCCCCCTCCTCCCTCCCTTCCCCTCTTAACCACACCACCACCGGATGGTGATCTGATTCCACCCTTTCCGCTATCTCTAACCTTTCCACTTTCTCCCTGGTATCTTCGTTCCCTACCGCGTAATCGATTACCGTGTTCCCCCTACCCCCTGTGAAAGTCCACTCTCCCTCCTCGTCCCCCTCTGTATTCCCATTCAATATTCCCCACCCCCTTTCCTCTAACCACCCACACAGCCTCCGCCCTTCCCCATTCACCTCCTTATCCTTGGATCTCCTTCTCCCTCCCCCTCCTCCTTGCTCCTCCTCTTCCCCCCGTATCTCCCCTCCTTCCTCTCCCGTGCGTGCATTAAAGTCCCCCCCTATCACTACTCTTATCCCCACCTCTCTCTCTTCCATCCACTCCCCTAAATCCTCCAGCTTCTCTTTCAGATCCCCATTTATGTACAACCCAACTATTTTCCACCAACCCCCCCCAATTTTCACCTTCTTAGCCATTATCCCCTCCTTCCCCCCCCCCTCCCCCATCTCCCACTTCCAGCTCCTTTTTCACCCCCAACAGCATTCCTCCTATCGCTCTTCCCTTTTGACTTTCTCTCCTGGCCCACTGCTTTTCCCATGTATACCCTCTCGGTAGACTCCTTTGTACATACCCCCAATCTTTCTCTTCCACCCACGTCTCACTCAGTACCATCACATCCCATTCCTCGAGTCCCCTCCAGAATCCTACATCCTTCCTCTTTATCCCTGCTACATTCCAGAACGCCACCCTCCTTATCCCCCCTTCCCTTCCCCTTTCCCTCCTGTCTCCCCCTTCCCGGTTCATTCGTTTCCCTGCCCCTCACACCATTTCTCCCTTAACTCGTCCCATCTTCTTATCTTCCCGTCCACCCACATTTTCAAATACCCCACCTGCACTTTCCTTCCCTTCTCCCTCTCCATTTGCGCCTCTCTCTCTATCTTCCATTTCGCCCTTCGTTCTTCCTCGGTGAGGTCGTCCTCTACCCTTTCCCTTCTTCCCCTCAGTTTTTCTTCGCGTCCATCACCTTCCTCTTTTCCTCCCTCCCCTCCAACTTCACCAGCACCATTCCACTCCCCTCCTTTCCTGCACTTCCTATTCTCACCACCTCCTTTATTCCCTTCGCCCCCAAACCCATCCTTTCCCATAACCTCCCCACCTCCTCCTTCACCTCCTTTCCTTCTAGTCCCAACCCCCTAACCACCACGTTATTTCTCCTCACCTCCCTTTCTTTCTTGTCGTGCATGATCTCCATCCTTCTAATTCTCATTCTCCATTCCTCCTCTTGTCCTTCCCACCTCACCCCCTCCCCCACCCCCCCACTTCTTTCCCTTTCCCACCTCCCTACCTTCTCCATCACCTCCTCCATCCTCCTATCCCATTCCTCTATCTTCCCTATCTTCTCTACCAACCCTCCTCTCCTCGCCCTCTCTTCCTTCATCTCCTCCTCCCACCTCCTCCTTTCCTCTCTCCACTCCTCCTCACTTCTTCTTCTCTCTTCCCTTTCCTTCTTCCTCTCCTCCCTCTCCCTCCTTATCTCCTCCTTCATCATCCTTCTCTCCTCCCTATCCCTTCTCATTTCCTCCCTCATCTTCCTCATCTCCAACAGCATTTCCCTAATCATTCCCTCCAGCGATCCCTTTTCTTCTCCTCCCTCCTTCCTCCCCCCTTTGCCTGCATTTTCCGGAGACCTCCGAGTCTTGGAGCTTCTCTTAAAACCTCCTGTTTTGTCTTGTTCCATTGCCCCAGCGTCCTCCTCTCTCTCCCTCTTTTTTCCCCATAAACTATCCAAACTTCCCGCGCTACTCCCCCCGCTGTTCCCACTGTCCTTTCTAACCCTACCTTCGTCTGCCTTCTTTCCTACTTCTTTTTCACCTTTTTCCGTCTCCATCTCTTCCTTACTTCTCTGACCCCTTTCCCTTGCCTTATCTCTTTTTCAAACTTCCCGCCTTCCCACCAGCTCTTCCCTCCTGTTTCGCTCTTCTCTCACCCGCGCCACTACCTGTCACACTCTACGTTCCTTCCCGCCTTTCTTCGCCTGTCTCTACCACCTAACCTCCAAAGCTTCCCTTATCCCCCTCGCACTTCTGCTACCCCCTAACACCGTCCCTTGCCCTTTATCCTCCGACCCTTCGTCAACTCCTCTCCACCTTTCACTCCACTTTCCACTCTCCCTCACCACCTCACTCGCCTTTCCTTCCAACCACACACTTCACTCACTCTTACGCCCAGCTATCACACACGCGTCCGGAAACGGAAGTCCTATCGATGTAAAATAGAAACTATTGTATTTATTGCATAATATAAAATTGTTCGTAAATGTATGGAAATTGTTTGCAACTGTATAGAAATTATTATTGTATTTATTAACTCGTTCACTCATGCACATGTATTATTGTATTTATTGTATTTATAGTGTAATATAAATAGCAGGATTAATGTGTAAAAAAATAAAATTGTTCACTCATGTATATGTATATGTATCATTGTATTTATTGAACCATGTATTATTTTACAATACATTATTTTTATTTATCCAAGAATTGTGTGATTTATCAAACCCCAGCCACTTGACGTACACCTTATCCCCCTTTCTACGCAACACTTTTTCCACTAGATATACATCAGGATCGGTGACGCGTTGCAGCTCGTGTTCATAGAATCCTCCAGCAACTGGTTTTCCACAGGAATCGACGAGCAGATACGTTGCAGGATTAGTTGCCTGTACTTTGGCTATCTTAAACACCTCCGTTGTCCATGTTACGTCCTGAAGGGACTTCAGTGAATGGCCCTGAGCGGCTAGGATGATCCACGGGGTTCGTTGCTCTGTCGAGGTGCTAAAGCTCGCCTTGACTATACTTACCATGAAGGATAAGGAGTAAAGGGGGTTGAATCAATGGTTACACGGAATTCAAGGGAAAAACAATAGAGTAAAATATATTCTTGACGAAAAGATTAAAGTAATAATTAGAACATACCCTAGGGACGGCGCTCCGTCCCTGTTATCGTTGTGCGCTCGGGTGTCGGCACGCTTGCCGTCTATCGTTTCGTACGTTCATTAGGTCGCTCAACCTAGCGCAGGTCGTGGTCGCTCGCTGTGCTCTCGGGTAGCACACGGGAGTCGGCGATGTCGGAGTCCGTCGTTTCTATCTGTCTCGTTCCGTCACACGTCTTTGCGGAGTCAACGGCGGTTCGTATCGCGCGCAAGGGCTCTCCCGGCTAGGCCGTTCGCGGTATATCGGAAGGAGTTACCCAGGGCTGATCTCGACCGTCCGGACGGGTGTCGCGGTATCTACGTGGAGGCGAGGTCGCGAAATCTAGACGGCCCGCTGGCTCGTCGCAACTTCCTAGCACGAGCTCTCGAAAACGAATCTATCTTCCGCGGCTCTCGATCGCGGACCGAACCTCGGACAGTCCCCAGGAATGGGGGAAACTGCCCCGTCGGCAGCTGTTGCTTGCTTCACTAATTCCTTGATTATTGCGAAATAACCGGGGCCCGGGCCGAGCGCGGTCGTTGTCCCTACCGCTGTTGCCACGGGCTCAGCACAACGTGATTCCTACACGCGAGGCGATTCCGCTGAATCGCCTTTTCGGAAGAAAGCGACGCGAGGACAGCAAACACAGGATGGACCTGAAGGGCCCATGTAACATCCAATTCGGCGTATAGCCTTTATCGAAGATGGTTTTAAATTTGCTCACGCGCACAAACTCGACCAACTTGAATCTCGCTAGAGCAGTGATCTGTATGTTGCTGTATACGGTGGCTAAAATAATAAAATAAGAGAAAATACAATTAAATAAGAAATATAATAAAAAAGGATATAATAATGAAATAAAAGAAAATAACATAATATAATAAAATAAAAGAAATTAAAATGAAATAATAAAATAAAGGAAAATACAATTAAAGAAATACAATAAAAAGAATATAATAATAAAATAAAAGAATATAACATAAAATAATGAGAAAAAGAAAATACAATTAAATACTAAGTATAATATGAAAAAGAAAAAATATAAAAAATAGAATATTAATAGAATAGAAAAATAAATTATAAAAAGAAAAATATAATAATAATAATTTAATTTATTGCCCACTTTTGTGTCACAATTTAACGATCATATACTCTTTCCATTTCATTCCTGTGATTGTGTCAGTGTAAGTCCTACACTTCTAATATGTCCTGATGTGTCTTAACAATTTTTTCTATTTTACAAGTGTTTCCTAATCTATTTTATGTTGCATAATCTTCTTTTATCACTTTCCTGTTCTGCCCATCTTTTCCATCTCCCTATTATCTCCTGTAGAATATCCAAGTTTGTCCCTTCTCCTCTAATTACCTCTTTCCAATTGCTGCCACTCTCTCCACTTACTTCACACGCTTCAATCACGTGTTTCACTGTTTATGCCTCTTTCTTACAAAGCCTACATATCCTTCCTTCTTTCGATATCCAATATTTACATGCCCTTGTTTCACTACCCTGTATGAATCTTCATATCCTTTCTAATTCTCCTCTCCTTTTTTTCCTTTTCTCCCATAAGTATTTCGGCTTATCTCCTGGTTTCCTTGCCACATCTGTTAATTCGCTTGGGAACTTTGACTTTTCTATTTTCATCTCTCTTTCTTGTTCTTGGTTGTCTTTACTATATGCTCCATTTTGGTTCACACTTCTTTCCCAATAAAAATATAAAAATGCAATAAAAAAATATAAAATAAAACACAATACAATATAAAAAACCATATAACTATAAATATAAAAGAGAAGAAAATAAAATAATAAGATAAAAGAAAATGCCATTGTATAAGAAATATAATAAAAAATAAAATAATAATAAAATAAGAGAAAATGAAATAATATAATAAAATAAAAGAAAAAATATAAAAATAGAATATAAACAGAATATAAAAATATAAAATAAAAAAGAAAAAATATAAAAAGAATAAAATATAATATAAAAAAGGAAAAATATAAAAATAAAATATAAATAGAATATAAATAGTGTGTAAAAATATAAAATGAAAAAGAAACAATATAAAAATTCAATATAAAAATATAATTTAAAAAGAAAAAATATAATAATAATAATAATAATAATAATAATAATTTAACTTATTGCCCACTTTTGTGTTTCAATTTAACAATCATATCCTCTTTCCACTTCATTCCCGTGATTGTGTCAGTGTAAAAGCGGCTCGACCGTATCAATCTGAACGTGTACAGAACGTCTTCGCACCACTCGAAACGTGTATCGAACGTCTATCGTACCTCTTCGAACGTGTATCGAACGTGAATCTTACCACATCGAACGTGTATCGAACGTCAATCGTACCACATCGAACGTCTATTGGACGTGTAATGAACCACTTCTAAATAATTACAACTCTGTCTTGATCTAGTCTACATCACATGTAGGAGATTAGGTTGGGGGGAGGGTGAAGAAAAAACATTTATGCATTAAAAATTGATTAAACACCAGAAATTAAACACCAGAGGCATAAATAAAATATAATCAATTTTTGAAAAATTGATTGGTGTTTAATCATTTTTTAATGCATAAATGTTTTTTCTTCACCCTCCCCCAACCTTATCTCGTACATGTGATGTACGCTGGATTAAGACAATAGTTGTAATTATTTAGAAGTGGTTCATTACACGTCCAATACACGTTCGAAGTGGTACGATTGACGTCTATTTATATTTTATTTGTATGTTTTTCCTTTTTTTATAGTATATTTTATTCTTTTTATATTTTTTCTTTTTTATTTTATATTTTTATATTCTATTTATATTCTATTTTTATATTTTTTCTTTTATTTTATTATTATATTATTTTTTATTATATTTATTATACAATGGCATTTTCTTTTATTTCATTATTTTATTTTCTTCTCTTTTATATTTATATTTATATTGTTTTTTATATTGTATTGTGACGTTGTTACGATGTAGAGAAGACACTCGTGCTTTCTCAGTAACTTTAGAGTTTTATTGGGAATAGACTTTTGGTACAAGAATGAAGACCGTGCTTAAGGTTACGCGTTAACAAGTGCTTGAGTCGAAGGTTCGTACTGGAGTCTCTGGCGTCGGTCGAGCTCCAGAGGTTTTATACCCCTTGAGGGCACGACGCTTTCCACGGTTTTTGGCGGGAAAGTCTGGCGGGAAAATCAGGCGGGAAGATTTGGCGGGAAGATCCTCTTGGGAGATCTACCGCTAAGATCTATTGCGAAGGTCCGGAGATATCTAGCGCTAGGATCTATCGGTAAAGGTGTATCGAGTGGACCTAACGAGAAGTTATGCGATTGTCCTTTGTCGCGGGTTTGGGATGATCCTTGTCTTTTGGCGCCAGCCTGGCGCATAGCGTAACAACGTCCCACTATTTTCCGCGCGGTCCTAATCAACATCTTCCATATAAATTCTCTAACAACCACACAATTACCTATGAAACCTCAATTCTTAACCCTTTCCCAACCACCGCGTTGTCTGGACAATGTACCTTAGCGGTCCCCATCTCCAGATGATCAAATTCGAAATCCCCTTCCCCTCTTCGGCCTTCGAGGCGCGAACTCTTCCCACATTCAAACCTTAGACAAGTCCCTCGCCGAAACTCATTTAACACGAGACCCCTCCCTACAACTAACCTATACAAACCTCCCCAATCAAAATCCTCCTAACCATCCAACAGGTGGAGTATTCCCTTCTCAAAGCCCCGAAATACGCCATAACGACACATACCTTACGCATGAGTCATCAACACGCGCCGATTACATAACACATATTTTAGGGATGAATCATCACGCATACCGCAAATTCCCCCCACATACCAACATTCCATCGCTTTGTATAAATACCAGCGCCGCTGGACCGCGGACACAGTCCAGTTAGTACAACTAGTTCGGCAATATCCACTACGCTATTTAAAATTTCAAATCTCTTACTATCTAAGTATTAATTTTCGCTTCAGTGCAACGCCCCCACAGAGGATCACAAACCTTCGCTATCACTGTAAGCGCTTATTATTTTGTAATTACTAATCCTATCGCTTTATATCATCCTCATTTCCTTACGCTCTTAGCTTTACATTATTTTCTTTTGTTATTAACATATACCGCATAATTGCTACGTTTATCGCTTTATATTGTGTCTATTGCTTATATTACCGCCTAATTATATTATTGCTTAACTCTATTGCTTAATATTAACTTGTTATCGTTAATACTAATTCATCTTATGCTTATATTTGCAACCACCATTATATAAAAGTTCTGTGCTCATGCTTGATGTCTACGCATTATTGTAAACTGCTATTGCGCCAAAAGTGCATTGCTTATTCACTCGCAGCCAATAAATAACGGTTCTGTTTACTTAAACGTTTGAATTCTCGCAATTGGCCACCGAATATCAGGAATCCTAACCGGCCTTGCAACGGCTGTTCTTCCTTCGCGAACCTCGGGATTTCTTATCAGTGTTTACAACTTTCTTTCACTCAGAGTCCCGCATGACCGTTACTACGTCTATTTTGAAGAACAAACCGCGAATACCCTAACGGGTGTCCCTAGGGTGAGCGAATACTTCCCAGCCTTCCCTAGTTGATTAAAGCTGCGAAATAGGGTTTCGTGCTTAACCCCTGCTACCCCTTAGAGCCAGCGAAACAGGGTTTCGTTCCTAAACCTTTCCTATCACTTAGCGTCGCGAAACAGGGTTTCGTGCCTAAGGCTTCGCTACCCCTCAGCGTCGCGAAACAGGGTTTCGTGCCTAATCCCTGCTACCCCTTAGAGCAAGCGAAACAGGGTTTCGTTCCTAAGGCTTTCCTATCACCTAGCGTCGTGAAACAGGGTTTCGTGCCTAAGCCTTCGCTACCCCCCAGCGCAGCGAAATAGGGTTTGGTGCCTAAATCTTCGCTACCCCTCAAAGCAGCGAAACAGGGTTTCGTGTCCGACTTTCGATATCCTCCCAAACAAAGTCACTGCCCTAAACCTCGCCACCCAGGACGTGACAGTATTGTGTTTTATTTTATATTTTTTTATTGCATTTTTATATTTTTATTGGGAAAGAAGTGTGAACCAAAATGGAGCATATAGTAAAGACAACCAAGAACAAGAAAGAGAGATGAAAATAGAAAAGTCAAAGTTCCCAAGCGAATTAACAGATGTGGCAAGGAAACCAGGAGATAAGCCGAAATACTTATGGGAGAAAAGGAAAAAAAGGAGAGGAGAATTAGAAAGGATATGAAGATTCATACAGGGTAGTGAAACAAGGGCATGTAAATATTGGATATCGAAAGAAGGAAGGATATGTAGGCTTTGTAAGAAAGAGGCATAAACAGTGAAACACGTGATTGAAGCGTGTGAAGTAAGTGGAGAGAGTGGCAGCAATTGGAAAGAGGTAATTAGAGGAGAAGGGACAAACTTGGATATTCTACAGGAGATAATAGGGAGATGGAAAAGATGGGCAGAACAGGAAAGTGATAAAAGAAGATTATGCAACATAAAATAGATTAGGAAACACTTGTAAAATAGAAAAAATTGTTAAGACACATCAGGACATATTAGAAGTGTAGGACTTACACTGACACAATCACAGGAATGAAATGGAAAGAGTATATGATCGTTAAATTGTGACACAAAAGTGGGCAATAAATTAAATTATTATTATTATATTTTTCTTTTTATAATTTATTTTTCTATTCTATTAATATTCTATTTTTTATATTTTTTCTTTTTCATATTATACTTAGTATTTAATTGTATTTTCTTTTTCTCATTATTTTATGTTATATTCTTTTATTTTATTATTATATTCTTTTTATTGTATTTCTTTAATTGTATTTTCCTTTATTTTATTATTTCATTTTAATTTCTTTTATTTTATTATATTATGTTATTTTCTTTTATTTCATTATTATATCCTTTTTTATTATATTTCTTATTTAATTGTATTTTCTCTTATTTTATTATTTTAGCCACCGTATACAGCAACATACAGATCACTGCTCTAGCGAGATTCAAGTTGGTCGAGTTTGTGCGCGTGAGCAAATTTAAAACCATCTTCGATAAAGGCTATACGCCGAATTGGATGTTACATGGGCCCTTCAGGTCCATCCTGTGTTTGCTGTCCTCGCGTCGCTTTCTTCCGAAAAGGCGATTCAGCGGAATCGCCTCGCGTGTAGGAATCACGTTGTGCTGAGCCCGTGGCAACAGCGGTAGGGACAACGACCGCGCTCGGCCCGGGCCCCGGTTATTTCGCAATAATCAAGGAATTAGTGAAGCAAGCAACAGCTGCCGACGGGGCAGTTTCCCCCATTCCTGGGGACTGTCCGAGGTTCGGTCCGCGATCGAGAGCCGCGGAAGATAGATTCGTTTTCGAGAGCTCGTGCTAGGAAGTTGCGACGAGCCAGCGGGCCGTCTAGATTTCGCGACCTCGCCTCCACGTAGATACCGCGACACCCGTCCGGACGGTCGAGATCAGCCCTGGGTAACTCCTTCCGATATACCGCGAACGGCCTAGCCGGGAGAGCCCTTGCGCGCGATACGAACCGCCGTTGACTCCGCAAAGACGTGTGACGGAACGAGACAGATAGAAACGACGGACTCCGACATCGCCGACTCCCGTGTGCTACCCGAGAGCACAGCGAGCGACCACGACCTGCGCTAGGTTGAGCGACCTAAAGAACGTACGAAACGATAGACGGCAAGCGTGCCGACACCCGAGCGCACAACGATAACAGGGACGGAGCGCCGTCCCTAGGGTATGTTCTAATTATTACTTTAATCTTTTCGTCAAGAATATATTTTACTCTATTGTTTTTCCCTTGAATTCCGTGTAACCATTGATTCAACCCCCTTTACTCCTTATCCTTCATGGTAAGTATAGTCAAGGCGAGCTTTAGCACCTCGACAGAGCAACGAACCCCGTGGATCATCCTAGCCGCTCAGGGCCATTCACTGAAGTCCCTTCAGGACGTAACATGGACAACGGAGGTGTTTAAGATAGCCAAAGTACAGGCAACTAATCCTGCAACGTATCTGCTCGTCGATTCCTGTGGAAAACCAGTTGCTGGAGGATTCTATGAACACGAGCTGCAACGCGTCACCGATCCTGATGTATATCTAGTGGAAAAAGTGTTGCGTAGAAAGGGGGATAAGGTGTACGTCAAGTGGCTGGGGTTTGATAAATCACACAATTCTTGGATAAATAAAAATAATGTATTGTAAAATAATACATGGTTCAATAAATACAATGATACATATACATATACATGAGTGAACAATTTTATTTTTTTACACATTAATCCTGCTATTTATATTACACTATAAATACAATAAATACAATAATACATATGCATGAGTGAACGAGTTAATAAATACAATAATAATTTCTATACAGTTGCAAACAATTTCCATACATTTACGAACAATTTTATATTATGCAATAAATACAATAGTTTCTATTTTACATCGATATTTTTTTACAACGGAATTTTATAACGATATTTTATAATGGAATTTTGTAATGTCCCCAGGGCAGAGTGTCGGTCGAATCAGGTACGATATGCCGCTTGTCGTCGTACGGACTTAGAGCGATTTTAGATTCCCAAATGGTATAGACTTTGTGCAATTTAGACCGTATGCATGACTGTCTGCGAACCATTTCGATCTCCCTGTGCAAACACTGCGCGTAGTCGTCGAAAGTTATCGTTCTGGCTATGACGTTGGTCTTGACGCCTTTCGCCTTTTTCGTATCTTTGTTGCCGTCTACGCGAAGTGCATGCATTTTCGCTCTAAGACCTACGAATTCGGTCATTATCGCACCGTTATTTTCGTCCTTCATCAGCCCTGGAACCTTCTTATTTACGCGCGGCATATTATATGGATTGTCAGTAGGATAATCGCTTGTGTCGAATCTATCGATATTATGCTTCATGGACTCGTAGACATCATCGCATCGAATGTGATAAATGAGACTGTCAGTGTCTGTATATAGAATTTTACAATTTGGTCCGTGCTTGGGAGACATGTACTCGTGGTGAAATTCGTACAAACAAATTTTTGATATGTCTAGAATGCACATACCCAGGTATATCGGTTTGTTGAATTTCACCTCGAGTTTTCGCAATTCAACACCTATTAAATATTCAGAAAAAACACTTCTGCTGTGGAAATTCGGTTTCGCGATCATTGCCTCCGCGCCATATCGCCCTTCCCAATGTGTCAAAAGTTTTACATCCACGTGATTTCGTACATTTTCCATAGTTATACCGAGTACCGCGTTGTTCATCAATTTGTACAAATTTTTTTCAAAATCGTTTGTCGCGCTTGTTCTAAACCGTGTATTGAGTTCGATGTAATCGCGGAGCCAGGGGGATTGAGTGAATTGAAGCACGCGGTGTATCTTTGTAATACGAAGACCGTGACGCATGCACTGCTGCAGGTTGCGGTAATGGATGACGTAACGCTGCTTATCGTATACCGTCGCGAGAAACTTGTCCTGCCTGCTGCCCGGTGGTTTGGCACGCGTCGGGCAGAACGGTAGATCGGCATGAGCGTCGTGCAGACGTTGTGGATATTCCAGATCTACCTCGAGAATGTACCCCGTGGGCGAATCAACCGCGATTGAAGACACATCAAAATTTGTAGCATCTTCGACCCATTGAAATTTAGCGTGTGGCAGGGGCTGACACATTGCCCATCCATACAAATTGTTCACATCAAAGTACATCAAGTACGATGACTCTTCCGATGCGTCGTTAGATGGCATGTACTTGTTATTGGCATGTGCGTATCTTCCAGAACATTGAATTAAACCCCCACGTATACGGCGTTCGATAAACATAACCATATCAACGTCGGTGAGCAATTCAAATGTAATTTTGGTATGCTTTAGCATGGCATCCCATGTGAAACCAGGTAGAGTATAATAATGCGCTGAATCTAGTCCGTAACTCTTGATACAACTTTCGCGAAAATTTTCAAAAGTATCTGCCAATAACAAGACATCTGTTTTCAAATACAAGTCGCTGTATTCGCCCAAGGTTCTAATCTCGAAACGCTGCCAGACAGTCTCGGCGTGTGCGTAATCGGTCTCGGATACAGTCTCAGCCGTTAACGAACTGTAGAATGACTCACGCGGCGGTAAGCACGTGTCCTGCAGCTTGTTCACGCAATCAAGGTATTCGTATGGAAAGACACCCTTTCGCGTCAATAAATTGAAATCTTCGGTGGATAATGTTTCAAATTTGGATCGTAAATTTTTTAATTGATCTGTGCTCAGAAAAGTTGCTAATTGGTCGAGACTGGTATTTAGAAATTTGTACGAATCGATGAATCGCAATTTAATATAATTTCGCGAGTCTGATTCATCCGTATCTTCGACATTTTTTGTGAATGAAATATACTTTTAATTAGTTATAGGCAATATATCAACGTGACCTTCGAAAACGGTACTTATTTCCTCGATAATGAAATGCGCATCGTAGCCGGATAAATTATGGAAAACTATGGGGATGTAAAACGCATTTTTATAATTTAAATTACACTCCGAATGTGCTGGGCCTCTAAACCGTTCGGACAGATGACAATGATCGCGAACTCGTAGATCATCAGTCTTGAATGGCTCTTCGCAAATGTGGCAATGTGTTGCATCGCGAAATGCTGTCCACTGTTCGGTGGTTAAATCAAGCATTTGAGTATTACTAGTCAAGATGGGCTTAGCAAAATTCGTAAATTTTGTTAGTTCATCGACGAACCATGAAACACAATCCGCGTCGCGGCGACATCGATACGTCGATAGTGATGTATCATACGAACAATGCATACAGGGTGTCCCAAAAATGCTGCGGGTCCTTAAAGGGGGTGATTCGGGGGGTGATAGCAAACAACTTTTTCCTTTGCGAAAATGTTCTCCGAGGTTTCGTTAACGAGATATTAACAAAAAGCACCGACCAATCAGAGCCCGAGATTGGCGGCCGAGTTCCCGCGCTAGCGTGGCCGCGCGCCGCGCTGCGACTGCGAACAAGCAACTCGGCATGCATCGAAGGAAATTGCACAGAATGGCAAATGAAAAAGACGTAACAAATAAAATCGAACATGTTGTCATGGTTTGTTCGTCATTTAAAGTGAATAATGAATAAAGGATAAATGGATGAAAATCGCGTGCAACGTAAAAAGACGAATACGCAGTTTTTTTTTAGAAGATTCGAAAATAATAATTATTTGAAGTGGGAGGATAAGGAATACGTAAATTTTCTTGTGTTAATAACGTAGCCACGAAAAGGTAATGTAAGAGGGAACGAGCGAAAAGTGATCGTAGTTCGTTATTGTGATAAAAATCCATAGTTCAATAACGTCCAACACTGTTGTTGATAATGAATAACTCCGTTTAAAAACTGCAAAAAAAATATACGTACGGAAATTTGGAGAATTATCACCGGAAATTGGCCATAAACTGCGTTAAATTTAAAAAATAATAGTCGC
Organism: Andrena marginata; assembly: GCA_963932335.1. NCBI lineage: Eukaryota > Metazoa > Arthropoda > Insecta > Hymenoptera > Andrenidae > Andrena > Andrena marginata. Next base: position 19,231,850 of record OZ010660.1, read on the forward strand.
CAATAATGTACCTAAAAGTCACCCTTTCGGAAATTCACCCTTGAAAATCTGTGTCACTAGGTTACTGAACCGATCCTGGTCATCGACAGACGCGCCGAATGCACAGCTGATCTCAGGTACACGACGCCATCCAAAGTTAAAGGTCGCAACGTCAAGTGCGTCCGAGTTAATGTACCGAATATTCACTTCACTGCACGGCTACTAACACTGATCACTTAATTTATTTTTCATGGAACGTGTTGTTCCTACGTTATAAAAATTGGTGGAAATGAATTTTTACTTGGCGTTCGGAGCCGTGGGTATTTCCGCGCAAATTCTCACGCTGCAGCACTTGCGTCCTCGTTGTTCGGGGGGTGCAACCAGAACATCGCGTAATACTCTTGAGCAGAGAACATTTCTGCGACGTGATTGCTTGCTGACTGACAAGATTTTTACGAAGCGACTTCTTCTACCCTCAAATAGTTTCTCTCGTTCCATTATGAGTTGACCCCCCACCAGACCAAGAGATCTTTCGCAACTAATAGATATGAATTATTCAAATTAAGGATTTTATTTTTAAATTAAAGTAACTAATATAACATATTTGATGTTTATTAACCAACTGCAATTGTTTAATTATTTAAAATACATATATTTCTTTGCTTTCTGTGCTACAAGCTTTTACTTTTTACACAGTTTCCTTGTGAACATGCATATACTGTATAACTTTCATTTCACTTTCCGTTCAATTATTTAAAGTTATGGTTATTGTTATTTTTTCATTGCTTCGCTTCAATGCACCCCTGTGATTGGCGTTACATTCAATGCTGTTTTCAATGAAGCCATTGTTCATGACTAAAACAATTTATTAATGACCCTTTATAGATTCATTTACTGAAGAGGAGCTGTGGAAGCAATGCTACGATAATGGCGTTGATGATATTAAATAAATTAATAGAGTATTCTGTGGCAGAAAAATATAGTTGGTACGGACAGTAGCAAAAACAATCATTCAGTACCTTCAAACATATAGTAAAGTTAGCAATGAGTAAGTAAATTTATTATTTATCACATTTTAGCACTTAAAATTGTAAAATTGTAAAATAAATGCATGTATTATTCCAGGTTCATTACATGCTGCATGCAGTACATTTTAAGTAAAGAGGGCAGAAGATACTGGAACTGCACATACACGGGTTTGAGAAGATCCACCAGAGTTTTTCAACAGAGTATTTCAAAATGATTATATCACAATCAGGCGTTGTTTGAATGTACGAAATTCTGGCCCAGACCCATGTTCTGTAACCAACGGAAATCTATATGAAACAAACAAAAATATTTTTTTTTTAAAAAGTTTGACTTAACCGATAAATATTATATACATAGGTTCTACTTACCCGTGATATCTCAAACCTTCATCCAATTCACTCAAGTCTCTTCACTCCAGGCGCCACGAAACACACACGTTCTAACCATTTTTATTACTTAAAAGCAATTAATAAGTAATCACGCTCTAACTATTTACGCTTCTGCTTTCTTACGTGCTTTGGCTTTGCAACCTGTCGCGTCGCATGCATTTGCATGTGCGTGACGTGACACAACGCCTGAAGCTTCGCCACGCGGGCTTGGGAAGTTCCACCAGAGTCAATATCACTATTATTTTTATTGTTTTTATTATTGTTCTTGTTGTTGTTGTCTTCTTGTAGTTTTATTTACATATATTTTTTATAAGATAGGATTGATACCGTATCGATACACATCGATACTATTATTTTTGTTTATTGTTATTATTATTGTTGCCGTTGCTATTATCGACTTGTACAAAAAAATATATGAATATTGCCAATATTTATTGTAATTTAATCAATTTCCCTTACATTTTCTATCCTTTCTGTAATGTCACACAAATTTTGCCGAAACAACACCGCTGTAAAATCTGCGAACAGTTCTGTGACCATTGCCAGAGAATGTCCGGAAGGTTCCGTGAACATTGCCAGAGAATGTCCGGAAGGTTCCGTGACCATTGCCAGAAAATGTCCGGAACGTTCCGTGGAATATTCCAAAAGGGCGGACATAGGATTCTTCATGGAACCTTCCTGCGATGGAGTGTGCTGTATGGGCGGATGTTATTCGCGTGACCGCGAACAGAATGCTCGAAGATGATACGGATTCGAGTCGATCGAACAGACACGAACCGTTATTACCGAACAGTGTGCGAGGCGTGATTTGCGGGCCGTCTGGATATGGAAAAACTAACGTGCTTCTAAGTATGTTAGAGAGTCCGAACGGTTTGCGTTTCGAGAATGTGTACGTGTACTCGAAATCGTTGCATCAGCCAAAGTATCGATATCTCGAACAGGTGTTTTCGCTCGTCGACGGAATCGAATACTTTCCCTACTCGAACAACGCTGAGATCGTTCCACCGAGAGACGCTCGGTCCGATTCAATCTTCGTGTTCGATGACGTGGCGTGCGTCGAACAGAACGCGATATGCGAATACTTCTCCATGGGCCGCCACGCAAACGTGGATTGCTTTTATTTGTGTCAGTCGTACGCTAGAATACCTAAACATTTGATGACAGATAATTTGCATATTGGTCGATAATTTCTAACATTGGAGCGGTCGCCTGCCTTGAAAACAGGGGTAACCAAATTGGTCTTCCATGCTTCCGGCAAAATCGCCCTAGCTAATGAGGAGTTAAATATGTGCCAGAGAGGCCTTGCGAGAATGAAACAACACTCCTTTAAGAACAGAGGCGGGATGCCGTCATATCCAGGGCCCTTTGACGTATCAAGTGAATTGAGCTTAGAGTAGATTTGACCAATAGAGATAGAGATCGAATGTATGTTTACAAGACCATAAGAGGGCGAACCGGGAGTCAGGGCAGGCGCCACTCCAGCCTGAGGATTATATACAGAGCCAAAGAACTCAGCAAAAAGATTCGCAGCTGTCGCATGTGACTTCAGTACGGTCCAGATACACTTTTCCAGGAATATCATGTCCAACACGCTTAGTGTTTACAAATTTCCAAAAACTTGATACATTGTCGCACACCGCACTCTCGACGCTATCAATATAAATACGGTGCTCGCGCGATAGGGCAAGCTTACATCGCGACCGGAGACTGGAAAAGTTCAAATAATCGCAAAAGGCGCCAGACCGCTTGTAGACCCTATGCGCCCTTTTCTTCTGCCGTATCAGGGACCTTAAGTCAGGGGAAAACCATAGCGGAAACGTGGATCGGACTATAGACCGGACAGGAATAAAGGCATCAATTGCTTGATTGATATGGCCATATAAACACTCTAGGGCAACATCAGGCTCAGAGTCCCCAGTTTCCCTATCCCAATCTATTGAATTAAGGTAATCCAACACGCTAGGGAAATCACCACGCTTAAAGTCCCTATATACACGGTTACCGCACGTGAGATCAGGACCCGAGGCCAAACCGCTAAACAATATATACAAAGGTGGATGATAGGCATCCGGTTCAATAAGGACATCAATGACTCGGTCAACAATAACATTAGAACAGCTGACAAAGATAAGATCAAGCAAAACGTCAAAATCATTCAAGACGGTGTTCACTTGGGCAAGGTTGCAATACCCCGCACAACCAAGGAGAAGGTCAATGGCTGCCAACTCATTAGATGATGCCGGCCTTCTAAAGCACGCTTGTGCCGAATCGTTGAACCAGACCACACGAGGGAGATTAAAATCGCCGTACAGACAAAAAATATCTTCACTATACTTAAGGTACAATTCCGTGACTGAGTCGACGTGACTAGCATAAAGTGAAGTCTGGGATGCAGGTGGTATATAAACGGCGCCCAGTAGTAGGTATTTGTTACTATGAAGGCGGACTCTGACAAACAATTGTTCGACCTCGGAGCAGCTGACAATAACAGGGCAAGAAGGCAATGAGTTCTTAACGGCGATGAGAAAACCACCACCTCTTGTGAAACAGCTAGTTCGTTGGGATCTATCACACCTACATACAGTATAATTACGTAACCCAAGTTCAATTGACGATATAGCAGGGGTGAGCCAAGTCTCGACAAAAATGATTAAGTCATAGGCCAGTGCGGATGTCAATAAGGAATTGCCCAGAGTATCCAACTTGGTACGCAGACCTCGGACATTTTGTGAATAAACTAAAGGGTTCAATTTAAGTTTTTTTTTCGCAGAGTCCTTGTGCGAACTGCTCGACACGATCTTGGGATGACCATGAATGTATCGGATGGTCATCTGGGTCTGCCCTTGTTCATGGAGATCACGGAGCTTCTCCCTAAGCTGCAACAGAGTCTCGCGTTGTTGCTTGGTCTTGTCATCAGAGATCTTGTAGGGGCCTTTGTATCGATGTTTATTTTGGAGTATCTTCTTCACCTCAGCTGCAGAGTCAAGGCGGACACAGAGAGGTCTGCACTGTGACTTGCCCTGTTTGCCAAGACGATGAGTGACGAGAACTTGGTTGAGGAGGGGGCACATCTCACACAAGACAACGCGTGCAGCTTCTGCGTCGGCCGAACTTGAGAGCTCCTGCGAGGATACACGAGGCTCAGGCATCCCAAAAATAATAATGTTTTTGGATCTGAACTCCCTGTCGTTCAATTCCTCGATGACGTCATCGGTCGAGGACGAAGGCAGCTGTTCAGAAGGGACAGTAGTAGAGTTTTCAAGCGCCTTGACGCGATCGGTCAGTGAGCTAATGTCCGATCTCATAGCACCCAGGTCAGATCGTATAACCGTTAGGATGTCATCACGGAAGGCAGATAGCTTCGAGTCAATTAGTTCGCTTACGATATCCCTGATAGCATCAGCAGAGGGTAACGTAGTAAGTGACGTAGAGAGCGACTGGAGCGTGGCTGTTGATATGGGTGATACTGCCTGTGCCGGCGAAGCGATGTTTTGGCTGACGGCGGTTACAGGAGCCGGGGATCCCGAACGGCAATTTAGGAGACTCTTATTAAACCAAGGATGGCCCGTACGGCACGACGCGTAGAAGATGTAAGGTGAAACCTGCATATTCCTACTGTGTAATAACCGCGCTAAAAACACAGACCGATCGAAGGTCAAGTTTTGAGAATAATAAGGTACGACGCGTAGAAGATGCAAGTCGGATCCTGCATGTTCCTATGGTGCTACGTTCGAACCAGGAGCGCGAGAGAGGTACGATATTTTCATGTATCTGTCTGTCGCTATACCTCTTTAGGACCATAGTCAAAACATACGGATAGCGAAGGTCAAGTTCCGAGAATAACGAGGTACGACGCGTAGAAGATGCAAGTCGAAAACAGGATTGTCGTATCGCGTAATTCAGGGAATAATGCGCAGCAGCATCGGTGCGCGCGCTATCTCGGAACCGCAAAATTCAAAGCGGGCAGCGGAGATGTTCGAACAAGGAGTGCGAGAGAGGTACCTACGATAGTTTCGTATCTCTCTCTCCCTCTCTCTCGGTTGGAGATCAGAAAAAAACATACGGCGGCACGACGCGTAGAAGATATAAAGTGAATGGCGCGATAAGCGCGACAAAAACATATCACCGTAACAATGGAAGTTGATGTCCGAGAATAAGACGCAGCATCGGTGCGCACTTGTTCGCGATAATGAGTGCAGGGAAACTTTCTAGAAGAAGACACATATGACTTAAGGTACAATTCTAGGTGTTATTCCATTAGGATTGGGGGGGGGGGAGTGAGGTAGGGAGGGATGGTAGGGTATTTAAAGCAGCTCGCATTTTCGACAGGACAAAGTCGCGAATTGTAACGCGTCGGAAAGAGTCCTTTATTTCAAGTGATTGCGTACGCGTGAAGAACAAGAACATGGAAACGTTCAAGAACGCGTGTGTGGTGCTGTCTCAGATGTCCGAACTTTTGAGAACCACCGCCGAATTCCGCGAGCGGATGGACAGGTGCGACGAGACCATACGTCACATCGTCGCGTATCAGCGAGGCGAACGCGTACTGGTGTGGGAGAAGCAGCCGATGGTGTCGTTGCTCGCGCGACCGCAAACATTGCGCGTGATAGTGCGAGGACGGTTATCGCGAGTAGGTTGTGGACACGCCGCTCGAACGACGTCACCCAAGGTCGTGTGGGAGGACCTTGAAACCGCGTTCGAGAAGCGGTTGTCGACCGGGGCGGTGATAAACGTGGAGGCCGTCGGTCCACGCAAATGTTTTGAGAATGCTCGTCGAACGGTGATTTCGCGCGTGACGAACGCTATTACGTAGCACCGCAGCGTATCAGTGAACACCGTGCTAAACGCGGAATTCGTGTTGCGAGACGAGACGGACCTAAAGAGTTTCGTGACGCGTAACCACGTACTCTACATGACGTCGTACGTTCGTGAGTAGTACGCCAAACAAGTGGTTGCTCAGACGTTGATCGCGATGGAGGAGTTTCAGGAGCGCTAGAGCGGCTGGACCTTACGGTCAGTGCAAAATTTCCTGATCAACGTAAACAACCAAAATCCATTGCGCGCCGGGTGCAACGTGCCGCTTCCGCGAGCGGTCATGTTAAAAAAAGCGGTGGTGAACGTTCTGTGCAACGAGAACACGTGCTTTTTGTGGTCCGTCGTCGCCAGTCTGTCTTCGGCTACTGCACACGGGGAGAGGATGACGTCGTATCCACCCTACTGGACGGTGTTCCGTACGGATGGCTTGAGACTACCCATGTCCGTGGAGCAGGTAGGGAAATTCGAGGTCACCAACGACGTGTCGGTGAACATCTACGTGTGGTCCAACGAGGTTGGTTGCGTAGCGCTACGCGTATCCAGTAACTAGCGGGATGGGAGACACGCGAACGTGCTTCTGGTACAAGATCCCAAAGATTCGCAGCGGTACCATTTCGCGTGCATTCGCAGTCTCTCCCGCTTGAATTCCAACTAACTCAGCAAACACGGGCATCATGTGTTTGTTTTTGATAGGTAAGCAAATAAGAGTAATAATTACAAAAAAAAAAGGTCGAGCAGTACGTGACGGACGAAGATGCGTTTACGTTGTTTTTTCCGTATACGTTTCAGGTGCCTCAACGTTTTCTCTTCGGAGGAGCGACTGCAGCGGCAAACTGCCGATTGTTTGCGCTTGAACAAGTGCGCGGTGCAATTGCCGTCCGAAGAGGAGAAACTGTTGCGGTTCCAGCATCACGAACGCAAGGAACGCGTGCCGTTTGTCGTATACGCGGACTTTGAATGCTTGCTGGAGGACATCGAGCAGCCAGCGAGTGATCGTCGCCGCACGTACGCGTATCAACGTCACAAAGCTCACAGCGTGGGATACTATGTACATTGTTCTTACGACCAGGCCCTGTGCGGATATCGTGCGTATCGCAGCAACACGGATTGTGTGCAGTGGTTCGTGCGTGAACTGCGGGAATTCGCGAACGTCGCGTACTCGTGTTTACGCGTCAATAAGCCGATGGCACCGTTAACGCAGCAACAGTGGCGGAGTTTTCACGAGGCGATAGCGTATCACGTGAGCGGAGGGCCCTTCGTCCGAGGTGAGGACGATAGGAAAGTTCGCGATCCATGTCACTCGACGGGCGAGTACAGGGGCGCGGCGCACAGATCGTGCAACTTGCGCTACCAATGGTCATGCACGATACCCGTGGTGTTCCACAACCTGTCCGGCTACGACGCCCATTTCGTTATCAAGGAGTTGGCAGACGCGTTCGAGGGAAAGATCAGCCTCCTACCGATAACGAAAGAACGATACATATCGTTTACCAAGGACGTAGAGGACCTCAAGGGCGAGCTGCAAGGACTGGGGACGAACGGTGAAATTTCCATTCGTCGATTCGTTCAAGTTCTTGGCAACGAGTCCGCAGAAACTCGCGTCGGATCTCGGGGAAAGACAGACTGACCTGATTCAGCGACGCGAGCTCAAACATTTCCCTGACGAACAAGTCGATCTACTCACCAGAAAGGGAATTTTTCCGTACCATTACGTGGCGTCGTACGAGAAGTTGAACGACACGCGACTACCGCCTCGTGACGCGTTCTACAATCGGTTGAACGATAGCGGTGTGTCGGAGTCCGATTACGCGCACGCTACGAACGTGTGGAACAGTTTTCGCATACAGACATTGGGTGAGTACAGCGATTTATACTTGAAGACGGACGTGCTGTTATTCGTGGACGTGTTCGAAAACTTTCGAATAGACTCTATCGCGAGCTACGAACTGGACCCCGCGCATTTCTCTACGTTACCGGCGTTCACGTGGGACGCGATGTTGAAATACACGCGCGTCGAATTGGAACTGCTCACCGACGAGGACATGCTGTTGTTCGTGGAGCGTGGTATACGCGGTGGCCTGAGCCAGTGCTCCCACAGGTACGCGCGCGCCAACAACAAGTACCTGCCGACATCGATGTGCGACGCGTCGCAACCATCAACGTACTTGATGTACTTCGACGTGAACAACCTGTACGGATGGGCGATGTCGCAGCCGATGCCGTACGGCGGATTCCGATGGCGGGGCGAAGCGACGATGGCCGCTTTGGACGTGAACTCGTCGTTACCGAAGGACGATGGGGACGAGGGCTACCTGCTGGAAGTGGATCTGGAGTATCCGCGGGACATTCACGACAAGCACGCGGACCATCCGTTCTGTCCTGTGCGCGAGCAAGCGCCCGTCGGTAAGGAAACCAAACTGATCGCCACGCTCCGCAATAAGGAACGATACGTGATTCACTATCGTTACCTGAAGCAGTGCATTCGACACTGATTTCGCGTATCGCTAATTCATCGCGTCCTACGGTTCGATCAGAAACCGTGGTTGCGGGACCACATCAACTTGAACACGAACTTGAGGACTCGAGCTACCAGTGACTTCCAGAAAACACTGTACAAACTAATGAACAATGCGGTATAGGGAAAACGATGGAAAACGTTCGAAAACGAGTGGACGTGCGACTAGTGATGCGGTGGGACGAACGTTACGGTGTCGAATCGTTGATCGCGAAACCGAATTTCCATAGTCGCCCGGTATTTTTGGAGCACTTAGTCGCTATCAAACTGCGCAACCCACGAGTGAAATTCGATAAACCCATATACGTGGGTATGAGCGTGTTGGCCGTGTCTAAGGTGTGCCTATACGAATTTCATTACGACTATATGCGCGCAAAGTTCGTCGATGGATGCAAGGTTTTGTACACGGACACGGACAGTTTAATGTATCAGCTGCGGTGCGAAGACGCTTACAAAGAAATAAAAAGTGACGTCAGTGCGCGATTCCACACGAGCGATTACGCGGTGGACAACCCGTACCGTATGCCGCGCGTAAACAAGAAGGTGCCGGGCTTTATGAAAGACGAGAACAACGGTGCCTTGATGACAGAGTTCGTGGGACTGCGGTCGAAGATATACGCGACTCGAGTGTGCGACACGTCGGCGAAAATGACCGAGACGAAAAAAGTGAAGGGTGTGAAGAGGAGTATCTGGTCGTGAACGAGATACGTTTTGGGGACTACGTGCGGTGTCTTCGCGAGCACGCGGAAACGATAATTTGACAGAATCATATCCGCGCTCGATTACACAACGCCTATTCCGTGAACGAACTGAAGACCGCGCTCACGCCGTACGACGATAAGCGGTACGTAGTACCCGACCAGGTCGAAACCCTTCCGTGGGGTCACTATCGGATTTCCGAATGCAACGTCGACGACGATAACAGTGATACGTGTATGGATACCTCATAGTGTGTGTGTGTGTGTTTGCGCAGGAACATATGTGTATACGAGTCATTAATGTTGCGTTCGATGTGTTTGTTCTCATGTAGTCAAGTATGCAGTGTATGAACGTAGAGGGGGTTTTTAGTGGGTATGCCAGAATTGGAGAGTCCCACATAACCCCGACGTAAACGTTGTTGGGGTATGCGTAATGTACTTTTCCCCTCTTTAAAAAAAAAAGTATTAACTGGATGGACGTAGCGTGGGCAATGAAACACACGTGCTTCTAGTGGATAAGGTATAACATAGATCAAGTATACCTATGTAGAACCCCGGGCACAACAGTGTATTTCATTCTTTGTATTAAAAAAAAAAAATACAGCATCGATACTTGTACATTATTTCATTGACTGTTGACTTACTTACTAGTATAGATACATATATTACGACAAACGAAAAGTACTAATTTTCACACACATATATGCACTATTTACATACGCTTACGCGGTTTCTAAATATATGCAGGGTGTCCCAAAAATGCTGCGGATCCTTAAAGGGGGTGATTCGGGGGATGATTGCAACTTTTTCCTTTGCAAAAATGCTCTCCGAGGTTTCGTTAACGAGACATTAACAAAAAGCACCGACCAATCAGAGCGCGAGTCTGACGGCCGAGTTCTCGCGCTAGCGTGGCTACGCGCCGCGCTGCGACTTGTGAACAAGTGACTCGGCATGCAACGAAGAAAATTGCGTAGAATGGCAAATGAAAAAGACGTAACAAATAAAATCGAACACGTTGTCATGGATTGTTTGTTATTTAAAGTGAATAATGAATAAAGGATAAATGGATGAAAATCACGTGTAACGTAAAAAGACGAATACACATTTTTTTTAGAAGATTCGAAAATAATAATTATTTGAAGTGGGAGGATAAGGAATACGTAAAATTGCTTGTGTTAATAACATATCCACGAAAAGGTAATGTAACAGGAAATTAACGAAAAGTGATCGTAGTTCGTTATTGTGATAAAAATCCGTAACTCAATAATGGCCAGCACTGTTGCTGATAACGAATAAGTCTGTCTAAAAAGCCCGAATAAATATTTTCGTACGAGACTTTTGAGAAGTGTCGCCGGAAATAAGCCATAGCTTGCGTTAAATTTAAAAATGCATGAGCACCATTAAAGTAACTAAAACTCACCCTTGACGAAAATTCACCTGCAACTTGAAAACTTGTGTCACTGGGTCACTGAACCGAACCTGGTCATCGATGGACGAGCCCAGTGCACAGCTGATCCCAGGTATACGACACTACCCAAAGTTAAGGGTCGCAATGTCAGGTGCGTCCAGGTCAACGTACCGAATATTCACTTTACTGCACGGCTACTAACACTGATCACTTTATTTACTTTTTATGGAACGTGTTGTTCCTACGTTTTAAAAATTGGTGGCCCCGAAAGGGGCCGATTATTCTCAGTTAAAGAACTGCTCCACATGGCGACCGTCATTGTCCACGCAGGCTTGAGCGCTGAGATATATTTGTCTTTGGACGCCCTGTAATGTCTGCGGCGTTATGTTCTCCACCGCTGCGTGGATAAGCGCTATTGCTTCCTCAGAAGTGTCCACCGGCTGACGATACACCTCATTCTGAAATGATTGTTGTACAACAAATACAAAACGTAAGTAAAAAAAAATTATCTACAACAGGAATAAGTAAAGAGTAACAACAATAACCAAATTACCTTCAGGTAGCCCCAGAAGAAAAAATCCAGCGGATTCATATCCGGTGACCGTGGGGGCCACGCAACGTGGGCCTCTCGCCCGCCGCGGCCGATCCACCTGTCCTGAAAGGTTTCACCTCAATAGGCGCGGACAATATCGGCATAATGTGGCCCAGCTCCGTCATGCTGGTAGTACATGTTCTGTCGGATCTCATATGGAATATCGTCCATAAGATCCGGCAGAACATGTTCTAAAAAATATTTATACGCTGGGCCGTCCAGCCTGTCTGGCAGAATGTACGGCCCAACGATAAATTCGCCACAAATGCCGGCCCATAGGTTGATCGACCAACGGACTTGTGCGGCACGTGGACGAAGCGCTAGGGGATTTTCGTCGCTCCACACATGCATATTGTGGGAATTGAAGCAACCTTCCCTGTTGAAAATTGCTTCATCCGTCCACAATATGTATGTGGTGAACGACGGATTCCTTAGCACTTCTCCCAACAGCCACCTGGAATATTGAACCCGCTGGATGTAATCTCCGGGGTGCAAATGTTGCACCCGTACATATTTGTACGGATGCAACCTCCGATCCCTGAGGATGCGGTGTATCGTCGTCTTGCTGACACTAGAACAAAATGCAAAAACATCCACTATTAGATAACATTTTTTTTTCTTAATTAATAATTGCTGCAGTTATCTTGAACTGTGACTTACTTTAGGCGACGGCTCAAGATGCGCACACTGATCGTTGGGTCGGCTTCAACGGCGTCGAGGATTCTCTCGACGGTGCCCGGATTTCGCGCTGCAGCGGGTCTGCCCACCTCGCTGCCTCGCGGCATCATGGACCCCGTCGAGAAAAGCCGCGACGCTAACCGACGAAACGTATCCTCGCTTGGTGTTTCGATATCCGGATATTCTAGCGCAAATGCTCGCGCAGCAGCACTTGCGTTCCCGTCGTTCCGGGCGTACACCCAAAACATCCGGTAGTATTCCTGGGCAGTGAACATTTCTGCGACGCGATTTCTAGCTGACTGACATGATTTTTTCCAAGCAACTTCCGCTACCCCCAAGTAGCTTCTCTGGTTCCATTATGAGTTAACTCCCACCAAGCCAAGAGGCTTTAGGTAGAAAGAAGCCAGCACATTTTCGGAACACACGTGTTTTGCAGAAGTGCAATGAAAACATTCACAAAAGCCCGCGCTCCGTCCTTCTACTGTCAATGTACCCATTGCTTCGTGATAGAAAACAGACACCACTTGGATCGGTTCGAAAGGGTCCGAAGGGAAGAGACGCAGAAAGTCTTCGAGTTGCTATAAAGAAGAAAATGCATACCATTCCTGTTTCCCTTTCTGACACCCTGAGTTCACGTCTGCTACGAGGCGAAACCAATTAAGTCATAGATTATCCGAAACTGTAGGAAACCGTTCTCTACCGTCGACTTGCGGGACAATACGGTCATAAACCGCGACCCTGGCGAAATGCTCTGGCTGATCAGCCTAATTAATTTTGGAGAACTAGAAATTACAGAGTATTATCCAGCATCAATACGTCTCGCGGAGAGACACAGGAAAAGAAGGGGTAGTCCGCTGACTGCGCGTAGTCCCGCCTGCTTCGTCCTACCCTCAAATTAAAGAGGGATCCCTTATCTCTCAAGTATAAACACGTGCTCGAATTTCAAAACACAAGCACGCGTTGACGTATTCGGTGCGAGAGACTGTGGGCTTGAAGTCCGATTGGCCACAAACTAACCAATCGGGCTTGCTTATCTCTCGTGTCTAAACACGCGCTCGAATTTCAAAACAAAAGCACGCGTCGACGTATTCGGTGCGAGAGACTGTGGGCTTGAAGTCCGATTGGCCACAAACTAATCAATCTGCCCTGCATCCCTCCCAAATGGCTACTGTCCTGAAGAGGCCCTCTTCACAGCACTATCTCCTTCCCAAGGCCCACTTTCTCTCGGACTGAATACGTCGACGCGTGCTTTTGTTTTGAAATTCGAGCGCGTGTTTAGACACGAGAGATAAGCAGGCCCGTTGGTTAGTTCCGTACAAATATGTACGGGTGCAAAATTTGCACCCCGGAGATTACATCCAGCGGGTTCAATATTCCAGGTGGCTGTTGGGAGAAGTGCTAAGGAATCCGTCGTTCACCACATACATATTGTGGACGGATGAAGCAATTTTCAACAGGGAAGGTTGCTTCAATTCCCACAATATGCATGTGTGGAGCGACGAAAATCCCCTAGCGCTTCGTCCACGTGCCGCACAAGTCCGTTGGTCGATCAACCTATGGGCCGGCATTTGTGGCGAATTTATCGTTGGGCCGTACATTCTGCCAGACAGGCTGGACGGCCCAGCGTATAAATATTTTTTAGAACATGTTCTGCCGGATCTTATGGACGATATTCCATATGAGATCCGACAGAACATGTACTACCAGAATGACGGAGCTGGGCCACATTATGCCGATATTGTCCGCGCCTATTGAGGTGAAACCTTTCAGGACAGGTGGATCGGCCGCGGCGGGCGAGAGGCCCACGTTGCGTGGCCCCCACGGTCACCGGATATGAATCCGCTGGATTTTTTCTTCTGGGGCTACCTGAAGGTAATTTGATTATTGCTGTTACTCTTTACTTATTCCTGTTGTAGATAATTTTTTTTACTTACGTTCTGTATTTGTTGTACAACAATCATTTCAGAATGAGGTGTATCGTCAGCCGGTGGACACTCCTGAGGAAGCAATAGCGCTTATCCACGCAGCGGTGGAGAACATAACGCCGCAGACATTACAGGGCGTCCAAAGACAAATATTTCTCCGCGCTCAAGCCTGCGTGGACAATGACGGTCGCCATGTGGAGCAGTTCTTTAACTGAGAATAATCGGCCCCTTTCGGGGCCACCAATTTTTAAAACGTAGGAACAACACGTTCCATAAAAAGTAAATAATGTGATCAGTGTTAGTAGCCGTGCAGTAAAGTGAATATTCGGTACGTTGACCTGGACGCACCTGACATTGCGACCCTTAACTTTGGGTAGTGTCGTATACCTGGGATCAGCTGTGCACTGGGCTCGTCCATCGATGACCAGGATCGGTTCAGTGACCCAGTGACACAAGTTTTCAAGTTGCAGGTGAATTTTCGTCAAGGGTGAGTTTTAGTTACTTTAATGGTGCTCATGCATTTTTAAATTTAACGCAAGCTATGGCTTATTTCCGGCGACACTTCTCAAAAGTCTCGTACGAAAATATTTATTCGGGCTTTTTAGACAGACTTATTCGTTATCAGCAACAGTGCTGGCTATTATTGAGTTACGGATTTTTATCACAATGACGAACTACGATCACTTTTCGTTAATTTCCTGTTACATTACCTTTTCGTGGATATGTTATTAACACAAGCAATTTTACGTATTCCTTATCCTCCCACTTCAAATAATTATTATTTTCGAATCTTCTAAAAAAAATGTGTATTCGTCTTTTTACGTTACACGTGATTTTCATCCATTTATCCTTTATTCATTATTCACTTTAAATAACAAACAATCCATGACAACGTGTTCGATTTTATTTGTTACGTCTTTTTCATTTGCCATTCTACGTAATTTTCTTCGTTGCATGCCGCGTCACTTGTTCACAAGTCGCAGCGCGGCGCGTAGCCACGCTAGCGCGGGAACTCGGCCGTCAGACTCGCGCTCTGATTGGTCGGTGCTTTTTGTTAATATCTCGTTAACGAAACCTCGGAGAGCATTTTTGCAAAGGAAAAAGTTGTTTGCAATCATCCCCCGAATCACCCCCTTTAAGGACCCGCAGCATTTTTGGGACACCCTGTATATATATATATATATATATATATTAGTACTTTTTGTTTGTCGTAATATATAAATATAATATATAATCGTCGCTTCGGCTGTGGACGGAGTAAAGGATAATCGTTTCTTCTTCAAACGTTTTTGTTGTTGTTGTTTCCGCTTGCCGGGCGCTGGTAACGCTGGACTCGTTTTCAACGCCGCAGTGTTCTCGACCAAGTGTTTCAGCGGTTCGACGATCGGACTCGCGCTCTCCTCCGCAGCAGCTTTTGTCGTCATTTTACCGAGTTTCAGGCTCATATACTTCTTTCGTATAGCGTCGCTGATTTTAGCGATTTTCTTCTTTGTCTCGACGTCTCCCGGTTGTTTTTGTTGGTGTCTACGACGCCATTTCTGTTTCCTTTCTTGTTGCAGTTGTTGCGTGTGTAACGTACCGCTACCTACCGCCATAAATTTTTCCTTTTGTTTGAATTACATATTGCTAATTTCCTTTATATTATACTTAAGATAGTATACAACGCGTGCGAGAGCGTATTCAAACAGCGCGCGAGAGAAACTAGTGACGCGCAACGCATGCGTTTAGTCGCCTATTCAAACCACAGACTCAGTGCCGCGAGTGAATAGAGCGCGCCTGCGCAGATCGCACGTTCAACCGGACGCCGAATAAACCGAGCGTAGTACGCGAGTGGCGCGAACCGGATGTTAATTCTAATTGGTGCGCGAGTTCGCACAGTAAGCGATTGGTGCGGGCTAAGTACAACAAACCAGTATAAATAGAGGCCCGCCAGCAGCAGAGAGGAGACGAGGTTCTGCCACCGAACCACGAAGACTACGGTCGCTTTAGCTAGCCCCTCAGTCTCGAAGAAGTTATCTTAAAATTCCAAATCTAAAACTTACCTTCGAGGTCGCTTTAACTAGCCCCTCTACCTTCCATCTGAGGTCGCTTTAACTAGACCCTCTACCTTCCATCTGAGGTCGCTTTAGCTAGCCCCTCAACCTCCATCGAGGTCGCTTTAACTAGCCCCGAAACCTTCCATACGAGGTCGCTTTAGCTAGCCCCTTAATCTTAAACCAAGGCCATACCAACTAGTTCTTCCATCACGTACTCCAAAGCGAGGGCCAGCTTATAGGCACCGGAAGTCACTACAATCTGAGGGAAGGCATCTACCAAAATTCAACTACCATCTGGGAAAGCCCTAACCGGCTACCTGGCTACCATCTGAGGTCGCTTTAACTAGCCCCTCGGCTTCCATCCTAGAAAGCGTGGGCAAGCTGATAGGCAACTGGAAGCTACTACAATCAGAGAGAAGGAATCCTCTCGAGGTTCTCAACTAAAAACATTCTAAATCGACCTAGCGTCATTTCTCGTACCGACTTCGTGTCAGGACTCTACATTTAATTAACGATTTAGTATCGCACCTTTATGTTCTATATTAATCAAATAATCTTTATTACCGACCTAGCGTCAAATTCTATCATTACCGATTAAGGGCCGAAAAATGGAATTACATTATTTAATACCGACCAATACGCCGTAGCGTAATTACTTAACGACCACGCGTCGTAACTTATGTTCAATATCGACCTAGTGTCAAAACCGTTCTTTGAATAAACCATTATTGTTATTATTATTGAAAAGAAGGATTCTCGTTTCGTGAAATTCATTTCTTTATCGCACGCCACCCGAACCAATCCCACAATTCCACGGGTAAACTGCTCTACTTGTGGAATCTCCTGTAATTAACGACAACGTCTCGTTCGAGAACGTTACACGTGTTCTCCATGTTTTCACCGCTAGTCGTTGCTCCGTTCGACATCCTGGTGTTGCTCGACGAAGGATTCGCGACTTACTGAGGTTCGCGAGCTACCACGAACTCGTTAAATCCTCGTCGATACCGACCGTCGTACATGGCACGGTCCTTGTTGATGACCACGAAATCGTAGCGTCGTCTCCAACATCTCGCGCACAGGTCGTTGAACGCCTCGAACGTCATGTCCGTGTTCAGATGATCGTTGTACACGTGACGCAAATTCGTCCCGTCCTGTTTGAACAGCACGAGAAAATTCGCGTTGTCTCTGATCAAGTGTTTCGGTATTCGCGCCTACGACTGGCACAGGTAAAAGCAATCCACGTGCGCGTGCCTACCCATGGAGAAGTATTCGCGGATCACGGTCTGTTCGTCGCACGCCACGTCGTCGAACACGAAGATCGAATCGGGCACAGCGTCTCTCGGCGGAACGATCTCGGCGGTGCCCGAATAGGGAAAGTACCCGAGTCCGCCGACGCGCGACAACACTCGCTCCAGATACCGATACTTTGGCTGTCGCAACGATTTCGAGTACACGTACACGTTATCGAAGCGCACTCCGTTCGGACTCTCCAGCAGGCTAAGAAGCACGTTCGTTTTCACGCACCCGGACGGACAGCAGATCACGGCTACAACGCTGTTCGGCAACAACGAACCGTGCCTGCGCGAACGACTCTCGTCCCACGTCGAATCCTCCACCGTCCTGTTCGCGGTCACGCGAATAGCGTTCGGTTGTTTCGCGAATCGCATGTTCTCTGTCTTTCTCGCATCCGCCGAAACCGTAACACCACTGCTATTTATACCCGCAATACCTGTCGAGCGACTCCGATTCGTAACGCTCCTTGAACCGATCGTTATCGAAGAACCGTCGACTTACGATTGTCCGTGGATCCCCATGTATTTGCATTTTCACGTGCATGGTTGCGGTAACGCGTAGACTAACTGGGCCGAAGAAGAAGAAGAGGAAGACAGGATCGGGATTGGTGAACGGTATCACAAACCGTTTACCGATAGAGCTACACATTCCGGGGTATCAGATCTGCGGACTGGGGGCGCGTTTGCTGAAACGATTGACTCGCGGCGACGAAGGTATAAATCCGCTGGACGCCGCTTGTCGAGAGCACGATATCGCGTACTCTCGTCGAAAGTATTTGGAGGGACGACACGAGGCGGATCGCGCGTTAGCCGAACGAGCGCGAGAACGAGTGTTCGCGAACGACGCGACTTTCGGTGAGAAAGCAGCGGCGACCGGAGTGTGGGCAGCGATGAAAGGCAAGGCTACGCTCGGTATGGATATGAGAAGAAGAAGACGAAGAAGAACTACGAGAGGGACATGCAAGTTCAGAGGACATTGCCGACGTGTCCTACCGGTAGCGAAACGCGTAGGCTTTCTTCCGCTTCTTCTGCCCGCTCTGTCGGCTATCGGGGCATTAGCCGGTGGAGCGGCGGGTATCGCCAATGCGGTCAACGACGCGAAGGCCGCGCGAAAACAGCTGGATGAAACGGTGCGTCATAATCGAGCGATGGAAGGGCGAGGAATGCATCTGGCTCCGTACAAGCGCGGCGCCGGCATGAACCTGAGACGACGCCGGCCGCGGAAAAAAAACTCCGGGCAACTGACCGTGCGGCGGCGGCGATAACGCGACAACAATCTATGACGAACCTGCAATTGGAGCGCGAGTGCATCGACGTACCGTTCTTTCGGGGAGTGTTTATGCGCGACACGCTCCCCGCGCGCGTACGACCGAACGAATGCGGTATCGCGAATCTTGACGAAAATCGCGGCGAAGGCACGCACTGGGTGGCGTACGCGAAACGCGGATCGCGCGTGCAGTATTTCGACAGTTTTGGGAATTTGCGACCACCCGCTGAACTGATCGATTATTTCGGACGGGGAACGATTGCGATCACGATCAAAGAAAATTACGATTGTTTTCAGCGTTTCGACCAGATCAATTGCGGTCACTTGTGGATCCAATTTTTGCGACAAAAAGGTCAGGAATATTGGCCTCGACGCTAACCGAGAAAAATTGACGCGCAATCGTACGTTCGAGTCACTTTCTCTCTCTCTCTGTCTCGCTAGCGGTAGTGGTAGTACAATGTCGCTCACGCTCATGTTGACGGGTCGGAGCAGCGTGCTCACGGTCAATTATTTTTCACCGGTAGATTTGAGCGACGAACAGTACGAACTAGGACTCGCCGACTTGGAGAAGTTTCACCAGATACCGAACATCGACTCGAGCAACGATACATTCTACTTCGTCGCGAACAACGAGAACACCGCGATCCCCAGCGTTGATGCGGCTCGCGAATCCATCACGATTCCCCACGGTTCCTACGAATTGGACGCAATCGCCAAGCACTTGAGGCGTCGACTGCTGGAACGATATCCTCGAAAACGCGGTACCAACGAGAACGACGAAGACAAGTATTCGCTAGTGCTACGAGCTAACAACAACACCATGAAAAGCGAACTGTACTGCTCGTTCTTCGCGGACTTTACGCGACCGAACAACGTGGGCTCGTTGCTGGGATTTTCCCCGACGCGTACGCTAGTGCCGAGAATCTGGCACGAGTCCGACGTACCCGTGAACATCATAACCGTTAACGTGATCTGAGTAACACGCAACGTCACTACCGGTGCGTAAAGCAATGACAAACCGGTACACACGATTCACGAATTTTCACCTCGCGTGCCTCCGGGATATAAGATATCGGAAACGCCGAGACACTTCATTTACCTACCGATCGTTGCACGAGCGATACACGATCTAACGCTACGTATCGTCGATCAATACGATCGTCTTATAGATTTTCGCGGAGAGGAAATAAAGATTCGCTTGCACGTGCAACGACGTTCGCACAATGCGATTACGTGAGTGCATACATATGTAGCATGTTGGTGTTCGATCACACGTACGACTGATCATCATCGTCATCGTTCACCGCTGGTATCGCTCCTCGTCCGATCTCTGTAACACATTCTCGTCGAGACGAAACACCTTCACCGACACCGATAAAGACAGGGGGCGGAACACGAGGAAGAAGCAGAAGAAGACGAAGCTACAAACCGTTGACTCATAGAAACGCGCGTTTCCTTCGTACCCTGGGGTTCGTCGTAACGTACTGCTACACACACACACATGTCTAACACGATGTATACCATACTGGACGTGACGAGTTCACCGACTTTCGACGATCGTATTACGAAGATCGAGGTGCACTCTTACAATCCGTACGCCAACACGACGCTCGACAATAACGATGAGATACGAATACCCGTTCAGCAACAAGATGTGTACACGCTACCGTGCGAAAGTTAACTCTACGTCGAAGGACGCGTCTCTATGATGGCAACCGCTACGACGTAATAGGAGGCGAAAGTTGCGAGAGTTTTTCTGGACAAAAACTGCGTCGCGTTCATGTTCGACGAGATTCGCTACGAATTGAATGGGTGGAGATCGATCGTACCAGGAATTAGGGAATCACATCCGCGTTGAACATTACGCGTCGTTGTTCATCGACAGGAGCAAAGCGTTGATTAACGCCGTTTGGGACCATATCATGGCACACGACCGTGACATTTTTAGTAGCGTGTCGTTCAATTTCTGCGTACTCATGAACGCGTTACTGGGATTCTGCGAAGATTAGAAACGCATCGTGGTGAACGCGCGACACGAGTTGCGATACGATCACGCTGTACGCGGTCTCCATAAACCCCGCGGTAATACCGAAACTGGAGGTACGCATGCTACAATGGCGTATGCCGCACGTCGCGTTAGAAGACACTCAGAAACTGTCGATGCTACGTCTCCTGCAGACCAATCGACCGATCGCGCTAAGTTTCCGATCGTGGGACCTGTACGAGTATCCGTTGCTGCAAAAGACTACGAAACACACGTGGACCGTGAAAGCCTCGTCGCAGATCGAGAAACCGCAATACGTGATATTCGCTATGCAAACCGATCGAAAGAATAATCTCCAGAAAAGCGCCAGCACATTCGATGCCTGCAAACTCGCGAACGTATGATTGTTTCTGAATTCCGAAACGTATCTGTACGACGACCTGAACCTGGACTTCGACAAATATAAATACGCGACCCTGTACGATATGTACGCGAAATTTTCCCGGTCGTACTACGGCCACGGCGAACCGTTGCTGAACACGATCGAATTCTTTCGATACGCCCCTATCGCGATCATAGATTGTTTTCGACAGAACGAGTCGGTGAAGAGCGCAATGGTGGACGTGCGAATCAACTTCGAGTGCAGAGATAACGTGCCCGCTAATACCACCGCGTTTTGCCTGCTCATACACGAACGTATAGTCCAAAACAGCCCTTTGACGAACGTGGTGCAGAAAATCACGTGAGTCCAACGACTACGTCTATGACTACTATACCGATGAGGATACTCGCAAAAAACGTCAGTCGCTCACCTGCAGCCGCCGGGGATAGTTGTTGTTGTTGTTCTACTACATACTACTGTTTCCTAATAATAATGTTATCCGTCGTGGTCGACCTCCAAGGCTTTAAGACCGAACGCAATGCCTTCGTCGCTAAGGAAATTGCGATTCTCGCAAACAATCGCGACACGGAAACGACCATCTGTCATTGGATTTTCGGACCACCGTATGCGTACGCTCGTCTGTCATCGTTCGAGAAGCGTCAAGCGACCTGGCTCACGGCGCATCATCACGGACTTAGCTGGTCCGACGGCTGGGTACCGTACCACAGGCTTCCAGAACTGCTCGCCCGCGAGCTCGCAACCGTCGACTTGGTGTTTGTGAAGGTACTGGAGAAAAAAACCTGGTTATCGCAACTGCTCCTGCGAACAGACCCGCATATCGTAGATATCGTTGAGATGTACGAGAAAACGAAGAGGAGGAACAACGACACCGACGACTCCGACGACGAGGATACCACCGATGGCTCCAACGTTGACGACGATTATTGTGGAATCTTGCCTGACACGGTCGTTCCTACTCTGAAATCAATGGCTGCAACGAACTCCGTACGATGGGCTTTCCACAACGGCGGCGGTGGCGGCGACGGCATTTGCGAGCTGAAAAACGTGCAGAAAATCTGGAAGTATATGCGTTCCGACAATTAAGGTGAATGGTGATTTCCTATATTCTATATGTGAAAACACTCGTACAATCTGCTTAACCGTTTCTTTCTGTTGTTGGTTCCAGATTCTACTAAGCATGACGCATGGTAAGGGTTGTCACGAGTAGGGATCTACTTGCATCTCAGTCATCACTGACCACTCGGATATCTCGATCCTTGTGTGCACTATACAGGCGCTGTTCTTCTCTTTCTTTTCGCTATCATTCTTCTTCGTTGACACAGAACTGTGCTCACGTATCGTTCCACACCCTCGCGCCAACATATATACGTACCATGTTACTTTCGATAGGTTTCCACGATATATATATTTTTTTACGTGAATACTTCACACATCGATACTTGCTTCTTCTATCCATAGTTTCTTCTTCCTATACACTTTTCACTGTACACTTCTTTCTGCACTGTTTTTCCCCCCATCACGTTTTTTTCTTTTTCTTTTCATTTTTCATACTGTGTACAACTTCACTATCCCCCACCACCCAATTCACACTGTACGTTTGCGCATGTGTGAGTGTAAACCCCTATAAAAGAGGTACCAATCGGTCTTGTGGACCACATTACTTCGCGTACGTTCACGCCTGCACAGTTACTATCCACAACCATTCAGTAGACTCAGTTGTAGTGCGCCTTTAACATGTTTAACCGACATTGCAACGACACTTTCTACATGGGCGAGAACCATCTCAACCGCTGCAACGACACGGATTTCCCGACTAAACAACGGCGTTCGATCATTAGGTACGTAGTACATATATGTCGACATACTTTTCGATTTACGTGAAACCGTTCGAAGCGTTAATTCTGCGCCTGTGTTTCTTACAGTGATAAGTAGTAGGGCTAGGCCGTTTCTAACCCATGGGGCAATGAGGGGGGCGCGGGGGTGGGAGGAAGTGAGGGCGCGCGGGGGAGTACGGCGGAGGGAAACATGGGTGCGGGGGGAGCGGGGAGAGGAAGACCGGTTGCGCGCGCACGAGCCGCGGAGTGGGGGAAGCTGCGATGATGGAGGGGATCACTCCGGGCCAAGCCGCCGCGGAGACCTCTCCAGACCTGGCCTATCCCCGAAAATTGTTTATACCTAACCGGAGGGAGTGAATGACTTCCCGAAAATTTTTTCAAACCCCCACCCACCTCCGAGAACTTCTTCAGTCCACCACAAATATTTTTTTTTCCAAACCATTATGTAGCTGAAATTGTTTAATACTTTAACGGATGATCACACCGCGTCTTCGGGGAGGGAAAGAGACAGAGCATCACTTTTTAAGCTAAAATTCTAGGGAGGGAAAGAGACAACACTACATAGGGGTACAATCGCATGCATTCTAAAGCTAATGAGTTTTTTCAAAATGATTTTCAATATTAGCGTCGCAGCGTCTCGCGCGATCGCGTGTAACTTGAATCCTCTGGAGCGGCCGTTCAAGGTGACGTCATTTTCACGGCGCGAAGAACGCTCGAGCGAAATAGAATTATGCAGCGTCGGCAGAATGTTTTTTTTCCCAACGCAGAGAAATATTAATTATTGAAACGTCGAATCTTAAAATTAGGTGCCGAGGAGGAAGATGGATAAATGAAATGGTACAATAATATGTGCTTAAATGTTCCGTGGAAAGTCATTGAGGCTACTGAGCGATTGATTGAATAGCGTCCTGGAACTGGCTTAAATAGAGGTGCAATTGCTTCCCCCTATTATCACATTTTATTCTAAACTCAACAATTTTTTCAAAAAATGATTTTCAATCTTAACGCCGCAGCGTCTCGCGTGATCGTGTGTAATTTGACTCCTCTGGAGCAGCCGTGCAACGTGACATCATTTGGCAGCGCGAAGAACGCTTGAACGAAATAGAATTATGCAGCATCGGCAGAATGTTTTGTCCCCAACGCAGAGAAATAATAATTTTTTTGAAACGCTGAATCTTAAAATTAGGTGGCGAGGAGGAAGACGGGTAAATAAAATTGAGACATTATATACGTTTACGATATATATTGTTACAAATAATGTACTAATTGTACAATTTAACATTTGCTGCGTGCGGCGTCAACAATATCATTCATGGCACATGCCAGCAGTTCGCAATCGACAAGAGATTCACCGTCGAAGTATTCGCTGTCGCATATAGTTTTAGCGATGTGACGCGAATCTAAAATTTCACCGGCGACATCATATCGTTGTAACACGGTGACAAAATTTGAAAATTTCGTATGGACAAGATGCGTATTTTCTGAAAGCCGCGAATACATGTGGTCGATACAACGCTCGAGATTAAATAAAAACTTCATAGTTTCTAATTTGAAATATAAAGACTTATTATGTAGCGACATCTTCACAATTCGCGAATTATACATTATACAAAATTCTACCATTAAATCATCAATTCGCATCGAAGGTGAACCAATTAATTGTGCACGTTTTTCGATGTCTGTGCGTTTTTCCATTAGAGTTTTCCATATTGGAAGATGTAACAACAATTGATTCCCACGATTGTCGCCAAGAACAATTTCCGCCAGTGGTATAGATTGCACGCGGATGCCAATTTCCAGATATTTATAACATGCAGGCGTTAGCGCGTATCTTCTAACCATGATACGAGATGTTTGATGCGATCTAAGAGTCCGATTATGAAAATTACCGTTTATCAGGAAAACACATAAATATCAATGATATGGTATGAAAAAATTAAATCTTACATGTTAGATGTGTTCTTCATACATGGCGATACATCATCTTAAATGATCGGAACGTAATAATTCACAACACCGGTACTGCACATTTTTTTTCGAAGCACTGTGTGTGTATGTCGAAAGTCACTGAGAGGCTCCAGAGCGATTAATGTAATAGCGTGCGAGGAACTGGCTTAAATAGTGGTGCTAAACACCACCTCTACCATCCACCCCTTCTGTTATTCATCATCTACATTTTTTATGTTGTGAAAACAACATAATACTTTGAGAACGTCATCTCGACACATGTTGAATGTAATATAATACCTTTGGCAACGTCGAATCTTAGAATTATGCAGAATCAGCAGAAACTCTGTCGGAAGATTTTGCGCGTGATTTGGAGTTTGCACACCATATAAGGTCATATCACATGATCGCATATAACTTGAGCCCCATCCTCAAGGATAAAAGTATCGACACGTGTTGAACGT
Organism: Andrena marginata; assembly: GCA_963932335.1. Lineage (NCBI taxonomy): Eukaryota > Metazoa > Arthropoda > Insecta > Hymenoptera > Andrenidae > Andrena > Andrena marginata. The sequence goes on from OZ010660.1 coordinate 19,257,106, forward strand.
CGAATCTTAGAATTATGCGGAATCAGGAGAAACTGTGTCGGATGATCTTGCGCGCCAATTAGTCATACGAATGAATCATGGAAAGAATTATGCTGCATCAGCAGAAACTGCAGAGAACCATGTTGGGACAGATCGCCATTTTTGCATGGAATGCATTCGAGGGAGGGGGTACGCCAAAAGAGTTAGACAGAGATACCAAATCATGATGAGGATATAAATATGCTCTCTAAACTGCACAAAGCCTCAAATCGTTGCAACGTGTTGCGAGGACAAGGCATTACATTGCATTTACAACCATTGAAGAATTCGCGCAAGTAGAACGCCAATTGTTGGATCAATCTGCACGATTGATTTCCCGGGAAGAGTACCTCGTGTGGGAAGAACGGTGCAACGAGTGCATCGAATCTTTAGAAGAACACAGCCGCGTAAAACGCCCACGATTATCGATCGGTGTTCAACAATCGTTGGTTGCTCGAATCGCGCGGCTCGAAGGACTGAAACATTCGTTGCGCGGACGTTTCGTGCGCGAAGGAGCAGGACCTTCTAGCACAGGACTTTTGTGGCGTGAAATAGACACTGCGTTCGATAGCCGGGTATTAACCGGTGCAGCGCTAAATTCAAACTATATCGAACCGTGTAACTTCCTTCAGGATGCGGAGACCATTGTGCTGGAGCACGTGCGGAGCGCTTTGTGGAAACGTCGAAACCTCAAAGCGAACACTGTTTTTAACAGCAAATTTGTGGCGGGTGACAAACATGCTTGTAAAAGCATCAATACCCGAAAGTGCGAACTCTTCGGCACATCCGATCTGCAGGAGTGGTACCAGATGCGTTGTTGAACCCACCCTGGCGTCGCTAGAAGAGTTCCAGGAACGCGAGAGCGGATGGGCATTGACGAGAATCCTCAACCTGACCGTCAATGTCAACAAGTACAAACCGCTGCGTGCCGGGTGTAACGTTCTCGAACGAGACGTTGCCGTTCTTTACAGGAGATTCACGAGTAGAGCGGTTTACCCGTGAATTTGTGGGATTTGGTTCGGGTGGCGTGCGATTAAGAAATGAATTTCTAGATACGAGAGTCCTTCTTTTAACAATAAATAACAAATGATTTATTCAAAAGTAAATGGTAGTGACTCTAGGTCGAAATAGAACATATAATACGGCACTGAGTCGTGCGATTTATGACAATTAATAGAAATAAAGTAATTAGTAACGTCGTATCGGTCGGTAAATCGTTTTGATTTCTGTTCCTAACGCTAAATCGGTAATAAAGAATATAATTTTGATTTCGGTTCCTGACGCTAAGTCGGTAATAAAGAATATAATTTTGATTTCGGTTCCTGACGCTAAGTCGGTAATAAAGAATATAATTATGATTTCGGTTCCCAACGCTAAGTCGGTAATTAAGAATATAATTTGATTGAGGCGTATAAAGATATAGTATCAAGTCTCGACACGAAGTCGGTGTAATACAAGTTACGACACTAGGTCGATTTGGAATGTTGGTTGAGATTTAGAGAGAGTTCCTTCTAGAGGATAGATGTGGCTTCCAGTTGGCTATAAGCTTGCCTACGCTGTCTAGGATTGTTGCCAGGTTGCAGGTAGAGGCGTCCCCAGATAGTAGTGGAATTATTGACTTTCTTCCTTCTGATTTGGTAACTTCTTCTGGTGCCTATCAGCTGGCCCACGCTTGGAGGATGAGGTGGTGAGGGGGCTAACTAAAGCGACCTCGAATGGAAACTGAGGGGGCTAACTAAAGCGACCTCTAATGGAAACTGAGGGGGCTAACTAAAGCGACCTCGTAATGGGATTTGGTAGTCGGTTTTAAAGATACTACTCTAGACGGTTTCAAAACTATAGGGGGCTAACGAAAGCGACCTAAGTCTCGAGGTTCGGTTGCAGAACCAAGTCTGCCTTCCTGCTGCTGGCGGGCCTCTATTTATACCGATTTGTGGTACTTGGCCCGCACCAATCACTCGCTGTGCGATCTCGCGCACCAATTAATATTCACATCCGTTTCGCGCCACTCGCGCACTACGCTCGGATAATTCGGCGTCCGGTTGTTCGTTCGATGTGCGCACGCGCGCTTGATTCGCTCGCGGCACTGAGTTTACTGTTTGAATTAAAGGTTATGCGCATGCGTTGCGCGTCACTCAGTCTTTCGCGCGCTGTTTGAACACGCTCTCGCACGCGTTGTATAATATCTTACGTATAATAAAGGAAATTAACAATGTATATGAAAAATAAAAGGAAAAATTTATGGCGGTGGTAGCGGAACGTTACATCTCACCGCCCGGTTTTTCTCTCGTCCCGAGAGATGTAGGTTTAGGTATGGATGCTGCGTTGATTATCGGTTCCCGTGAGGAGGTTTGGCGCTCGACCTCTTCTTCGATGTGTTGGAGTCTTCCCGCGTCTCTGTTGGAATTGACTGGCGTTCCTGTAGTTGGGGCTGGTGCGTTTTGGGTGCCAAATAGGAAAATATATTTCCATGCGCGCCGCCGTGGATCGGAATGGGTGAGTCCCGCGTATGGTTGCCAATCGATTTCTGGCACTGTTATTTTTTGTAATTTCCATGGTATGGATTTTGATGAGGTCACCGTTAGTTTTAATGCCGCTTGAATTCTTTTTATTTTACTTCCCGATCGGTTGGGCACTTTGATTAGTATTATCGATTGCTTATTATTATGTGGATCGTAAACTAGGATCGAATGAAGCCTGGCTGTATGATGTCCTTAAATATATGTGGTTCTCCTTACGTTGAGTCTATCCCCATTATTGACTACATTTTCCCCTGAATTTTTCTTGTCTTCCTCTATTTACAATATGTCTCTGTTTCTCTACGCTTCAGGGATATAGAGTTCTGTGAAAATTTCCTTTCCTACTCTGTTTATAATGTTACTCTATTCTTCTACTGTCTGAGGTTACGATTTCTTGAAGAGCTTCTATCTTATTCTATTTACTATCGTTCAGGAATGCGCGGTTTGTTTACATCGCGCCCGGCTCGTCCTTGTTGCAGGATTATCGTTCTCGCTCGCTAAACAGGGATACGAAGGTAACGGGAAATGAATGGATTTATTAGGAAGGTAATAGAATTTAGACTTGAATATTTATATATATATATAATTTATTGGGGCCGTGATTGCGCCCTTTCGTCGGCCTCCAAAACATTGAGGGAGAGCCCTAAATCGAGGGCTTCCTCATTATTAGCGCTTATGTGAGTGAATGTTTCAACACACTCGGTGCATTGTGCCGCTACACCGTAGTTAAAAATTTGTCGAGTGCAAATCATACAGTACTTAAAGTTTATTAAGTTCCTTCGTAGGGTTAATAGGTGGCGGCTAGCGGGCGTGTAATATTGCGTATCTTCCGCTTTTAAGTTTTTGTAACACGGATAACAAATTTTCCGCCGGTATAAATCGCTCCGATCTGTTCGGAATCCAGGCCACTTGGCTTTTAAACAGACCATCCGTAAAAGTTTTAAGTAGTGATCTTCCTGATCCTCCTTGCGTCGACGGTGTACCCATTTTTCATCGGGTGATTTATTGGGCATTTTACCTGTATTGGCACACCACGTGTTCTTTTTAGTAATTTGATTTTTTTTTTTTTATTATTATCTGTTCTTTTAATTAATGTATGCTTAATGCTGTTCTTACCTTACTTTTCTCACGATTTGCCTTGATTACGTCTTTCTTTTCTTTCCTTTCACTAGCTTGTCTTTACTATTAAAATTACGTCCTTTTGCGAGGGTGTCACTTTTCTGAATGAGCTCTTGTATAGTCCCCACCACTTTTGAATTTAGCGCTGCGAAGTTGCTAATGGTTTGCCGTAATGTCCCTAGGGACGGCGCAGTCTGGTGGCGTATAGGCCTTTTTTATTCTGTCCATGTGGACAACCTTAGTTCGACGGGGGCTCACAGCTATCTTTACATTGTTGTTTTTTAAGATCTCGATAATTGTGTAAGGCCCATCGTATTCGTCGCTGAATTTATCTCTTTTCGGTTTTAAAACCAGTACTTGATCGCCTTTGTGGTAATTAACTGAGGATACCTTTCGGTCGTAGTAATATTTTTGGCGATACTTTGTTTTCTAAATTTTGACGTCCCAGTTCGCGAATGTTAAGCAACTTTGTTATTAACCTCTCTACAAGGTCTGGATATGTAGTTAGCGGGTCATTCGGCATTAAGCTTGATGGTTGTCTGGCTTTTTTACCATATACTAACTCGTAGGGAGTGTATTTGGTCCCTTCATGTATACTAGTATTATAAGAGAACATTGCTTGTGGTAACCACTGGTCCCATTGTTTTTCTTTGGTTATGTAATGTTTTAAATATTCAACTAATACATGATGGCTTCTTTCCAGGGAACCGTTTGACTGTGGATGAAATGCTGAGGTTTTATACTGCTTGATATTGAAAGCCTTTGCAAAGTTTTGCATGAGAGAACTGATGAATGAAGATCCTTGATCTGTGAGAATGGCTTTTGGACATCCGTATTGGCATATGAAGTGTGTGGTGAATGCTTGGGCTATTTCTTCGCTTGTGAACGAGACTAATGGTATTGCTAATGAAAATTTTGTTAAATTGTCCTGTATGGTAAGTATATATGTTTTCCCTGACTTTGTGGGTGGCAATGGTCCCACAATATCCATGGATATTTTGTCAAAGGCGTCTAGTGGTGTGTCTGTTATAATCATAGATTCTTTTGTTTTAGCACGTACTAATTTCTTCTTTTGACAACTTATGCATGTTTTAATGTGTTGCCTTACATCCTTTTTCATGTTTGGCCAGTGGTACAGGTGTCTAATTCTGTTATAGGTTTTGGTTACCCCTTTATGTCCTCCTACTGGTGACTCGTGGTTTTCTTTAATTATTGTTGGACGATCTTGTTCTGATGACAGCTGTACAGTGCCATTGCAGATTGTGATGCTAATATTTGTTTGTAAGAACCTTAGGGTGATCATTTGGTTTAATTTTTCCCATGATATATTAATTTCTACTTTGGGTAATGAGATTTTGTTAATGTTTTCTTCTGTTAATTTATTATATAGGTCAGGCTTCGGAATTAAGTGAACGCGGCGGCCGATTTTCGGAGGCAACGCCTCCTTGCTCCCGCCGCGCGTCTTGGCCCCCGCGGCGGCCTAGAAGCTTGGAGCGCCTCAGGCCCGTACCATATGAACCGCGCGTGGCGCATTGGGGCGAAACCCGTATCAATAGATTTCCACATCACCCAAGGAGGTACTATTATCGATGCGTTTTTTTTTGTCAGTGGTATCCCCTGTAGACCTATTCCACTGTGTCCAAATACTCCTGTCCGTTCGCTCTGAACGAATGGAGAAGTCTGACGAAAAGACGTTACAGTTTCAGCAGAAGGAAACAGTCTTTTGATCTGATGAAAAGACGTTACATACAATGTCGAAAGACAGAAAACAGTCTCTGAAACTGTAACGTCTTTTCGTCAGACTTCTCCATTCGTTCAGAGCGAACGGACAGGAGTATTGCTTTTGATTTTTAGTGAATTCGGAATTCACGAATCAGATCAAGATGCCCACAGAGCAGAAGTATTATCAAAATTTTGTCAAGGTATGGGAAAACTTTTTTTTCGCCTAAACGTGCGCGAAAATCTAGTTTTCCCATACATATTTAAAATTTTGGTAGTAAAACGCGGTTTTCCAATCCCATTTTTATCGCGCGACACAGTGGAATAGGCCTACAGGGGATACCACTGACAAAAAAAAACGCATCGATAATAGTACCTCCTTGGGTGATGTGGAAATCTATTGATACGGGTTTCGCCCCAATGCGCCACGCGCGGTTCATATGGTACGGGCCTGAGGCGCTCCAAGCTTCTAGGCCGCCGCGGGGGCCAAGACGCGCGGCGGGAGAAAGGAGGCGTTGCCTCCGAAAATCGGCCGCCGCGTTCACTTAATTCCGAAGCCTGATATAGGTTCCTGATTACGGTATGATAGGCTTCTTCGTTTGGAGGATCTGGCATTACCATCCCTAAGATGGTCCGCTCTGCTTTGGGAATTTCTATTATACTTCCTGCCTGGAGTGGCAGGGGTAAGGTAATTTTAATTTGTTCCTTAGTTATGAACTCCTTGCTTTCCTCACCTACTGGTTTCCCATGTGTGGTGATAAATATGCCTGCAGTTTCCCTTCTCATCCATAAATGGTCTGCAATTTCTTTGACCCTGCTTTGGATCGATTCTTGGATAACTACTCTTGGTAGTGCTCGTTGTCGTGGCGGTATTTGCTGTCGGGGTGGTCCCGGTCGTCGCGATGATACTTGCTGTCGGGGTGGTCCAGTGAATGTTTTAAAATTATTTTCTGGATCTTTTCTTATTATAATTGGGGATATTGGCCCTGATAATGTGTCACTAGAATCTCGTGTGCAGTACTTCTTTCCTCTTATTGGCGGGCTATTCGTCTTGCTGCTACTGCTATTACTGGAATCTATTTTCGGAGGTTCTCTATAAGCATGACTTCTTGGGACTTCTATGTTTTCGCTTATTTCCATGATTTGATCCCAGTCTTTTTCTAATACTTCTATTTCCATTTGTTGTGGGCTGTGAGGGCGGTTAAGGGTGGTTGGTCTGGGGTTTGACGGTGGAAGACCGATTTGTCCAGGGGAGGGGTGAACCTCTACTGATACCTGGATATTTTGGGTTGCTTTGAAGCTATCGGTGGATACTTCCATTTCTTCAGAATCCCCTCTTGGCGCGATTCCCCTTTTCTTTTCTGCTGGTCTGTTTGATGATGATGTGGTAGTCGTGGTTTTAAGCTTCCTTTTTAATTTTCTTCTCATTTGTATTTGATCAGGATTAAACTCGGATGATGATGAGGAGGATGATCCATCTCCTTTAGGTTGTTTTGTGGGACTTGGATTTGGGGATCCCGGACTCGTGGCGGTTTGGGGGCGCGATCGTTTCCCTTCCACTTGTAGCGGGAATATAGTTACTGGATTCCGTGAGAGGGCGTCTGTGTTAGTGTTAAATCTCCCGGGCTTGTATATGATTTTGTAGTCATATTCGGCTAATTTTATTTTCCAGCGCATGAGTCTGGAGGTAGGATTGTCTAGTGTATGTAGCCATTCTAGTGGTTTATGGTCCATCACTAAAGAAAAACGTTTCCCGTATACGTATGAACGGAAATGTTGTACGGCGTATATTAGAGCCAGTAGTTCGCGTTCTGTTGGAGCATACCGTGTTTCAGCATCGTTTAATATTCTTGAGGCGTAAGCTATTGGAAGATCTTTCCCGATTTCTCCTTGACTTAGAACCGCGCCTACTGCGTAACCAGAGGCGTCTGTAGTTATGATAAAGGGTTTATCGAAGTCTGGATATTGTAATATTGGCTCCTCGCATAGAGCATCTCGTAATGTCTCGAAAGCGTCTTGTTGTTTAATTGTCCATTCAAATCTGCGATCCTTTCTTGTTAGGTCGGATAATGGCTTTGCTATTTTGGAAAAATCCTTTATAAATCTCCGGTAGTATCCGGCTAGTCCTAAAAATTGTCTTATATTTTTCGCAGTTTCGGGTTGTGGGAATTGTTTGACTGCTTTTAGCTTCTGTGGGTCTGGCCTAACCCCTTCTTCGCTAATAATATGACCTAAATAGCAGACTTCTCTTTTTAGAAATTCGCATTTGTCTGGTTGCAGGGACAGGTTGGCTTCTCTTAGTCGATTCATTAGTCTTATGAATTTAGTGGCGTGTTCTTGTAGTGAACTAGCGTAGATTACAATGTCGTCGAGGTACACGAATAATTCTATTCCTTGTAATCCTGTAAGGACTTGGTCCATTAATCTTTGAAATGTGGCGGGGGCGTTTTTGAGCCCGAAAGGCATTCGATTGAATTCATAGTGTCCATAGGGTGTCGAAAAGGCGGTTTTGTGCTTATCTTCCGGATGCATTGGTATCTGATGGAATCCTGATGCTAGATCGAATATCGAGAAGTACTTTGCACTGCCTAGTTGGTCTAATATTTCCACTATATTCGGTAAGGGGTATGCGTCGCCTATTGTTTTCTCATTTAATCGACGGAAATCTATTACTATTCTCCAGCGTATGTTCCCTTGACTATCCCGTTTCTTGGTTACAATGAACAATGGTGAGTTGTACGGAGAGGTTGAATGTGAGATTATCTTGTTTTGTATGAGTTCATTTATTTGTCTATTAATTTCTTCCTTATGGACTTGGGGGTATCGATATTGCTTTACGTTTACTGGTGCCTCGTTCTCGGTAATTATCCTGTGAGACACTGCGTTTGTTGCTTCTAGTTCGCTACCGGGGAGGTGGAATCTATCTGCGTATTGTTCGATTAATTTTACTATATTGGCTCTTTCTTCAGGATTTAGGTGATTAAGGCGAAGTAGTTCTAATACTTGCCTAATGTGGTCTGGAGAAGCTATTTCTCCTTCGAATTTTATTTCCTCGTACTGTTCGATTTCTACTGAGGGTATTTCGATTTTTATATCGTTGGAGGATGTGTTTATGGCATATAGATATCCTATTCCATCATCATTAGTAACTATAGCATTACCCATTAAGATTTTCGGGTGTACGTTTAATTTCGGCACGTATCCCGTTTTTAGGCTTGGATTTAGAATTTTGATTGGGATTTGGTATCTCATTCGAGCTGGTATTGTTATCTCTACGTTTTGAAATGGAAGAAATTCGTTTCCTATCGTGATTCCTTTTCTTGAGTAATCTATGACTGCTCCACTCCCGTGGAAAAAATCTGAGCCTAGAATTCCGTTCTGTGCCGTAGGTAGAGTTTTGACTACATGTATGTCAGCTATTTTATCTAACAGTCTTGCTTTAATGTATCCTATTGTAGCTAGTGTACCGTCTGTAATTCCCGTTAATTCGTAGGTGACGTCGGTAAAAATCTGTGTGCCTGGTGAAACGGCTTCTTCTTTTATCACGCTCAAATCTGCTCCTGTGTCGATCATCATTATTACCCTATCTGGCTTAAAATCTGGACTGGATAAGGCTAAACTGGGGGCTCTCCATGTTTCTGATAGTCTTAATTTTAACACGGCTTGACTGCGTGCAGGATTTTGAGGGGGGGTTGGCGTTGGCTGTTCGGAATTTGGAGTTTCGGCGAGCCTTCGTTTGTCATTATATATTTTCTTTCGACATTCCTGAATTGTGTGTCCCTTGTTTTTGCAATATCTACACTCTATTGATTGGGTTTGGCGCGGCATTGTTTGGGACCCGGTATTATATGACGACGGCCTTGACCCAGAATTATTAGGTGTTGACTGGGGCGCGGTGTTTATGTTCCGGCATTCCTGAACTGTGTGACCTACTTTCCGACAATAATTGCAATAATTAGATCGCCAACTAATTTGAGCTATTTGTCCTGCTGGGAATTTACTGCTACACTCTGTGGCTGAGTGTCCGTACCCGAAACAATTTGTGCACTGCGCGGAGTGCGAAAGTCCTTCTGCCAATTTATTCCTCATTATATTTTCCTGACACTCTGCCTCGGCTTTTATAGCGGCGCTAATGGCGGTATCGAGGTCAGTGAATTCGACCGTTCGCATTCGTGCGTAAATTTCTGGTTTTAACCCTGTTAAGAAAGCTTTAATGGAATTTGTATCCGCGGATTGATTGTATTGCGCTACGTGTAAAGGAACCTCTATTTCATTACAGTATCTCAATTGTAGGAGGATCCCGGAGACTCGACTGCTATAATCTACAGTGGCTTCATTCGGTAACTGAGCTATCTTTGACATTTCTCCATATAACTGGATTGAAGAATGTAGTGGAGCGAAACAAGAGCTGAGGACTTTAATTACCTCTTCGATTGTGTTATAATCGCCGTTAAGTATGACTCGAGATGCTTGCCCGGATAGTTTACATTTGATTAACTGTACTAAACCGTATTCGGCGTTCGGCGCGATCATATTTTTCGCGTTTCTACAGCATTTTGAAAATTGGTGTATAGTTATGTTTCGTCCGTCGAAAGCCGGAACCGTGTCCGCGGCATCGCGAATTCTAGTATGCGGTTGGCGCGCATTTTCCTGGCTTAATTGTAGGCGTTGTAGTTCCTCTACAACTGCGTCTACATTAGTGGTGTTTGACCCTACTCCGCCTGTGGCCATGATTTAGCTTCTTTTAACGCGCCTGACTTAGTAAGAAAGAAGGAGTCTTTATCTTCGCTAGGAGAGTGTATCTCCTTTGCCACACCTTTGCGGTTTCAAAGCAAATTATATCCCACCGCTGTCACCAAAATTAACTACCTGTAACGTTCTCGAACGAGACGTTGCCGTTCTTTACAGGAGATTCACGAGTAGAGCGGTTTACCCGTGAATTTGTGGGATTTGGTTCGGGTGGCGTGCGATTAAGAAATGAATTTCTAGATACGAGAGTCCTTCTTTTAACAATAAATAACAAATGATTTATTCAAAAGTAAATGGTAGTGACTCTAGGTCGAAATAGAACATATAATACGACACTGAGTCGTGCGATTTATGACAATTAATAGAAATAAAGTAATTAGTAACGTCGTATCGGTCGGTAAATCGTTTTGATTTCTGTTCCTAACGCTAAATCGGTAATAAAGAATATAATTTTGATTTCGGTTCCTGACGCTAAGTCGGTAATAAAGAATATAATTTTGATTTCGGTTCCTGACGCTAAGTCGGTAATAAAGAATATAATTATGATTTCGGTTCCCAACGCTAAGTCGGTAATTAAAAATATAATTTGATTGAGGCGTATAAAGATATAGTATCAAGTCTCGACACGAAGTCGGTGTAATACAAGTTACGACACTAGGTCGATTTGGAATGTTGGTTGAGATTTAGAGAGAGTTCCTTCTAGAGGATAGATGTGGCTTCCAGTTGGCTATAAGCTTGCCTACGCTGTCTAGGATTGTTGCCAGGTTGCAGGTGGAGGCGTCCCCAGATAGTAGTGGAATTATTGACTTTCTTCCTTCTGATTTGGTAACTTCTTCTGGTGCCTATCAGCTGGCCCACGCTTGGAGGATGAGGTGGTGAGGGGGCTAACTAAAGCGACCTCGAATGGAAACTGAAGGGGCTAACTAAAGCGACCTCTAATGGAAACTGAGGGGGCTAACTAAAGCGACCTCGTAATGGGATTTGGTAGTCGGTTTTGAAGATACTACTCTAGACGGTTTCAAAACTATAGGGGGCTAACGAAAGCGACCTAAGTCTCGAGGTTCGGTTGCAGAACCAAGTCTGCCTTCCTGCTGCTGGCGGGCCTCTATTTATACCGATTTGTGGTACTTGGCCCGCACCAATCACTCGCTGTGCGATCTCGCGCACCAATTAATATTCACATCCGTTTCGCGCCACTCGCGCACTACGCTCGGATAATTCGGCGTCCGGTTGTTCGTTCGATGTGCGCACGCGCGCTTGATTCGCTCGCGGCACTGAGTTTACTGTTTGAATTAAAGGTTATGCGCATGCGTTGCGCGTCACTCAGTCTTTCGCGCGCTGTTTGAACACGCTCTCGCACGCGTTGTATAATATCTTACGTATAATAAAGGAAATTAACAATGTATATGAAAAATAAAAGGAAAAATTTATGGCGGTGGTAGCGGAACGTTACACGGGTGTCACATCAAGTTGCCACAGATATTATCTTTGAAGAAGGCAACGATCAGTGTGCAATGCTCGGACAATGCGTGTTTCGCGTGGGCAGTGGTAGCCGCTCTCCATCCTGCGGAAAGACATACCCATCGCCCAAGTTCGTACCCGCCATATGCTTCCGTGTTAAATCTCCAGGGCATTGAGTTCCCAATGTCCCTGGAACAAATTGGAAAATTTGAGCGGCAGAACAGCGTCTCCGTCAACGTGTACAGCTTCGAGGCGGAGAATGGTCCGAAGGTCTTTCCACTGCGTCTCACCAGCAACAAGAGGCATCGGCACATCAACCGATTTTTGCCGAGAAGTTGGAGCTTCATTCACTGGACTGTGGGCAGATGAATGACTGTGCCTTCGTGCTGCCCAGCGAAGGCAAAAATATCCTCAGCTCCGAGAACCACTGCAGGAAGGAGCGGCTCCCCTTCGTGGTGTACGCAGATCTGGAGTGCATCATCGAGAAAACAGAGGACAACCACAGAATTGATGATAACAAATTACACACGTATCAACATCATAAAGTTCATAGTATAGCCTATTATATGCATTGCTCGCACGATACATCGCTATCGACGTATCGATGTCGCCGCGAAGCGGATAGTGTTTCATGGTTCGTATACAAACTTAAAAAAATTTGCAAACTTCGTCAAACCTATCTTGAGCAGTCATGTTCCCATGCTGGATTTAACTCCTGAACAGTTGTCGACATTTCACAATGCAACACACTGTCATATTTGCGAAGAATCATTCATGGCTGATGATGTACGAGTTCGCGATCATTGCCATCTATCCGGGCGGTGTAGAGGCCCAGCACATTCGGAGTGCAATTTAAATTATAAAAATGCGTTTTACATCCCTATAGTTTTCCATAATTTATCCAGCTACGATTCACATTTCATTATCGAGGAAATAGCTACTGCTTTTGAAGGCAGCGTTGACGTATTACCCATAACTAAAGAAAAGTAATTTCTCAATACAAGTCTCGACAATTTAGCATCTTTTCTGAGCACAGATCAATTAAAAATTTTACGATCCAAATTTGAAACATTATCTACCGAAGATTTCAATTTATTGACGCGAAAGGGTGTCGTTCCATACGAATACCTTGATTTGGCGAACAAGCTGCAGTAACCATGCTTACCGCCGCGCGAGTCATTCTGCAGTTCGTTAACGGGTGAGACTGTATCCGAGACCGATTACGCACGTGCCGAGACTGTCTGGCAGCGTTTTGGGATTAGAAACTTGGGCGAATACAGCGATTTGTATTTGAAAACTGATGTCTTGTTATTGGTAGATATTTTTGAAAATTTTCGCGAAAGTTGTATCAAGAGTTATGGGTTATATTCAGCACATTATTATATTCTACCTGGTTTCACTTGGGATGCAATGCTAAAGCATACCAAAATTACATTCGAATTGTTAACCGACGTCGATATGGTTATGTTTATCGAACGCGGTACACGTGGAGGTTTAAGCCAATGTTCCGGAAGATACGCACATGCCAATAACAAGTACATGTCATCTTACGACGCATCGGAAGAGTCATCGTACTTGATGTACTTTGACGTGAACAATTTGTATGAATGGGCAATGTTTCAGCCCCTGCCATACGCTAAATTTTTCAATGGGTCGAAGATGCTGCAAATTTTGACGTGTCTTTAATCGGTGTCGATTCGCCCACGGGGTACATTCTCGAGGTAAATCTGGAATATCCGCAACGTCTGCACGACGCTCATGCCGATCTACCGTTCTGCCCGACGCGTGCCAAACCACCTGGCAGCAGGCACGACAAGTTACTCGCGACGGTATACGATAAGCAGCGTTACGTCATCCGTTACCGCAATCTGCAGCAGTGCACGCGTCATGGTCTTCGTATTACAAAAATACACCGCATGCTTCAATTCACTCAATCTCCCTGGCTTCGCGATTACATCGAACTCAATACACGGTTTAGAACAAGCGCGACAAACGATTTTGAAAAAAATTTGTACAAATTGATGAACAACGCGGTATTTGGTAAAACTATGAAAAATGTACGAAATCACGTGGATGTAAAACTTTTGACTCATTGGGAAGGGCGATATGGCGCGGAGGCAATGATCGCGAAACCGAATTTCCACAGCAGAAGTGTTTTTTCGGAAAATTTAATAGCTGTTGAATTGCGAAAACTCGAGGTGAAATTCAACAAACCGATATACGTGGGTATGTGCATTCTGGACATATCAAAAATTTGTTTGTACGAATTTTACCACGAGTACATGTCTCCCAAGCACGGGCAAAAATGTAAAATTCTATACACCGACACAGACAGCCTCATTTATCATAATCGATGCGACGATATCTACGAGACCATGAAACACAATATCGATAGATTCGACACAAGCGATTATCCTACTGACAATGTATATAATATGCCGCGCGTAAATAGGAAGGTTCCAGGGCTGATGAAGGACGAATATAACGGTGCGATAATGACCGAAGTCGTAGGTCTTAGAGCGAAAATGTATGCACTTCGCGTAGACGGCAAAAAAGATACGAAAAAGGTGAAAGGCGTCCAGACCAACGTCATAGCCAGAACGATAACTTTACGACGACTACGCGCAGTGCTTGCAAAGGGAGATCGAAATGGTTCGCAGACAATCATGCATACGGTCTAAATTGCATAAAGTGTACATCATTTCGGAATCTAAAATCGCTCTAAACCCACACGACGACAAGCGGCATATCGTACCCGATTCGACCGACACTCTGCCCTGGGGACATTACAAAATTCAATTGTAAAAATATCATTGTAAAATAGAAATTATTGTATTTATTATAAATAGCGGAATTAGTGTGTAAAAATAAAAATTGTTCACACATGTATATGTATAATTGTATTTATTGAACCATGTATTATTATTTTACAATACATTATTTGTATTTATCCAAGAATTGTGTGACTTATCAAACCCCAGCCACTTAACGTACAGCTTATCCTCCTTTCTACGCAACACTTTTTCCACTAGATATTCATCAGGATCGGTGACGCGTTGCAGCTCGTGTTCATAGAATCCTCCAGCAACGGGTTTTCCACAGGAACCGACGAGCAGATACGTTGCAGGATTAGATGTCTGTACTTTGGCTATCTTGAACACCTCCGTTGTCCAATTCGGTGTATAGCCTTTATCGAAGATGGTTTTTAATTAGCTCACGCGCACAACCTCCCCCAATTTGAATCTCGCTGGTGCAGCGATATTTATGTTGCTGTATACGGTGGCTAGCAGCCTGTCGGCGATCGCAGGGGTTACATCGCAAGGACGCATTCCGATGGTTCTATGTTTTCGCGCGTTATACTCTGCAAGTAGACTTGGTAGCGCATCCGTCCATCTATAGGTTCCATTGAGCGTAAACAGTTTCCACATATTGTTCTTCAAAGTTCGATTGAAAGGTTCTACGACGGAGGCCTTCATCACCGAATACGTCGAATAATGATTAATGTCGTGCTTTGTCAAGAGTTTCTGCACATCGGTGTTGTAAAATTCTTTTCCTTGATCGGTTTACAAATTTTTCGGATATCGATCTCTAAATATCTTTGCAAACGCTTTAGTCACCTCAGCACCACTTTTAGTCTTGAGTGGCAACGCCCTTGCAAACTTGCTAAACACATCGATGACGGTGAGTATATAGTGGTGACCCTGGTTGAATCGCGAGTATGGACGCATTTCTACAATGTCAGCTTGCAACAGATCATCGTATCCATGCAATATGACGCGCCTCCGCGGAAAATGTCTTCGAGCTGGAGCATGGCAATTCCTCAACGAGTTGTCGCTTCTTGCGGCCGTGGTCTTCCTTACTCTTGGATTTCGATAATGGTTGCATGTTTGATCGCAGAGGTGTCTTGGACACGAATGATGCGATAATTATCGGGTACATGCATTATGTGCTTCCCGTTGGTCTGAGAAAATTCTGGACAAGTTGCTGCTCCGCAGAAAAAGCGGTTATAACCTCTTTAACTTTACGAATTTCATTGTCCGGCTGTGGGATAGAATTCAACTCCTGCGATATCTTTTGAACGCAGTTTTGCAACGTCAGCATATCTGTGTGACACACGACCAGCTTCCTCTGGTATAGATTATTGACGGCATCGGTGTCGGCCATCGGCTGAGCTACGCGTTGTATCTTGCGTGATTTGGCATCAAAGTCTGCACCAGTCACGCAAAGAGCGTCATCTCGCATGTAATTTCGAAGCAAACCGCTCCATTTGTAATAATCCATTCTAGCTGCTCCACTCTTCTCGAGCGATACCCCAAATTTGTTGATCGGCATCTCGATGCATACAGTGCACATCATCGGCGTGCAGTATAATTTATAATGAGGCCTACCTCGCGGAGTTCCTCGATAATCGATAGAATTTCGGGATCGTGAGAGTTTTTACCCGCCTGACGCGACGCTTCGAGCAAACGGAATCGATCCACCAGCTCGTTGGGATCGTCCCAGTGTACGTAATCGATCCTGTTATCGTTTACCACCATGGCTCGCGGTACCGTTATACCTTTCCCTGCTCTACTAGCCGATGCGCGAGGGATTAGCGGTGCAATTACATGTTTGTACTTGTATCCCTTGTTACCCAATATGGGATTTTTAGCACCATGACCGCGTCTGTGGCCATTCGTCGCCAGCAGTATACTTTTGTATTTTTGTTTATCAGCATCGGTGTCTACAGTATCGTCGGGAATTCTCTTAAAAATCAATTCGTAAAGGCCGGGTGTTCCTCTGTATTTTACACCATCTATGATTAGATTATCATCCTTGTCTATATCGAAAGCATTATCCCCAAGCATCGTTCTACTATTGCCAAAGTAAACGCCGTACACATTGTCCATTGTTGTATCCTTATCACTACTTAGGATTGAGCTTATGTATTTTTGTCCCAGCGGGCCGAAATGACTGCGGAACGTTTCTTGTCCCTCGGATGTTCGAAGTTGTTGTCTAATAGATGTTACAAACGACTCATCGGGACTAGTTTCAAAAACGTCGTCATCAACGGCTGAGAGCGATTGCACATTGGGAAATGTATTTATTGGTGTGGGAGGAGCCGGAGAATCGTTTGATGTAGCATTTTGTCGTTTCCGCTTCGATTGAACTGGTGTCGAGGTTATGGGTGAATATTCCAATGGCCCGTGTTGTTTCCTCTTTGCCTTGCGCGAGTGTTCCCTTTCGGATGGATTTTTTTAGGCGTTAATGTTTCATTCCCTTCAACGCCTGTACTCATCAGCGGTGATGTGTCAGCTTCTGCTGTTGTGGTATTTTCCACAATATGTTTCAAGGGTTCGACGATAGGTTTAAAGTATCTCTCCAACGCGATATCTTCCTCCATCTTGCCAGTCTTCAAAGCCTGATGTTTTCGGCGAATGGAATCGCTGGTTTTCGCAATTTCCTTCGCTATTCTCTCGCGATCCTTAACCTCCAGAGTATCGATATCAATCACCGTTGTACCGCAGACGTTGCTTTCACACCGACGTGTCGACGACAATTGACCACGGTATGGCAAACTCGTTGAATCACTTTCTATAACGTCCATTGGACATAGCACTATCCTTGTCTATTACCACGAAACCATACTCCCGTTGCCAACAATTACGACACAAAGCGCAGAAATCCTCATAATGTATGTCAGTGTTTACATGATCGTTGTACACATGTTTCAAGTTGGTACCATCCTGCTTAAACAGAATCAGCAGATTCGCATTGTCGCGTATAAGATGTTTGGGAATCTTTGCATACGTCTGACAGAGATAGAAGCAGTCAACGTTCGAGTGGCGCCCCATTGCAAAGTATTCCCTTATCGTATCTTGCTTGTCGCATGCCACGTCATCAAAGATCAAAATGGAATTCGGAAGCGATTCACTCGGTGGCATGACATCACTGTTATTCGAAAACGTAAAGTAGCCAATTTCATCTATCGGAGTCAATAAATTCTCCAAATACTGGTATTTCGGATGTTGCAACGACTTGGAGTACACGTACACGTTCTTGAAGCGGACGCCGTGAGGACTTTCCAACAAGCTGACCAGCACGTTGGTCTTTCCGCAATTTGATGAGCCACAAATGACACAGCGTATAGTGTTTGGTAGCATGCCACCATGTCTGCGTGTTGTTTTCGAAGACATCACTCGTGACTTATCGTCAAAATTTGTCACGCGTATCGTCACAGGTTGTCGCACGAATCGCATCCTCTCCATGAACTGTGAAAAATGATTTTGGTACGTCGAAGCGGCGATGCGCCCTATTTATAGGTCCGCGCCGAAGAAAAACGGTTCAGTATTCAAAATGCTTCTTGTCCTGTCGGATAATTGCGATATTCGAGACCTAACCTCTGAGCAGTTGAAATATATACCAAAGATTATTCTACTCCGAGAGTTTGGCAGACACATTGATCAGTTGTTTGACAGGCTCCCCGAGCATATAAAAGCCGCTTCTGAGGTTCAGCAGTATCGCCGGTGCTTGGAACATTATAATCGCCCTTGGCAGCGAACGCATATCGACGGTCCAGCACCATTGTTTAAAAATTGTAGCGAATGTCACCGACGAGAGTAAAGAAAGTTCGTGGTTTGTTAACTCGGGCGATAAACGCGTTACCTATCGAATTACACATCCCGGGATACCAGTTTTACGGCCCAGGAACTCATCTGGCAAAACGATAGGCTAGAGGGGATCGAGGCATCAATCCGTTTGACGCAGCGTGTCGCGAACAGGATATTGCGTATTCGCGTGACAACGACCTCGGCGAAAGGCACGCGGCAGATAAAGTTCTCGCTGACAAAGCGCGAAAACGCATCGTTGCGCGAGACTCGACTCTGGGTGAAAGAGGTACTGCTACAGCTGTTTGGGCAGCTATGAATGCCAAGGCGAAAATCGGAATGGGGATGCAAACAAAAACCCGCAAAAGGATTCCAAAGAGAGCATCGCAAAAGCGGATTCTTCCAGTGGCAAAACGGGGTGGTATATTACCACTTCTACCGCTGCTAGGTGTTCTCGGATCATTAGCTGGTGGATCGGCGGGGATCCCCAAGGCGGTAAACGATAATAAGGCGGCGCAACATCAGCTGCAGGAAATGCAACGTCATAATCGCTCGTCATAATGGAAGGTCGTGGACTTTATCTCGCACCATACAAGCGCGGACAGAGAATATGGAAACGAAAAAAAAACGCCGAAAAGAAAATAAGAATGCCTGCGGGCGTAACTACCGATACACAATTGGAGGAGTTGGCAAAACGTATGCGTATTCCATTCTTTAGAGGTGTTTTTATGCGTAACGCGCTACCAGCCGGAGGAGTACGTTGAAACGAGAGCGGTATCGTAAATTTGGACAATGTCGAGGGGCCTGGGACTCATTGGGTGGCGTATGCGAAGAGAAGGTGTCGATCTATATATATCGAAAGCTTTGGGAATCTTCGACCGCCTAAGGAATTGGTCCAATATCTGGATAAGGATGCTGTGAAAATTGAATACAATCGAAAATCTTATCAAAAGTATGATCAGAGCAATTGTGGACAACTATGTCTACTCTTTCTGCAAACGATCAGCGCCAAGTTTAAGGATTGACTTCCCACCACTCTGATTCAGTATCAGTCCAGTCATACAGCTCGGAATATGTCGTTAACATTCACTCTAACCGGCAAGAGTAGCACCCTCGCGGTGAGCTACTTTCCACCCATAGATTTGAGCGACGATGATTACGGGCTTGGTCTAACAACCTTTGAAACTTATCACACAATACCGAACATCGACTCGAGCAACGATAAATTCTACTTCATCGTAAACTATGATATCAACAACAACAGCGTCGACACCACTCATGAATACATTACGATTCCCCACGGCTCCTACGAACTAGACGCCATTGCCAAGTACCTGAAGCAGCGATTACTCGAGCGATATCCTCAAAAAAATCTCGGTGGCTTCGATGGCGGTGACAACGATGTGTATCCTATAGTGTTGCATCCCAACAACAACACCATGAAAAGCGAACTGTACTGCCGGTTCGCCGTAGACTTTACAAAGCCCAATAACATTGGATCGCTATTGGGATTTTCGACGAATCGGGTATTAGAACCAGGAGAGTGGCACGAATCGGACGATCCAATTAATATCATGAACGTGAACATTATTCGCATAGAATGCAGCGTGACCGCTGGCGCGTACAATGGGAGACGTGTACATACGGTACACGATTTTTCTCCGAGAGTTCCACCAGGATATAAGATATCGGAAACGCCTGCACAGATCATTTACCTTCCAATCACCGCACGGGTCATTACGGATCTAACGATACACGTTGTGGATCAAGCCGGACGATTGCTCGATTTTTGAGGTGAAGAGATTACCATTAGACTGCACGTACGACGACGACGATAATACGTGTGGTGCGAAAGAAATGCTTGTATTGAACGACTCCAGAAACACGTTTCTTCCAAGTGAAATTTTTTGCAACAACAACAACTCCGATCACGCTAAATAGAAGAGGCTCAGTGCTGCGAACATTGCATTTTTGAAATCTTTGCGATTCATTGTGCGCATTTAAGTTGAAAAAAAATGGCTGATATTCTAAGCATTGGAGAGAAGCCGACGTTTGATGATCGCATCGTCAAGCTCGAGACTCACACATACAACCCATTCATAAACACGACGTTTGGATACAGCGATGAGATAAGAATACCGATACAGCAGCAGGATTTATATACATTACCGTGTGAAAGTTTCCTCTATGTGGAGGGGAAATTGAAGATAAATGAGCCAAATGATGCGTCAACGGTGTTGTTGGGAAATAATTGCATGGCGTTCTTATTCGATGAGATTCGTTACGAGCAGAATGGCATGGAGATTGATCGCAACAGAAACGTTGAAATAACTAGCACGCTTAAAAACTATGTATCGCTGACATCTGACGAAGACAAAAATACGGAGAATGCCGGATGGGGCTTGAAACGTCGCGATGAGCTAAAAGTGAAAGTCATTTCAATTTTTGCATCCTACTCAAATATTTGCTGGGATTTTGCGAGGACTACAAACACATGATTAGTAATGCGCGTCACGAATTGATTTTAATACGATCGCGCAACGACAACAATGCTCTGATAGGATCACCGATGTTGGAACCAGAAATTGAATTACTTAAGGGGGTAGACACGTCACGTGGTCTGGCCGCCGAGGCCGGTCGGTATTACAGCAGATTTTTTCTGCACAGAAATGGTAATACCCATAGATACGCGGCTGCCTGTGCACGCGAGAGGGAGCTGTTTGCTATTTCCATATTTTATTTTGAATGTGGAAAGAAATTCTCAGCTGTTGCGTTGTACTTTTTAAACAGAAAGTCTGCTGGTACTGTAAACGTAGAAAATTCATTTTACATTTACTTGAAATGTGCTTATGCTACAATATTCTATGTTGGCAGTAAAGAATTATAAATGAAAAGGAAAAATACACGAGGGCATGTCCCCAGAAAATGAAGTTTGTTAGGATAGGCATTTTTTAATTAGCAAAACACTGAAACAGAACATGAAATACACATCCTATGCAGAAAACTGTTATGAACAAACATATATAAAATTGTGTTTGATGTTGAATCCAACGCGTGATTATTATGTGGCCCCTCCTCGAAGTGACAGAAAATATAACCTATGTATATGCTATATGACAATAAATGTTTAGCGGCTATTTCGTTCTATTACGCTACATTTGTGAACTTTTCATCATCCTTCCGCAACATTATTATTGCGCCGCAACGGTATCTTTAGGAAATCGGGTATGGCTTATAGGTTATATTTTCTGTCATTTGGAGGAGCGGATTTTCTGTCCTCGAAGTGACAGAAAATATAACCTGTACGTTATACCCGATTTCCTAAAGGTAACGTTGCGGCGTAATAATAATGTTTCGGAAAGATGATAAAAAGTTCACAAATGTAGCGCAAAAGAACGAAATAGCCGCTAAACATTTATTGTCATATAGCATATACATAGGTTATATTTTCTGTCACTTGGAGGAACGGATTTTCTGTCCTCGAAGTGACAGAAAATATAACCTATACGTTATACCCGATTTCCTAAAGATATCGTTGCGGCGTAATAATAATGTTTTGGAAAGATCATAAAAAGTTCACAAATGTAGCGCTAAAGAACGAAATAGCCGCTCAACAATTGAATTCCCCATGATTAAATTAATTCAATAATAGCGCTTTAAATAAAAATTGGCTCGGGTTATTTAAGTATTTCCCATCTTTGGTATTTTGCCATATAATTGAGGCAGTGAGAATAACGACGGACTAACCCACATTCTTTTCGAAATTGAGTTAGTAGCAATAACGTATTCCAATAGGCTCTACTAATCATATCGATGGCTTAGTACACACATACTGTATGTCCACTTTTTATGAAATTTGAGTTTTTATATGCAACAAATAGTGCTTGACTGTTTCTTTATGCTGTATAAAAATCACATTTTTATCTTTTCTATAAATTTATCAAAAATAATATTTTTGTTTATTGTATGTCCATGCCAGAGGACGAAAATATTCTTGGAAAATGTGACAATAAATAAATTTTTTTAAAAAAGTCTTCCTATATCTATCGCGAAGAAAAAAGATCTTCTGCATCTTCCAACGGAATTATTCCTCGATACTACAAGGCATTTATCAATAGCATACCATTAGCAAAATCACAACGTAATGTAATTCCAACACCCATGGACATTGACAAAAATGAAAACTACGAAAATGACAACTGTGAAAATGAAAGGGAATAATTACTTTTTTATTCCTGTTACTTTCAAAATAAATATAATATTGAAGTGAGATTATTTCCAGTTATTATTCCTTTCGTTCATTTTTATACAATATCATTCAGTATACTATGTCCTCCTCTGTACTTGGTTACATATAGCATGTCCATCTTCGAAGTTTGTTATGGAATTATTATAATTTTGCAGATTCTAACTTATACTACTAATTACATATTTTGAGTGATACCTATATTACATATATATAATAATACAATAATGCAAAAAGTGTTTATTTAATTATAAAGTACCATTGAATGTTTGAACCTGTTTTTCTCAAAACACGCTAAAAGTGGACATACAATATGTGTGCGCTGAGGCATCAATGTACAATAGGAAAAATTTATTTGCAGGTTATTCCGTTGTTGCTCTAACTGTCTCAATTACCTTAACATAAATACGACAGCGATTTCAAGTGATGTACGTGTTACGGTAAAAGCTTTAGTAAATGTATTCATTCCCAACAGTTCCTAGTTAATGTATGCCTAAAATGCATATAACCTAACCTACAATCGTCAGAAAATGCATACATTGACTGCATCACGCTTTTACTGTGGCTCGTGTATCCAGCTAACGCCTCAGTTTTGCTATGATTCCACGTTGGCAGTCCTCCCGAGTAGGCGCCATCTCGTATCCACTAGCTCGACTAAATTTGTCACGTGACTTGCTCTGTATTATCGCCAATATGGCGGAATTCGTATTTGGGAATGCAATCACGATTTTTCGTTTTTCGTCCTTATATGAGCAAATTTTGGGCTGGGCGAGGTCTCATTCGAAAGAGGAAGGTTCAATGCGGCGCGCTCTGCTCACCGTTTGAGTCACAAATCTCTTTTAGTGACCTAACAATGCTTAGATTCTGCTGGTGTATTTTGTCGAATTTTGCTCTACTTTGGACACTCATATTATTACATATCAACACAATTTCGTTGAACCATGAGCAGAGCGCTCCGCGTTGAACCTTCCTCTTTCGAATGAGACCTCGCCCAGCCCAAAATATGCTCATAAAAGGACGAAAAACGAAAAATCCCGAACCCATGTTTCGGGCCAGATTGTGTCGGTATACAGCGCGCTGCATTACCCGTGTCTACCCCCTTAAACTACAATGCCGGATGCCTCATGTGACGCTGAACGACGTTAATAAGCTATCGTTGCTACGTACTTTGGAAAGTGGACAAAAACTTACCATTTGTTTTCAATCGTGGGATCTGTACGAGTATCCTCTCTTACAGAGCACGACCAAGCATTCGTGGTCCGTGAAGGCATCTGCACAGCTGGAGAAGCCGCGATGCGTGATCCTTGCTCTACAGACTGGTCGAAGGAATGTGATGAGCGAAGACGTTACTAAGTTCAACAACTGTAAATTGACACATGTAAAACCTTTTTCAACTCGGAATTTTACCCATACGATGACATGAACTTAGACTTTGACAAGAATAAGCATGCCATCTTGTATCACATGTATACGCAATTCGGTAAATCGTATTATGGACATAGTTGCAACGAGGCATTATTCACCATGGCTGAATTTTTACAATTTGGCCCCATCGTGGTGAATGATTGCTCGCGACAAAATGAGTCGATCAAGAATGGCACCGTGGACGTGCGCATAGAATTCGAGTGAAAAGAGAATGTTCCGGTAAATACTACAGCCTACTGTCTGATTCTGCACGGTTGGGTGTTTGAATACAATCCACTGACAAACGTGGTGCGCAAAATGAATCAAATTGCCCCGCTACTTGCCCGCCCTCTCCTGTGCGAAATTCGCACAAAATTTCTTCATGAAAATTGAGATGCTTTACGAGAAAAACTGCATTTTCCCGTCTGGCTTCGAAGCGAGCGGACCTCTAAATTGTACCGATAATGGCTGTACCAACATTCGTTGACTTGCAAGGGTTCATCGTCGATGGAAGATTTATCGTCAAGGAAGTGGCTGTCCTACGCAAGGGGACAATTCTCTCGGACTATATTTTTGGGAGTCCTATGCCACAATTTCTTCTTACAAAATCCGACAAATCAAGCATCCGATGGTTGGTGGCAAAACATCATGGACTACGGTGGGACGGTGGAGACGTTCCGTACAGTATGGCTAAACAGCTAATTACGAAAGCTGTTGCTGATGCGATCGACGAAGAAGATGACGCATCCCATATAGTGTACGTTAAAGGGCTGCAGAAACGCGACTGGCTTGCGGATTTCCTCGACGAAAATACGAGAGCGGACGTGATCATCGAGACGCTGGACATTGACTACGAGGATATCAAATCCCTAAATAAGCTAAATGTAGTTAATACTCTGCGATGTGGCAGACACGCAAAGCACTGTGCCTTGCAAAATGTATTTAAAATATTCAACTGCTGGTCCAAACGCCAGAGGCATAAATAAAATGTAATCAATTTTTTAATGTATAAATGTTTTTTCTTCACCCTCCCCCAACCTAATCTCCTACATGTGATGTATGCTAGATTAAGACAATAGTTGTAATTATTTAGAAGTGGTTCATTACACGTCCAATACACGTTCGAAGTGGTACGATTGACGTTCGATACACGTTTGAAGTGGTACGATAGACGTTCGATGTGGTACGATTGACGTTCGATTAACGTTCGATACACGTTTAAAGTGCTACGATAGACGTTTGATAGACGTACATTACATGATCAAGTGATACTCTAGTTGAATAATGTGTCCAAAGAAGAAGGGAAAGAAAATGCGTGTGAATAAGGAGAGGGCGGTCAGCGAAGAAGAAGAAGATAAGTACATGGAGGAGGTTGGTCAGCGAAAATGCAGGTGGCCTATGATGAAGATGGTGAAGAACAAAGGCATCCTACTTTGCAAAGCTTTGCAGCTTTATGCATGGGTCTACGTGCGCGAGCCTGGAGATGCAGCGAGACCAGTTGCATTCAAAGCTTCGAAGAGGCCAGTTCGGACTTTTTGCTAATTGTTTCTGTGCGAAAATGGGATATTATCTAATCGGATCGGAGTGGAACGAGGAGCCATGGCGAGACGACTCTGAGGTATGTACACAACAATGTTTTTTTTACATTTATCGCGTTTAACCTTTTGAATCGAGTGAATATTATATCGCGGGTTTATATTTTTTTCCAGAACTCGCCATCGCCGTCGCCACCACCGTCGCCGGTTTGGTCGAGCGACTGGAGGTCACCGCAGCCGTCGCCGTCGCCGTCGCCGGTGTCCTCGCCACTGTCACCGCCACCGCAGGTATGTAGTGCATTGTTTTTTTTGCGTGTTCCATGTTTAATGTGTTAATATTATATCGATGTGTGTGTGTGTGTTCTAGAACCTGCCACGGGTAATTGCCTGGCTGGCGAACCTAGCGCTCCGGGTTGCACCCCGAGGGGTGCAGATAGCCGCGCGGGTGCAGCTGCGGCGGCCACTGTTATATACATGGCCGCAGCCGAGATGGGCCTCGTATTGGATCCCGCAGCCATCATCGCCGCCGTCACCTCCTCCACCATCACCCTCCGACACCCCTGTCGCTCCCATCACCCCTCTTGCCACCTTCCCCTTTTAAGAAGAGATTTTATATTTTTCTATTTTTATATTTTATATTCCTTTCTGTTCATTTATTATTATTATATTTTATATTTTACATTTTACATCTTACATCTTACATCTTACATCTTACATCTTACATCTTACATCTTACATCTTACATCTTACATCTTACATCTTACATCTTACATCTTACATCTTACATCTTACATCTTACATCTTACATCTTACATCTTACATCTTACATCTTACATCTTACATCTTACATCTTACATCTTACATCTTACATCTTACATCTTACATCTTACATCTTACATCTTACATCTTACATCTTACATCTTACATCTTACATCTTACATCTTACATCTTACATCTTACATCTTACATCTTACATCTTACAACTTACATCTTACATCTTACATCTTACATTTTACATTTTACATTTTATATTTCATATTTTATAGTTTATATTGTATTTTATTCTATATTATTATTATTATTTTATTTACTTTTTATTTACTTTTTATTTACTTTTATATTTATATTTATATATTCATTTTGCTTTTTTTCTTTTATATTTATATTCTTTTATTATTATTATCGTTGTTATTATGTAACAATATATGTTCTTAAACGTATATTATATGTCAATTGTATTCACCCGTCTTCCTCCTCGCCACCTAATTTTAAGATTCAGCGTTTCAAAATTATTATTTCTCTGCGTTGGGGCAAAACATTCTACCGACGCTGCATAATTCTATTTCGTTCTTCGCGCCGTGAAAATGACGTCATCCCGCACGGCTGCTCCCGAGGATTCAAGTTACACACGGTCACGCGAGACGCTGCGACGCTAAGATTGAAAATCATTTTGAAATACTGTTATCTAAAGAACAAAAGCGACTGTACCACTAAGTAGTGTTGTCTCTTTCCCTCCCTAGAATTTTAGCTTTAAAATAATGCTCTGTCTCTTTCCCTCTCTCGAATATGTGTAAAAAAGCCGACATCATCCGATAACTCGTTGGCGTTCGGCAACGGTGTGTGTGCGCGTGTATGACGCTCGGTATATGTACCATTCGGGAAAGAGTAATGTGAGAGAGCTGGCGTTGGGGGAGTTGGGATAGGCGGCTGACTCGTACCGCGGAGGTCTTGGGTTCGAGCCCCGTCGCCCAGATTCGTTTTTTCATTTATATTAATATCTTAAAATTAATATTTCCCTCCTTACCGACTGTAGTCGGTACACGCTCCAGAGTATAGCACCTTCATCCGCGGTTCCTCGTCGATGCGGTATCGGTTCGATATCGATTCGGTTATCGATTGATTCGATATCAGCTCTCGCGCTCCATACCCACCACCACTCCGTCATCTCGATGATGTTATCCGCTGCCGCCTATCGCGCGCCGCCGCTGCCCGCCGCCCGCCGCGTTGGGATTTCCTGCGGCCTTGAATCTCAAATTTGAGTTTCAAGGGAGGGAGAGGGGAGGGGGAAATGGCCTTCAAACTCAAATTTGGGTTGGAACTGTCCTAGCCTTACTAATCCCGCCGACTTGGCTTCTCGGGGCGTGACTCCCGCAGAGCTGACACGCAGTAGCCTGTGGTGGACCGGTCCCGTCTGGCTCAAACAACATTCCTCAACATGACCATCTTTCTTACAGATGCTGCTATCAATACCGAAGCACGTCAATCGTTCCAAGCCCCGCTCTCATTATTCAGCTCGCTCCTCCCTGAATTTGACCTCGCCTCTCGACTTTCAAACCTCAGCAAACTTCTCAGAATAACCTCATGGTGCTTTCGAGCAGTGGACAAACTGCAACACCGACCTACAGCCGACCACGCGACCCTAGCCATTTCTCCGGGGGAACTGGAAAAATCGCGTTTATTTTGGGTGAAGCGAAGTCAACAGGAACATTTCCCCGCGGATCTTCACGACTTAACCTCCAAAACACCACTCAAAACATCGAGCGCATTATCTAAGTTACTTCCCTTCGTCGATAACATGGGACTTATCCGAGTGGGCGGACGCGTCAAGCACTCTCTGCTGGATCCTGACCATAAACACCCGTTTGTCCTTCCAAAATACTCACCATTCACGACTCTGGTCATCCAGCAAGCTCACACCCTCACACTTCATGGAGGCCCTCAAGCCACTATATCCTACATACGAAGGTCCTACTGGATCCTCGGGGGTCGATTTACGGTTCGCAGTTTTATTGGCCGCTGTATCATCTGCATCCGACAGCGTGCTCGCACGTGCGAACAGCAGATGAGTCAATTGCCACTGCGCCGAGTTCTGCCCTCACGCCTATTTCTACATTCAGGAATATATTTCGCCGGACCCATTTCTCTCCGAACAATCCGCGGACGAGGCGCAAAATTCTACAAAGGTTATATAGCCATATTTGTGTGCTTCTCCACAAGTGCAATACACGTCGAACTGGTAACCGACTATACTACTGATGCCTTTATCACAGCGTAGAAACGTTTCTGTAGCCGCCGCGGAATTTGCGCAACCCTTACCAGTGACTGCGGTACGAATTTCTTAGGTGCTAACTCTGAATTGCGACGCTCCGCATCCACAGCCGCGCGAGAGACCTAGATTCTCGCCAGTAGTCTCGCAACAAGCGGCACTCAATGGCGCTTCACCCCCCCCCCTCCGCGCCGCATTTCGGGGGAAAGTTGGAAGCCGTGGTAAAATCCGTTAAGTTTCACCTCCATCGAAACATTGGCGACACGGTCCTAACCTTTGAGGAGTATTCAACTCTGCTGGCGCAAATCGAGGCCGCATTGAATTCCCGGCCCCTGTGCCCCTTAAACGACGATGTCACCGATCTCAGTGTCCTGACTCCGGGACATTTCTTCACTGGCGACGCGTTGAACGCTGTCCCGGAAGCCGATCTGCGTCACGTTCCGTTACCCCGTCTAAGTCGTTGGCAACTAGTGCAACAAATATTCCAGCACTTCTGGCCTCGATGGTCATTTGAATATTTGCACCAGCTCCAAGTCGCTAACAAATGTCACCAGTCACGGGATGCGATCAAGGTCGGATCTCTAGTACTAATCAAGGACGGATGTTTTCTGCCAACAAAATGGCCTCTTGCTCGTGTGCTAAAAGTCCATCCCGGCTCAGACAATCTTATTCGCGTCGTCATGCTGAGCACCGGCTCAACCACACTCAAGCGACCGATCGTCAAAGTGTGCCGCTATCCATCACTGCCGCAGAACAAGACTAAATCTAATTTCGTTTCTGATGTCTGACATTTTCTCAGTACACTCTCGTCCTTAATTGCCTCCGCCAGCGTCGGCAAGTGGGCGGTAATGTTTCGGCAATTCGTAAATCGACGCAGCCAAACAGCGTTCAACACATAGGTGCGATACCGACAGCCGCTTGGTCCCGATCGGAACCGGGACCTCCCGAATCAATGTTCGGCGCCCCCCCTTCCCTCTTTTCTATATACCTTGCAAGTGTTCTGTGTGATAGCTAATTCATTCTTCGTTGCGACTTCGATGTACTTCTATTCAAGTGTTTATAAACCAACTGTTGCAGCCGAAATGCACCGATCAGCTGTCGTGCGGATTTAAATGTGCGTGCGAGAGCGTGTAAACACGATGACACACCGTCCGGTAAGACGGTTACATACGTCACCTGTTTTTGCCCGGATTCGAGCGTTGCGCGCTTCTCAGAATCCGGCAGTTAGTTCTTCGAACACCTCTGACGACAACACGCTCTCGCACGCACGGATCTAACGAACTTCTTTGTCGCCCCGCGACCCACTGTTTGAATCTCCGGAAAACGGCCCTTCGAGCCATTCGCGCCCAGCGCTCATTGTACATAGCCTGTACATAATTTCCGTTGAGTATTTCCGTCGTGTTTGTCGAGTCGTGTTTTGTGCGTGTACGATATCTGTGTGGAGTGTTCGTCCGTCATTGTAACGACGCCCACGATCGGGCAAATAAACGTGCCGTCCCATCAACCGGTGTAAGTTAATACTCGTTGGAATGCATCCCTTCTCCGGCCATACCAGTGGCGATCCACACCGCCTTCCCAAGGCATCCGTTTAAACACCAACAAACCACTTAAGTGCAGTGAAATTACTGAAATTATATAATACTGAATAACATATATATCTTGCAAAGTCATTGTAAATCTTCACGCATTATTTATTGTTCGTGTGGTTTCCAAAATAGCCTAATAAGATTACACTTCAAGTAATGCATGTATTCATGCACGTCACTGATTAGTTTTAATGAGTTTTACCTTTGATGCAGTTTTAGGTACGTACTGCCTTGCTTAAGGGGGTATAGGACTATTGAACGACTAAAATCGACGGTTTCTTGTCGGTTGGTTTGTTTAGATACCAAATAATCACCATACCGGCACTTTTCACAGTGTTTTATGTACGCTTTTACAAGTAATGTAAAATAAAAAAATTGTCAGAATGTTGAAAATTATTCAAGTTATTTGATCCTTAAAAATGGTCCCGCGTAACTCGCAGCTGTAATCGGTGTACATAGTCCCAGGTGAACCAATCATCTAAAAGCAAAATGCTTTGGGGTGAGTAATTTCTCCACTAATAATTATCGTGTTAAATTTGGCTGTGTAAATTTAAACAAAAATTGTAAAAGTTACAAACTAATCAATTTTTTCTCCACATTTTTATGGGAAGAAAACGTCTTTAATTAGTTACAAAATGTTTTACAAACATCCAATGTTGATGCGCAACTTCCACACGATAGAGAAGGGAATTCTATAGCTCCAGTTAAAATTTTAAGTGAAAATATTCATTGGTTCCAGAGTTATGGTGTAAACCGATGTTGAAAATGGTGTTCCGAGAAAACCGGCTTCAAAGTTAAGTGCCCTATGCCAATACAGCTCTGCGAGGCGTTACACTCAGATACGTTCAGCGCTGTAATTTCCGTAATTATTCGAATTTCCACATGAAACTTTTTTGCAAATGTTCACAAAGGATGAGTCTTTCAGAATTAATAATAATAAAAAAATCGATTTTTTTCGATATTCCAATAGTCCTATACACCCTTAAATAATTGAAAGCTGTCTGAACTTTACATAAATAATCATCTAAATATGGCTTTAAGTAACCATGTTATTAATGGAAACTGCCAAAATGGACTTCAAATTCGGTAATAGGGGCTTTATTCGTTTGCAAAAAAAATATAACACATAAATTACTCATATGTATGAAAAGAGTTTATCCAAAGGTATTTCAGCTTATATGTAAAAAATACAAAAACTTAATTTTAAGGGTTGGTGGTGGGGGTAACTTGAGCAGTATGGATTTTTTGAAAATTATTTTTTCGCGATTTTGTAGACATAAAAGAAGGATGAAACTTTTGTTGAAACTTCTTTTCCATCTCTCTCACGATTCTCGAGGTATTCCACGGAAAAGAAAATTCTGCATTTTTTTCAAGGGGTGAAGGCACCCCTAAAAATTGCATTATGGCACCAACAAAAAATAGCGTTGTGTTACGGATGAACTACTCTACTTGCACACCGAGTTTCATAATTTTCTGAATTTTCGGGTTGCCGAACGTCCCTTGTCAGTAGTACGACTCGACACTTTGGTTATTTCGATTTTTCTCGGAAACCAAAAGAGTTAAACAATTTCTACGAACAGTGCAACCCGGTACAAACCTAGTACAAACTGGTACAACCACGAGTTTTTAATATTTCGGAAATTTCTTTTCTCAGTAGTACGACTCGACACTTTGGTTATTTTGATTTTTTTTGGAAACCAAAAGAGTTAAACAATTTCTACGAACATTACAACGCGGTACAATCCTAGTACAAACTGGTACAACCACGAGTTTTTAATTTTTCGGAAATTTTTTTATCTCAGTAGTACGACTCGACACTTTGGTTATTTTGATTTTTCTCGGAAACCAAAAGAGTTAAACAATTTCTACGAACGGTACAACGCGGTACATACCTAGTATAATGCAGTACAATCGCTAAAAATCGAAATTTCCTAAAATGGAGGGCTAGCTTGATTTTTTATTTTCTAATTTTCTCGAAAACGGTTTCGCATTTCTGAAAGCTCGGAACGGTACAATGTTCAGTGCTACTAGTACAGTGCAGTACAATCGCTAAAAATGATAATTTCCGAAAAAGGAGGGCTAGCCTAAGAATGGTTTTTTTCTGAATTTCTCGAAAAGGATTTCGAATTTTTGAAAACTCGCTACGGTACAACGCGGTACAATCCTAGTACAAACTAGTACAATATTGAAAATTTAAGTTTTCAAAAAAGGGGGGCTAACTTCACACGGATGAGAGAACACCGAGTGTACGCGTACACGACCTTGGACAATACTGGGCTAGAGCAGCACCGTTCAACATATGGTTTGGTGGGCAAGGGCACCCGCCCTTAAGATCATAATGTTCAGTATTTAAAATAGGTTATACTAGCATTGTTCTGAAGTATCCGTAGAAATAAGTTTTCTTTGTTTCATGTTGTCCCCCCATAACCAAATTCTGTCCTTCAATATTTTTTAAAGTCGTGTAAGTATGCATTTCACTTTATAGCTCCTTTAATATTTTCAACCATCCAAATTTTTTAAACACCTTATTAGACAATAGGCAAAGGTCCACAGTCTGTCTCGTCCGCATGGTATTGCCGAACCACCGAACTCTATCCCTCAATAGGTTTTGCAACCATATACACGTTTCGCTTTATACATGGCTTCTTTAATAATTTCTACCATCTGTAAGCATTGGACCAGCGGGGTCCAATGAAGCGTCTTAAAGAAGCCTAGAAGAAATTCAAAAGACGTTGTAAGCACGTCTTTTACAGGTCTGGTTTAGGAAAAAACAATTGCGGGTGAGGAGAATCGAACCTAAACATTCCGCTTGCGAAACAACCACTGTTTGCACTTTCCCAACACATTTCCTTGTAAACACATCTAATTTCTAGTTACATAACTAGTATTAATTGTTTATAAAACTGTGTAGTGATGCGAAATATTCTACAAAATATCATCATTCGTCTTTTAGACTCATTTCTTAAAAATTCACATTCGTCTCAAGACAGACGTCCTCATTACGTATTTATAAATAAGAAAAGAAAAATCAAAACTTGGAATATACAGTCGGTGTAGAAAGTATTCGTACAGCGACTAATTTAAAGTAAAACTTTGTATATTCATGTCAGTAATAAATTGTAACGGTAATTCTTTGATATTGGTAGAAGAGATTTTGTAGAAACAAAATTTTATTCCCGTTAACATTTACAAAGATATTAACAAAAGAGACAAACGCGCAGAAATGGACGCGCAAAAAGTATTCGAATAGTTGAATAAAGAATTATTAAACTCTGGAAATAAACTAAATATTTAATGTTTTAATAATTTGTGGGATTGCCTTTTGATTTTATAATAGCTCCAAGGATACTTGGTATGGAATTTACTAAGGTAGATATTATAGAAAGTTGCATTTTACTCTACTCTTCTAGGAGAATGACTTTCAAACTTCTTTAGATGTAATATTATGATTACGTATTTTTTTGTCCAAATAATCCCACAGAAGCCATCTGGGATTGATATGTGATGATTATGGCGGCTTTATAAAATATTTTGGTGGGCTATATAAACCCTCTGCCTAGTATTATATGCGGGATGCTTTGAATCATTGCCATGGATAAATATAAAATTGTCATTAAGTCCCATTTTATTTGCACTAGCACGGATGTGCTTGCTCAGGATGTCAATATAAACTCTATAATTTATAATATCATCGATGAAATGTAGAGTTTCCGCTCCAGCTGCACTCATACAGTCCCAAACAAATACAAACCCCCCCGCAGTATTTCATCATAGGTTGCAAATTTTCTTTCCTGAACTCTGTATTCTTTTTTCTCCATACTGTGAAGTCCGTTTTGGACCCAAATATTTCGAATTTGTTGGCGTTAGTGAATTCAAAATATATCTTTATAAATGTTAAAGGGAATAAAATTTTGTTTCTACAAAATCTGTTCTACAAACATCAAAGAATATTGATTAATGATTGTTTACCGTTATAAGTTATTATTGACATGAATATACAAAGTTTTCTACCCCGACTGTAATACCAGGTTTTTGGATGTAGCAAATTTTCTGACGTTTATAAGACGACATTTAATCATCGTTGTAAATTTTTTGTTAATTAACCAACCATAGTAATTGTAGGCCCAACTTTGAATATTTGTAAGCAAACTGTCGTAACTTTTTGTTAATTAACCAACCATAATAATTGTAGGCACAACATTGAATATTCGTAGGCACAATGCCATAACTTTTTGATAATTAACCAAACATATTAATTGTAGGCCCAACATTGAATATTCGTTGGCAAACTATCGAAAGTTTTTTGCTGTAGGCCCTATGTGGATAATTGGTAGACAAAACACTAACTATATCCCAACTAATTCCCAACTGTTGAATACCGTTGGATAACCAGAAATGTTACTAGGGCAGGGCTTCAGAGGTGGCCGCATGATGTGTCGCTGTGAAGACTACGGCTAGAGATGAATGTGTGTGTGCGTGAGTGAGGGTGTATGATAGTTATGAGAGCGTGAATGCGAAGAGGACGAGGTTATCGTATTTAAACTAGTAACAGAGTCACTGCTGAATAAAGCCGATCACACCAATTCAGTTTGTTTCACTATTTCCCGCTAGCTCCCCTACACATCCAAATTTTTTCGACACGTTTTTAAACAATGAGGTAGATTTATACTGCCAACGATCCGGACTCGAGTAGTGTCGGCACCTTTGATATTCACTCGGTAGTAACTCGTGAACGCCCGTCGACCGCTCGTTGAATTGACGCGACGCTCCTTGTTAATCCTGGCATCTGTACCGTATTGCCCGAGGAGGCGTGGCTTACTACCCGCCGACTTGGGTCTGTGCCGGCCAGTCTGATCTGTTGCCCAGACGGGCAACTTCAGAATGGCTCTGGGCTAGAGAGACGCTGGGCCACACACTACAGGACCGCAAGGAGTTGGAAAGGTAAAATTCAATGCCAAGAGCGATACTAAAGGGAGAAGCAGAAGGAGCGGTGTAGATGCATTTGGCTCAGGAAAAGAGGAGAAGAAAAGAAGCCCAAGATGAAGAAAGTTGTTCATACAAAAGCACAATTGTGAAATAACTGTCTCAGAAACACTTACATACACTGCACATGTAACACCACTTTGAGGTCGATAGGTAAACAATAAACTAATTTACTACTACGATGTATATGTATGACAAGAGATTATTCAGAGGTATATCAGCATTTATTTAAAAAATGCAAAAACTTACACTATAAGTGTTGGTGGTGGGGGTAACTTGAAAAGTATGGATTTTCGAGAATTATTTTTGCAATTTTAATTTAAACTTCTTTTCGATATATCTCAGCATTCTCGAGATATTCCACGGAAAAGAAGATTCTGAATTTTTTAAAGGAGTGATTTCACGCCCCAAAATTGCACTATGACACCAACAAAAATTAGGGTTGCATTAAGGATGAACTACTCTAATTGCACAAAAGTTTCATAATTTTCTGAATTTCCGGATCGCCGAACGTGCCTTGTTAGTCACTAAATATTGATAGTCAATAATGTACTATAAAATCCGCACTAATAAAGTATTACCCATCAAAAAGAATCCCATTTAAAAACATTGCCGTAAATTAATTAATAGTTTTACAAAGTTAATGATATACAAAAATTGCGCCAATTATAATAATGGCTATTTATACAAAGAAAAAAATGTATTACATAATATTAAGCAGATATATTTTTATACAAATAAATATTTTAATACGAAAAAATATTTTATTCAAAA
The DNA here is from genome assembly GCA_963932335.1 of Andrena marginata. Lineage (NCBI taxonomy): Eukaryota > Metazoa > Arthropoda > Insecta > Hymenoptera > Andrenidae > Andrena > Andrena marginata. The sequence continues at coordinate 19,292,852 of OZ010660.1, forward strand.
TACTTGGCGCTGCTCTCCGAATTGGTATTGCTAAACTGAATAAATATGTATAAATTGCTATAATCTTTTTCTTTCTTTCTTGTGCGTACGTTCATGCATGTGTGTATGGGCATATGCTACGTATGATATTCAAATTAAATATATATAGAATACATCTGACAGCGTTTCTAATACTCGTATGTATATGTATATGTTTATGTATTTTAGATCGCAGCGCCAAGTATTTTGAATAAAATATTTATTCGTATTAAAATATTTATTTGTATAAAAATATATCTGCTTAATATTATGTAATACATTTTTTTCTTTGTATAAATAGCCATTATTATAATTAGTGCAATTTTTGTATATCATTAACTTTGTAAAGCTATTAATTAATTTACGGCAATGTTTTTAAATGGGATTCTTTTTGATGGGATAAATAAAATGCCCGCGATATGAGTAATGGAATGTATGAACCCAGCATTTTAGCTAGGTGTATGTAGTTGTGTCATCTTAAGCGCAGTTAGAAAGCACCTGTATGTACTGGCAGCTCATTTTGATTTCACATCTTTTTTTGTATTGTATATTTTTCTATTTTTTGTGATATTATTATCTTCTCTTTTTGTGATTTATCTGTTGTATATTTTCTTCTATTTTTTTGTGATTTATATTATTATCTTCTATTTTTTGTGAGTTATTTGATTTTCATGTACTTGGCGTAATTTTTTTACTTTTTTGAAGTTTTTTGATGGGGATCTCACTTCTTTTAACAAAGATAATTTGCATAGGGAATGACGTCAGATAATTTTTAATATTATATATATCTTTATCTTCTATTTTTTTGTGATTTATTTACTTTTATGTATTCTTATATTCTTACAATGTATAAGTATAAAAATAAAAGAACAAATAAACTTCGTATAATTGGGATTGGTGGAATTGGTTTATATAAGCTGAATAAACTCATTTAATTAATATAATAATAATGCTATGATTCCATAAATTTTTTTCTCTGCCGTAGATCATACTGCATCATCTTCTGCTTTGATTATCTGTAAATATATATAAAATCCACATTTTAGTTATTATATATAGAAATAGAGTGGCCTTTTGCTTTAGTGAGTGTAGAGACTAAATAATGTGTCCGAAGGAGTTGCGAGCGTATGGCAGAAAGTCTTGTTGCAGGAAATTTATATGCTAATGGTAATAATTCAGCGAAATGAACACGGAGATCCAATATTTTTAACGCATAATGTATTGGTGTTGGAATGAAATTAATTTAGTATGTTTATTGGTGATTTTAAATAATGGGAATCTAAAAAATTAATGAATTAATGAATAGCGTGACAACTACTTTGGATTTTATTAATTAAAGTATTACGAATGTCTTTCACAAAAGATTGAAAAGCATTAACGGAGATGTGTTTTCAGTGTACTTTCTTCACTAATGTGACTTGCTTTACATTGCAAGCAGTCCACCATAATCTATTTTCTTAATAATTCTTAATGCTATGTCTTTAAACAAATTTTGTCGATTTACCTTATTTGACAAAGTTCCAGAAACTTGTGCGAAACAAGATGCTCTGTCTATCTATTTAATCTTCTCTGGACAACCTCCACGCCTGTGCATTCCCTTCATTTCTATCCATCCAAGCCTGTGCGTCCCCTTCAATTCTATTATCCAAGCCTGTGCGTCTCCTTCATTTTTATCGAAGTCCTGTACGTCCCCTTCATTTCTATAATATAATAACCTTTACATAAAATAAAAATTTAAATTCAATGCAATTTTTTTACTACAATATATTATTTTGTACAAGCATGGTACAAATTTCTAGAAACTTATGCGAAAGAAGGTGCTTCTCTGTCGAAGCTTCTCCGGACAACTTCCAAGTCTGCGACTCTACATAAAAAATCTATTAAATAAATTTGGCGACTTACCTTGTTAATTGAGACAATAATTCCGTCTCCTATTTAGTGTAAAAACTCCTGACATCTCAAATTTGGACCACTTATATTATTTGACACTTGGAGGTTAAGATTGGTAGGTAATAAAGTTCAATGTATTTAAAAAATAGTTTGTACAATGACGCACGACGATCCCTGCCGAATAATCCCCAGAGTCGACGAAAGAAGAACGAAATATGTGTTAGTTTCGTTTTGGCTGAAGATGTGCGCGTAACGCGTATATACGTAGAAGAACGAAACATGTGTTAGTTTCGTTTTGACTGAAGGTGTGCGTGTAACGCGTATACGTATTATGTTTGACGAAAAATTTCTAGAAGAATCAGAAGAAGAAAAATCTTAATATTTCCGACAGATCCATGAGACGATATTATGATATGTCTGTCATGCGTGGACCGATTTTATTGAAATTGGTCTCATTCCAAAGATTATATGCGGTTTACATAAGAAAAATGCCTTTAAATTTAGAAAATATTGCAAGCGTCATGAGATATTAATGAAATAAGTTTCAGGTTAGGTTGGATGAGCCGGGCGACGAGTAAATGATTAGCGGTAGCGACAGTCGACATATCGACATATATAGGGTGTCTTTCCTGTACTTGGCGTCGAGACGCTACCGCGTCTCTAGATATATATTTGCTGTCATTACAGTGAGCAAACAACTTTTTACCTTGCTGTAAAATAGAGAACTTACCGGAAATGCATGCCAGCCATTGCCGCCATTGTGTCCTATTATTTTCGTAATATTTATCGTCAGTTAGGTATGATGACATGTTGTCCACTTGTGACTCATCTTTTCCTGCCTCAATCTAAAACACAAATAAAATGATTTAAAATACAAATATACTTTTAAAAAAACACTGAATATTTTACTTTCTTTTCCAACATAAATACCAAGATAGCTTTTAGGAATGCCTGAATTTTAAAGGTAAACATTAGTTACATAAATTTGCTATTTTGAATAACTATATACTGTATAGTTATGCGGCTGCGCTGTCCAAGGCAGAAACTGCGGGTCCTGTGGAGTTTTCCAACTCCCGACCGCGTTACCAGGGATACGCGCGATGCTAAAAAGAGGATCATAGTAGTATAGCTATGACAGTTCCACATCAGGTCCTCTGAGGGGAGCGCGGGGGGGCGGGGGGAAGTGAGGGCGCGCGGGGGAGCGCGGCGGAGGGAAACATGGGCGCGGGGCCTGCGGGGAGAGGAAGACCGGTTGCGCGCGCACGAGCCGCGGAGTGGGGGAAGCCGCGATGATGGAGGGGATCACTCCGGGCCGAGCCGCCGCGGAGACCGGGGCCCACCGTCGGGAGGGGGGAATGACCCCCGAAAAAATCTCTTTCAGACCACCCCCGAGAACTTTTTCAGTCCACCCCAAAATTTTTTTCAGACCGGACGACCCCCAAATATTTTACCAAACCAGAATGTGATGAAATTTTCCCCCAACACAGAGAAATAATAATTTATTTTTATTGGAAATTGTTTCGGATGATCTCGGGAAAGACCGACGTTTTACGAACCACATATTCGGAGGAGGGAAAGAGACAGAGCATCACTTTTAAAGCTAAAATTCTATGGAGGGAAAGAGACAACACTACATAGGGGTACAATCGCATGCATTCTAAAAATTTTCAAAAAAATTTTCAATCGCAACGTCTCGCGCGATCGCGTGTAACTTGAATCCTCTGGAGCAGCCGTGCGGGATGACGTCATTTTCACGGCGCGAAGAACGAAATAGAATTATGCAGCGTCGGCAGAATGTTTTTTTTCCCCAACGCAGAGAAATAGTAATTATTGAAACGCTGAATCTTAAAATTAGGTGGCGAGGAGAAAGACGGATAAATAAAATTGGCAAATAATATGTGTTTAAGAAATTTATTTAAAATTAAAGAATATAATTTAACATTTTTCCTACGAGCATCAGCTAGAATATCATTGATGGCATATGCTACTAGTTCGCAATCTACATAATAATCCTCGCAGTAATGTTCGCTATCGCGTATGATTTTAGCAGCACGACGTGCATCTAATGTTTCACAGGCAACATCGCTCTGCTGTAGCACGTTAACAAAAGTTTCAAATTTCGTCTGCACATCTCTTACATTTTGATGCAGCCGTAGATACACATAGTCTAAACATGGTTCAAGATTTAATAAAAATGTTACTGTATCCGGTTTGAAATACAGCGGCTTATTATGTAGTGTCATCCTTACAATCGGAGAATTATAGATTTCACAAAAATCCACCATTAATTGACTCATTTGCATCGAAGGTGATCCAGGTAATCGTGCACGTTCTTCAATGGTCGTACGACTGCCGCATAGCAAACACCATATATCCCATGGTAACATGAGAAACATCCCACGATTGTCGCCGAGAACCATTTCTATATCAATCGTAGGCCGTACGCGGATCCCAATTTCCATATATTTGCTGCCTATGGATGTTAATGCGTATCTTCTGACCATGATCCGCGATGTTCGACGCGGGCTAAGAGAACAATCAAAGCTATGAAATTGCTCGCTCGTATTAGGAATAAACATACAAATTTTGAGATGTGAAAATTAAGCCTTTCCAAACAACTGTATCCTCCCCGCATTGAGCCACACCATCATCTAGCACGATCGGAACGTAATAATTCATGCGTTCAACGTTTGCTTCGGCACTGGTACTGCACATTTTGTTTTCAGAGCAGTATTTGTTCCGTCGAAAGTCACTGAGGATACTGAGCGATTGATTGAATAGCGTTCGAGAGCCGTCTTAAATAGAGGTGTAATTGCTTCCCCCACCACACCATTTTTTATTTTAAAACTATCAATTTTTCCATAATGTGTTTCAATCTTAACGTCGCAGTATGTAATTTGAGCCCCATCCTCAAGGATAAAAGTCTCGACACATGTCGAATGTAATATAATACCTTTGGAAGCGTCGAATCTTTGAATTATGTGGAGTCAGCAGAAAATTTCATCGAATGATATTGCGCGCTAATTCGTCATATGCATGAATCATAGAAAGAATTATGATGTATCAGCGGAAATTGGTGGATATAAATATGCGCTCCAAAGTGCACAAAGCCTCAAATCGTTGCAACGTGTTGCGAGCAAAAGACATTACAGCCATTGGAGAATTCGCGCAAGTAACCCGCCAATTGCTGGATCAATCCGCACGATTGATTTCCCGGGAAGAGTACCTCGCGTGGGAAGAACGGTGCAACGAGTGTATCGAATCTTTAGAAGAACAGAGCCGTGTGAAACGCTCGCGATTATCGATCGGTGTTCGGCAATCGTTGGTTGCTCGAATCGCGCAGCTCGAAGGACTGAAACATTCGTTGCGTGGCCGTTTCGTGCGTGAAGGTGCTGGACATTCGAGCACAGGACTTTTGTGGCGTGAAATAGACGCTGCTTTCGATACCCGGGTATTAACTGGTGCAGTGCTAAATTCGATTTACATCGAGCCGCGCAACTTCCTCCAGGATGCGGGGACCATTGTGTTGGAGCAGGTGCGAGGTGCTTTGAGGAAACATCAACACCTCAAAGTGAACACTGTGTTTAACGGCGAATTTGTGGCGGGTGACAAGCATGCTTGTAAAAGCATTAATACCCGGAACTGTGAACTCTTCGGCACATCCGATCTGCAGGAGTGGTACCAGAGATGCGCCATCGAACCCACCCTGGCGTCGCTGGAAGAGTTCCAGGAACGCGACAGCGGATGGGCATTGGCGAGAACCATGAATCTGACCGTCAATGTTAATAAGTACAATCCGCTGCGCGCGGGATGCCACTACAAGTTGCCGCGGGAATTGTTGTTGAAGAATGCAACGATCAGTGTGCAATCCCCGGACAATGCATGTTTCGCGTGGGCAGTGGTCGCCGCTCTCCATCCTGCGGAAGGAAATGCTGATCGCCCAAGTTCGTACCCGCACTATGCTTCCGTATTAAATCACCAGGGCATTGAGTTACCAATGTCCCTGGAGCATATCGGGAAGTTTGAGCGGCAGAACAACATCTCCGTCAACGTGTACACCTTCGAGACGAAGAAGACGAAGACGGTCTTTCCCTTGCGCCTCACAAGCATCAAGAGGTATCGGCACGTCAACCTGCTCTACACGCCGAATCAAGAACATGGCGATGTAGGGCACTTTGTATGGATCAAGAACTTGTCCCGGCTGGTGAGCGCACAACTGAGCAGGCACGATGGAAAGAAATTCATCTGTGATCGGTACGTATAGAAAACTTATGAAATATTGAAATGTCTCGCGAAACAATTAAATAAAAAAATTTTGTTTTATTACAGATGCATGCACTATTTCGGATCTGCCGAGAAGTTGGAGCTTCATTCGCTGGACTGTGGGCAGATGAACGACTGTGCCATCCTGCTGCCCAGCGAAGGCAAAAATTTCCTCAGCTTCAACAACCATGATAGGAAGGAGCGGCTCACCTTCGTGATGTACGCCGATCTGGAGTGCATCATGGAAAAAACAGAGGACAGTCGAACGGGTGATGACAACAAATTACACACGTATCAACATCATAAAGTTCATAGTATAGCCTATTATATGCATTGTTCGTACGATACATCGCTATCGACGTATCGATGTCGCCGCGATGCGGATTGTGTTTCATGGTTCGTATACGAACTGAAAAAATTTGCAAACTTCGCCAAATCTATCTTGACCAGTAATGTTCCCATGCAATGATTTAACCACCGAACAGTGGACGACATTTCACAATGCAACACACTGTCATATTTGCGAAGAGCCATTCGAGGCTGATGACGTACGAGTTCGCGATCATTGCCATCTCTCCGGACGGTTTAGAGGCCCGGCACATTCGGAGTGCAATTTAAATTATAAAAATGCGTTTTACATCCCCATAGGTTTCCATAATTTATCCGGCTATGATTCGCATTTCATTATCGAGGAAATAGCTACCGCTTTCGACGGTTACGTTGAAGTATTGCCTATTACTAAAGAAAAATATATTTCTTTCAAAAAAAATGTCGAAGATACGGCTGAATCAGACTCGCGAATTTATATTAAATTACGATTCATCGATTCGTACAAATTTCTTAATACCAGTCTCGACAAATTAGCATCTTTTCTTAGCGTAGATCAATTAAAAATTTTACGATCCAAATTTGAAACATTATCCGTTGAGGATTTCAATTTATTGACGCGAAAGGGTGTATTTCCGTACGAATAACTTGTTTGCGCGAACAAGCTGCAGGACCCGTGCTTATCGCCGCGCGAGTCATTCCACAGTTCGTTAACGGTGAGACTGTATCCGACACCGATTACGCACACGCCGAGACTGTCTGGCAGCGTTTCGGGATTAGAACATTGGGCGAATACAGCGATTTGTATTTGAAAACTGATGTCTTGTTATTGGCATATATTTTTGAAAATTTTCGCCAAAGTTGTATCAAGAGTTATGGACTAGATTCAGCACATTATTATACTCTACCTGGTTTCACGTGGGATGCCATGCTAAAACACTCCAAAATTACATTCGAATTGTTCACAGACGTCGATATGGTCATGTTTATCGAACGCGGTATACGTGGGGGTTTAAGCCAATGTTCCGGAAGATATGCACATGCTAATAACAAGTACATGTCATCTTACGACGCATCGGAAGAGTCATCGTACTTGATGTACTTTGACGTGAACAATTAGTATGGATGGGCAATGTGTCAGCCCCTACCATACGCTAAATTTCAATGGGTCGAAGATGCTGCAAATTTTGATGTGTCTTTAATCCCGGTCGATTCGCCCACGGGATACATTCTCGAGGTAGATTTGGAATATCCGCAACGTCTGCACGACGCTCATGCCGATCTACCGTTCTGCCCGACGCGTGCCAAACCACCTGGCAGCAGGCAGGACAAGTTACTCGCGACGGTATATGATAAGCAGCGTTACGTTATCCATTACCGTAACCTGCAGCAGTGCACGCGTCATGGTCTTCGTATTACAAAGATACACCGCGTGCTTCAATTCGCTCAATCTCCCTGGCTCCGCGATTACATCGAACTCAATACACGGTTTAGAACAGGCGCGACAAACGACTTTGAAAAATATTTGTACAAATTGATGAACAACGCGGTATTTGGTAAAACTATGGAAAATGTGCGAAATCACGTGGACGTAAAACTTTTGACTCATTCGGAAGGGCGATATGGCGCGGAGGCAATGATCGCGAAACCGAATTTCCACAGTAGAAGTGTTTTTTCGGAAAATTTAATAGCTGTTGAATTGCGAAAACTCGAGGTGAAATTCAACAAACCGATATACGTGGGTATTTGCATTCTGGACATATCAAAAATTTGTTTGTATGAATTTCACCACGAGTACATGTCTCCCAAGCATGGACAAAAATGTAAAATTCTATATACAGACACTGACAGCCTCATTTATCATATTCGATGCGACGATATCTACGAGACCATGAAACACAATATCGATAGATTCGACACAAGCGATTATCCCACCGACAATGTATATAATATGCCGCGCGTAAATAAGAATAGGTTCCGGGGCTGATGAAGGACGAAAATAACGGTGCGATAATGACCGAATTCGTAGGTCTTAGAGCGAAAATGTATGCACTTCGCGTAGACGGCAAAAAAGATACGAAAAAGGCGAAAGGCGTCAAGACCAACGTCATAGCTAGAACGACAACTTTCGACGACTACGCGCAGTGTTTACAAAGGGAGATCGAAATAGTTCGCAGACAATCATGCATACGGTCTAAATTGCATAATGTGTACACCATTTCGGAATCTAAAATCGCTCTAAGCCCACACGACGACAAGCGGCATATCGTTCCCGATTCGACCGACACTCTGCCCTGGGGTCATTACCAAATTCCATTGTAAAATAGAAATTATTGTATTTATTATAAATAGCGGAATTATTGTATTTATTATAAATAGTGGAATTATTGTTTGCAAATGTATAGAAATTATTATTATTGTTTTTATTAACTCGTTTCTTATAAATAGTAGAATTATTGTTTGCAAATGTATAGAAATTATAAATGGTGGAATTAATGTGTAAAAAAAAATGTTCACACATGTATATGTATCATTGTATTTATTGAACCATGTATTATTATTATTTTTACAATACATTATTTTTATTTATCCAAGAATTGTGTGATTTATCAAACCCCAGCCACTTGACGTACACCTTATCCCCCTTTCTACGCAACACTTTTTCCACTAGATACACATCAGGATCGGTGACACGTTGCAGCTCGTGTTCATAGATTCCTCCGGCAACGGGTTTTCCACAGGAATCGTCCAGCAGATACGTCGCGGGATTAGTTGTCTGTACTTTGGCTATCTTGAACACCTACGTTGTCCAGTTCGGCGTATAGCCTTTATCGAAGATGGTTTTAAATTTGCTCACGCGCACAAACTCGCCCAATTTGAATCTCGCTGGTGCAGCGATCTTTATGTTGCTGTATACGGTGGCTAGCAGCGTGTCGGCGATCGCAGGGGTAACATCGCAAGGACGCATTCCGATGGTTCTATGTTTTCGTGCGTTATACTCTGCAAGTAGACTTGGTAGCGCATTGGTCCATCTATAGGTTCCATTCAGCGTAAACAGTTTCCACATATTGTTCTTCAAAGTTCGATTGAAACGTTCTACGACAGAGGCCTTCATCACCGAATACGTCGAATAATGATTAATGTCATGCTTTGTCAAGAGTTTCTGCACATCGGTGTTGTAAAATTCTTTTCCTGGATCGGTTTGCAAATTTTTCGGATAACGCTCTCTAAATATCTTTGCAAACGCTTTAGTCACCTCAGCACCACTTTTAGTCTTGAGCGGTAATGCCCACGCATACTTGCTCAACACATCGATGACCGTGAGTATGTAGTGGTGACCCCGGTTGAATCTCGAGTATGGACGCATTTCTACAATGTCAGCTTGCCACAGATCATCGTATCCATGCACGATGACGCGCCTCCGCGGAAAATGTCTTGCTGGAGCGTGCAATTCCTCAACGAGTTGTAGCTTCTTGTGGCCATGGTTTTCTTTACTCTTGGATTTCGATAATGGCTGCATGTTTGATCGCAGAGGTGACTTTGACACGAATGATGCGATAATTATCGGGTACGTGCAATAAGTGCTTCCCGTTGGTCCGAGAAAATTCTGGACAAGTTGCTGCTCCGCAGCAAAAGCGGTTATAGCCTCTTTAACTTTACGAATTTCATTGTCCGACTGCGCGATAGAATTCGACACTTGCGATATCTTTTGAACACCGTTTTGCAACGTCAGCATATCTCTTTGAAACACGACCAGCTTCCTCTCTAATTCTTCCTGCTGCTCTCTCAAAAGTTTAATGCTCTTTTCCACGTATAGTTTATTGACGGCATCGGTGTCGGCCATCGGCTGAGCTACGCGTTGTATCTTGCGTGATTTGGCATCAAAGTCTGCACCAGTCACGCAAAGAGCGTCATCTCGCATGTAATTTCGAAGCAAACCGCTCCATTTGTAATAATCCATTCTAGCTGCTCCACTCTTCTCGAGCGATACCCCAAATTTGTTGATCGGCATCTCGATGCATACAGTGCACATCATCGGCGTGCAGTATAATTTATAATGAGGCCTACCTCGCGGAGTTCCTCGATAATCGATAGAATTTCGGGATCGTGAGAGTTTTTACCCGCCTGACGCGACGCTTCGAGCAAACGGAATCGATCCACCAGCTCGTTGGGATCGTCCCAGTGTACGTAATCGATCCTGTTATCGTTTACCACCATGGCTCGCGGTACCGTTATACCTTTCCCTGCTCTACTAGCCGATGCGCGAGGGATTAGCGGTGCAATTACATGTTTGTACTTGTATCCCTTGTTACCCAATATGGGATTTTTAGCACCATGACCGCGTCTGTGGCCATTCGTCGCCAGCAGTATACTTTTGTATTTTTGTTTATCAGCATCGGTGTCTACAGTATCGTCGGGAATTCTCTTAAAAATCAATTCGTAAAGGCCGGGTGTTCCTCTGTATTTTACACCATCTATGATTAGATTATCATCCTTGTCTATATCGAAAGCATTATCCCCAAGCATCGTTCTACTATTGCCAAAGTAAACGCCGTACACATTGTCCATTGTTGTATCCTTATCACTACTTAGGATTGAGCTTATGTATTTTTGTCCCAGCGGGCCGAAATGACTGCGGAACGTTTCTTGTCCCTCGGATGTTCGAAGTTGTTGTCTAATAGATGTTACAAACGACTCATCGGGACTAGTTTCAAAAACGTCGTCATCAACGGCTGAGAGCGATTGCACATTGGGAAATGTATTTATTGGTGTGGGAGGAGCCGGAGAATCGTTTGATGTAGCATTTTGTCGTTTCCGCTTCGATTGAACTGGTGTCGAGGTTATGGGTGAATATTCCAATGGCCCGTGTTGTTTCCTCTTTGCCTTGCGCGAGTGTTCCCTTTCGGATGGATTTTTTTAGGCGTTAATGTTTCATTCCCTTCAACGTCTGTACTCATCAGCGGTGATGTGTCAGCTTCTGCTGTTGTGGTATTTTCCACAATATGTTTCAAGGGTTCGACGATAGGTTTAAAGTATCTCTCCAACGCGATATCTTCCTCCATCTTGCCAGTCTTCAAAGCCTGATGTTTTCGGCGAATGGAATCGCTGGTTTTCGCAATTTCCTTCGCTATTCTCTCGCGATCCTTAACCTCCAGAGTATCGATATCAATCACCGTTGTACCGCAGACGTTGCTTTCACACCGACGTGTCGACGACAATTGACCACGGTATGGCAAACTCGTTGAATCACTTTCTATAACGTCCATTGGACATAGCACTATCCTTGTCTATTACCACGAAACCATACTCCCGTTGCCAACAATTACGACACAAAGCGCAGAAATCCTCATAATGTATGTCAGTGTTTACGTGATCGTTGTACACATGTTTCAAGTTGGTACCATCCTGCTTAAACAGAATCAGCAGATTCGCATTGTCGCGCATAAGATGTTTGGGAATTTTTGCATATGTCTCACAGAGATAGAAGCAGTCAACGTTCGAGTGGCGCCCCATTGCAAAGTATTCCCTTATCGTATCTTGCTTGTCGCATGCCACGTCATCAAAGATAAAAAAAGAATTCGGAAGCGATTCGCTCGGTGGGATGACGTCACTGTTATTCGAAAACGTAAAGTAGCCAATTTCATCTATCGGAGTCAATAAATTCTCCAAGTACTGATATTTCGGCTGTTGCAACGACTTGGAGTACACGTACACGTTCTCGAAGCGGACGCCGTGAGGACTTTCCAACAAGCTGACCAGCACGTTGGTCTTTCCGCAATTTGATGGGCCACAAATGACGCCGCGGATAGTGTTTGGCAGCATGCTACCATGTCTGCGTCTTGTTTTCGAAGACATCACTCGCAATTTATCATCAAAATTTGTCACGCGTATCGTCACAGGTTGTCGCACGAATCGCATTGTCTCCGTGAACTGTGAAAAATGATTTTTATACGTGTGTTCCGAAAATGTGCTGGCTTCTTTTTACCTAAAGCCTCTTGGCTTGGTGGGAGTTAACTCATAATGGAACCAGAGAAGCTACTTGGGGGTAGCGGAAGTTGATTGGAAAAAATCCTGTCAGTCAGTTAGAAATCGCGTCGCAGAAATGTTCACTGCCCAGGAATACTACCGAATGTTTTGGGTGTACGCCCGGAACGACGGGAACGCAAGTGCTGCTGCGCGAGCATTTGCGCTAGAATATCCGGATATCGAAATACCAAGCGAGGATACGTTTCGTCGGTTAGCGTCGCGGCTTTTCTCGACGGGGTCCATGATGCCGCGAGGCAGCGAGGTGGGCAGACCCGCTGCAGCGCGAAATCCGGGCACCGTCGAGAGAATCCACGACGCCGTTGAAGCCGACCCAACGATCAGTGTGCGCATCTTGAGCCGTCGCCTAAAGTAAGTCACAGTTCAAGATAACTGCAGCAATTATTAATTAAGAAAAACAAATGTTATCTAATAGTGGATGTTTTTGCATTTTGTTCTAGTGTCAGCAAGACGACGATACACCGCATCCTCGGGGATCGGAGGTTGCATCCGTACAAATATGTACGGGTGCAAAATTTGCACCCCGGAGATTACATCCAGCGGGTTCAATATTCCAGGTGGCTGTTGGGAGAAGTGCTAAGGAATCCGTCGTTCACCACATACATATTGTGGACGGATGAAGCAATTTTCAACAGGGAAGGTTGCTTCAATTCCCACAATATGCATGTGTGGAGCGACGAAAATCCCTTAGCGCTTCGTCCACGTGCCGCACAAGTCCGTTGGTCGATCAACCTATGGGCCGGCATTTGTGGCGAATTTATCGTTGGGCCGTACATTCTGCCAGACAGGCTGGACGGCCCAGCGTATTAATATTTTTTAGAACATGTTCTGCCGGATCTTATGGACGATATTCCATATGAGATCCGACAGAACATGCACTACCAGCATGACGGAGCTGGGCCACATTATGCCGATATTGTCCGCGCCTATTTAGGTGAAACCTTTCAGGACAGGTGGATCGGCCGCGGCGGGCGACAGGCCCACGTTGCGTGGCCCCCACGGTCACCGGATATGAATCCGCTGGATTTTTTCTTCTGGGGCTACCTGAAGGTAATTTGATTATTGCTGTTACTCTTTACTTATTCCTGTTGTAGATAAATTTTTTTTACTTACGTTTTGTATTTGTTGTACAACAATCATTTCAGAATGAGGTGTATCGTCAGCCGGTGGACACTCCTGAGGAAGCAGTAGCGCTTATCCACGCAGCGGTGGAGAACATAACGCCGCAGACATTACAGGGCGTCCAAAGACAAATATTTCTCCGCGCTCAAGCCTGCATGGACAATGACGGTCGCCATGTAGAGCAGTTCTTTAACTGAGCCACCAATTTTTTAAACGTAGGAACAACACGTTCCATAAAAAGTAAATAAAGTGATCAGTGTTAGTAGCCGTGCAGTAAAGTGAATATTCGGTACGTTGACCTGGACGCACCTGACATTGCGACCCTTAACTTTGGGTAGTGTCGTATACCTGGGATCAGTTGTGCACTGGGCTCGTCCATCGATGACCAGGATCGGTTCAGTGACCCAGTGACACAAGTTTTCAAGTTGCAGGTGAATTTTCGTCAAGGGTGAGTTTTAGTTACTTTAATGGTGCTCATGCATTTTTAAATTTAACGCAAGCTATGGCTTATTTCCGGCGACACTTCTCAAAAGTCTCGTACGAAAATATTTATTCGGGCTTTTTAGACAGACTTATTCGTTATCAGCAACAGTGCTGGCCATTATTGAGTTACGGATTTTTATCACAATAACGAACTACGATCACTTTTCGTTAATTTCCTGTTACATTACCTTTTCGTGGATATGTTATTAACACAAGCAATTTTACGTATTCCTTATCCTCCCACTTCAAATAATTATTATTTTCGAATCTTCTAAAAAAAATGTGTATTCGTCTTTTTACGTTACACGTGATTTTCATCCATTTATCCTTTATTCATTATTCACTTTAAATAACAAACAAACCATGACAACGTGTTCGATTTTATTTGTTACGTCTTTTTCATTTGCCATTCTACGCAATTTTCTTCGTTGCATGCCGAGTCACTTGTTCACAAGTCGCAGCGCGGCGCGTAGCCACGCTAGCGCGAGAACTCGGCCGTCAGACTCGCGCTCTGATTGGTCGGTGCTTTTTGTTAATATCTCGTTAACGAAACCTCGGAGAGCATTTTTGCAAAGGAAAAAGTTGTTTGCAATCATCCCCCGAATCACCCCCTTTAAGGACCCGCAGCATTTTTGGGACACCCTGTATAGTGAAGTACCCAAAATTCAGGGAACTCTCAGTACCAGACAGGAGAAAAATGATCACCTCCAACAAACTTTGTAGGAACTGTTGTGGGAGACACAAAACTGAAGTCTGCAAGTCAGCTCAACGGTGCAAGACGTGTGGTGCGCAGCATCATACCATGCTGCACATGCAGAATATTAAACCACCAGCTCAACCATCGGCCACCGTCTCAGCTCAACCCCCAACTCACACCGAAGAAACCGCAACAGCCTCCCAACATTGAAGAATTGGTGCAGTCGTCTCACACCACACATGCTCAACTACTCAAGGCTCGCACTCAAAGTCAACAGGTCAACACGCTCATGCTCACCCAGCCGCCATTAGCTCCTCACGCTCATCCACAACGTTGTTAGCAACTGCCAATGCCCAGCTGATCTCACCAGTTGCCTCACTACCAGTAAGGCTGCTCATCGACACACAGTGGTCCCAAATCGCCAAAAACTGGCCAAAACTCAATTTTCGAAGTATATAGCAGCTTTTTGCTATTATTGGAGATTTGTTGTATATACATTAGTGCATCAAATGCCGCTTGAATTTCTTAAATATATTGATTGCTTACTGAGATATAGGCTGTCAAAGTTGACGAAATTTCATGCTCCTTAATGTTTTGAAAAGGGGAGCATGTTTAATGTGTCAGAGAAAGTTTATCTGAAAAGATCCATATGTGCAACAGTTTACCATTAAAGTAGGCGTTATAAACATAAACTTTCCACAGAAGCAAAGTAAAATATCTTTGAATTTACCCATGTAATTCCCTTCTCAATGTGTCATAAATCTAAGTCACGTTTTAATAAAAAGGAAGGAAAACAAAGATGAGTGTCACCGAGTGTCACGCTGTAACAAGTTTCTTGATATAAAGTAATATGTCAAGTATGATATCCAATTGAGAAAATTTGCGGAAATTTGCGATTTTTTAAGATATTTAAATTTAAAGTGCCAAGTAGGGGTATCAACGCTGTCTATACTTTGTCCCACCAGAGCGTATGGACCACCATGGACCTTCTGTGGCGAAAAATTGCATTCTACCAATTGGATGTTACACAGAAGAAGGGCTGGAAACATGTCATAAGCTATGTAAATTGTATAGAAGAGCTCATAGTCAAAAAACATCTAGAACAAAAACGAATCAGGACATATTTCACAGACTATTGCTTCATTCTGATACATACATCAGTCTTTCAGAAAAAATAATGAAAAAGAAGAAAGATATTCCCTCAGAGCTGTTCGAAATAGTTACGGATACCGAAGAAATAATATATTTTAGTTCAGAGGAAAGCACATGCGATTCTGATGATTCTGAATGAGAATATAAATAAAGACAGATTTGTATCTGAATAAAACAGCATTCTTTATTTCAAACACTTATAATCCATAATTCTCTTTTATTACTTTCGACGATATATTTGACCTACGTGATCTACTAAACGTAGGAATGATGAGTTCGTCACTGAAGTCCGAAAAAAATTCCAAAAACGATTGGACATTAACATCGTCATATTAAATTCGACATTCTAATTATATAATTTTAGTAAAAAATCGAAGAATCCATTTTCACAAAAATTAAAACCAACGTTTACACCAGTGATATTAGATTCGCCATTTTGTTGTTTTAGAATTTTGAACCCAGGTTCGTAGTCAGTTACCTCGAACACCTTGGTATACCAAGCTTCGTCCAATATGATCTTTTTCTGATATACGCGTCCGCCATATTGGATTCGCAATTTTGTTTAAAAAAAATTGAAGTTCAGATTCGTAATCAGGGACCCGAAAAACATCGGCATACCAATTTTCGTGCAGATCTATCAATCTTTTAATATGCACGTCCGCCATATTGGATTCGCCATTTTGTTTTAACAAATTTGAAGTTCAGATTCGTAATCAGAGACCCCAAAAACCTCCGAGCACCGATTTCTGACTAAATTGAAGTACGTTTTGATGGGTTTGCCGCTTTTTAACGATTTGGGACCACTGTGCGACACAGGCTCGGAACTAACCTTCATCAAGGAGGAGCTCCTCACCCAACTCAAGCTCCAACGCATCCAGTCAACAGTCACAATCTTCGGCATTGGGGGCAACAAGGCTACTCAAACTCGTGGAGTTGTATTAATCTCGCTCCGCTCAAATTACAGCCCTGCAACTGTACTCATTCAAGCTCACATACTCAGAGCATTGACGTCAAATCTACCATCTGTGGAAGCACCAAAGCAAGAGTGGCCACACCTCAACGGCATTCAATTGGCCGATCCAGACTTTCTCACCTCAAGACCCATCGACATTGTCATCGGTGCAGACACGTATGGACAAATAATCAAGCCCAACATCGCCAAGGGCGACTCGTCAATGCCAATTGCTCAGTTATCCATCTTTGGGTGGCTCGTTCTTGGACCAATCACAGTTGATTCGAATCAACTCAAAACCTTGCATCACTCTGCCGTAGTGCAGCACAAGGACAACGCTCTTCAAGATCTACTGACTAAGTTTTGGATCCAAGAAGAACTCCCAACGGATGCACCTACCCAACTCAACCCTGAAGAACAAGAATGTGAGGATCACTTTCGAGCGACACACACTCGTGATTCGACAGGGAGATACATCGTTCGCATCCCACTCAAGTCATCACCAAAGTTGCTAGGCAATTCTTATCAGACGGCCCACGCTTGCCTGAAGCGCACACTCAACAAGCTCAACAAGGACAGCAAGTATCGTGATCTTTATCAAGAATTCATGGAGGAATACTCAGAGCTTCAGCACATGGTAAGAGCACCATCCATATCACCTAACATTCATTCGATCTTCTATCTCCCACATCACGGAGTGCTGAAGCCAGACAGCCAATCAACAAAGTTGAGGGTTGTCTTCAATGGATCGAGCCCGACTACATCTGGGCACTCGATCAACGACCTCATGCACACGGGTGCTAATCTCCTACTCAACATCACCGACGTGCTGTTGTAGATTCGCCAGCACAAGTACATCTTCGCTACGGATGTGACGAAGATGTATAGACAAGTCAAGGTGCACGAAGATGATCAAGATCTCCAAAGGGTGCTGTGGATTGATGAAGAGTCAAGGGAGGTGCCCTACAAGCTCACCACAGTCACATATGGGACTAAGGCTGCTCCATTCCTGGCTGTCAGAGCACTACTGCAATTGGTGGAAGACGAAGGCCATCGCTTTCCACTCGCAGTACCATCAATCACTCATGCCAGATACGTAGACGACATCTTTGGCGGTGCTGACACAGGTGAGATACTCATCACAATAGCTCAACAATTAAATGACCTGTGCAACGCGGGAGGCTTTCCACAAGCGAAATGGCATTCAACCCACCCTCCGTTGCTTGACTCAATCTCTTTCAACATGCGAGCTCAAGATTCAATTATATCACTAGACGACTGCAATACCAAGATCCTCGGATTACAGTGGAATCTTACCAATGATAACTTTTCATTCTCAGCAAGATCAAGCTCAAATTCAACATTCACAAAGCGCCTCGTTCTTTCGGAAGTAACACAAATTTTTGACCCACTCGGTTTTCTATCACCAGTTATAATTCGAGCAAAAACACTGTTGCAAGAGTTGTGGCTGCACAAGCTCAGCTGGGATGATCCACTGCCATCCCAAGTCACCTCACATTGGCTCATCATCAGAGAAGATCTTCAAGGCCTGGCCAGGCTCTCAATTCCAAGGTGGTTCAACACCCTCAGCAACTCAACAGTAGAACTACATGGATTCTCTGATGCCTCTCAACTAGCCATGGCAGCGGTAATTTGCCTTACCGTCACATCACCGTCCACAAATCACAAGGTGTCGACACTAGTGTGCTCCAAGACAAAGGTAGCACTACTCAAGAAGCTCACAATCCCAAGGCTCGAGCTTACTGCAGCATTAATGCTTGCAAAGCTCACAAAATATGTTCAAGCTACTCTTCAGCTCAACATTGCTACAATTCATCTGTGGACGGACTCTCAAGTGACATTAACATGGATCAAATCACACGCATCACGCTGGTTACGTAAGGAATCGTGTCTCCCAAATTCAAGAGATCACCCAAGATGCTCACTGGAGACATGTTCCTGGGAATTCAAACCCAGCTGACTGCGCATCACGAGGCTTAACAACAGCTCAGCTTGAACATCACGAACTATGGTGGATGGGACCATCATGGATCAAGCAACCCAGTGAATCATGGCCATCACAGCCAACACTCAAGGACGACTCCAGTGCACAGGAGGCTCGTCCAGGAATTTCATATTTGCTCAACGTTCACAAGATTTGATCTCATTTACAAATACTCATCTCTCAACAAGCTTATTCGTATCACTTCAGTTTGTTACAGATTTGTTTCAAGGTTGAAAAAAACACCTCTCTCATTACCAATCATCGCATTATCACCAATCGTCCTGGAGTGGGCCAGAATCTTTTGGGTGAAGGCAACGCAAGCAATCTTCTTCTCCAACGAGCTCAAGGCTCTCAGTTCAAGTTCCACGTTGCCATCATCCCACGTCTTCAATCGGCTCACGGCATTCATCGATGAACAAGGAGTTCTTCGTGTCGGAGGCCGACTCAACAATGCACACATGGTTTATGAAAACAAGCATCCAGCAATCTTACCTCGCCACTCACGCCTTTCGGATCTGATTATAGACCATGCTCATCGACAAACTTCCCATGGAGGGACCCAGCTCACCCTCGCTCACATCAGACACAGCTACTGGATCATCGGAGGACGAGCACCAGTGAAGTCTCACATCCTGCGGTGTGTCGTGTGCACTCGACAAAGGGGGATCCGTGCCCATCAACTGATGGGCCAACTACCTCTTTCTAGAGTTGCACCCTCACGACCATTCACTCACACTGGTATCGACTACGCTGGTCCCATCATCCTCAAAACATGGAAAGGGCGAGGAGCAAAGACTCAGAAGGGGTGGATCTGTGTATTCGTTTGTCTCACAACCTCAGCTGTTCATCTGGATGTCGTTACTGACTACTCAACAGATGGATTCATTGCCACCTACAGACGATTCACATCACGAAGAGGAATTCCACACACACTCTACTCCGATTGCGGAACCAACTTCATCGGAGCAGACACCACTTTAAGGAGGATGTTCATTCAGGGCTCACAAGATCATCACCACCTCAGTCAGCTGTTTGTCAATGACAACACTGGCTGGTGCTTCAATCCCCCAGCAGCACCTCATATGGGAGGCAAATGGGAAGCCGTCGTGAAATCAATCAAATATCACCTTCGGCGAACCGTCAGCGAGACGGTACTCACCTATGAAGAATTCAGCACACTTCTTACTCAAATAGAAGCCATGCTCAACTCACGACCGCTCGAGCCTCTCAGTGATGACCCTGAAGACATCTCTACACTCACCCCGGCGCATTTCCTCATCGGACAACCTGTTTCAACTCTACCACAACCTTCTGTCGAACATTCAACAATACCACCGTCAGCCGGATGGCGACTCATCCAACAAAGGACTCAACGTTTCTGGACTCAATGGTCATCGCACTATCTCCAGCGTCAACTATCCATCTCGAAGTGGCATCATTCATCAAATAACATCAAGGTCGGCTCCCTAGTGCTCATCACAGATGAGCGATTCCCACCGAGCAAGTGGCCACTTGCTCGTGTTGTGAATCTGCACCCAGGGAAGGATGGACTCACCAGAGTGGTCACTCTCAGGACCGCCACGACAACTCTAATTAGGCCAATTGCAAAATTGGCGGTTCTACATGTTTCAGATTAGCAATCATCATCACCCTTCAGCTGTTGATGGCGAGAGAATGTTTGAGGTTCATTTAGTTCCTCTCATCACCGCACCCACGCTCACAGCAGCACCTCCTAGGCAGCTGAACACCAGGCTGATCTACAATCGATCAGCCAATCACAACTCATCGACAATCGATCCACCAATCAACGCTCACCACGTCTATGCATCAACCAACCAGATTTCCCCACGTCGCACAGTGTAACGAGTATATAGGAAAAAAATTCAAAAATCAATTTCCCATTAAGATATTGTTATTTACATGTAATTAATATTTTAATCATATTTATATAAAAAAAAAAATAATTTTTAACATAAAATAACTCATTAAAACATATTTTTGTACATAATAAAATTAGAACAAATAAAATATATACTTTTTTAAATACATTTATGCACAAAGAAATAACAAACATATGGAAGACTTACAAGAAATTAAAATTAATTTTTTAAATAATTTGTACTGATAATAAAATGTAAATTATTCATTTTTATTATAGATCTTCATCACTATCAGTTGAATTTGAAGGAATCGGAAGATCAGTCTCCTTGACAACTAAATATTCTAGGACAGATTTGTCTAGTTTCTTCGTTTAAATGTGTGTATTCTTTCTTATGTGGGATAAATAAGGATCTGATGAAAAAGTAACATTTTCATCAGGTCTTTATTCGTATCGCAACGAGATGTCTTTCGAGTATAGTGTTTTCTGAAGTACCTTACATCTTTATGCCTACCCTCTAATGCTTCCTCTGATGATTGTCCTATAGGCGTAATAAAAAAAGAAATGATTTCGGGACCATATACCTACAATTTATGGAGATATATAGACATATAGAATCAAAAATAGTTTTTTAAATAAATATTTTTTGTTTCATTTACTAGAGTAGTAAATTTTGAAATGTTTATTTCTTTCCCACATGAAATTATTTTTAGGATGATACTTAAATTAATAATCAATGACAGATCTATACCCGTGATTTCGCTGCTAACTTCTGGATTTCCAAAAAACCTACGTGCTGTGTTGCCATCGTTGGTTGATCCGAATCCTGGTTTCGGTATATCAACCAATAGGCCCATTTTTTTCTTTGAATGCATCCTGCACTTTGCATTTAGTTTCGGCAAAATTTTTTTTCGCGGTCTCTCCTCTTACTTGCCAAGTTTTTACATTAAGCCTATAGGCAATATGTAGCAAGCATTCAAAGGATCGTATCCAGCAATGAAGGGTAGATAATCCAAGTTTATAAAATTCTACGTTAGGTGAAAGACTATTAACTAATTTACCATTCATCATTTTAGTTCCACTTACGACGTTGCATACACTGCCGTCAATCATTGTAAAGAACATACGGTATAAAACTTTCCAAGTGTTATCCTCAACAAGCACTGTGCTCGATTTTAAGTATCAATTATGTGCTCCATTTTCGCTCGTTCAGATTCAACTATTAATGGCGATTTTTTTGTAAATATGAATTTAAGTGGACGACAAAATATTGTCGGTGAGGGTGTTTGATTTTCCCATAAAATCTTTTCATCTGCATCAATTACTCACAAATGGACAAAAGCAATGAGAAACAAATACTCATCTGTGTTGTGGGATTGGTTAAATCTCTGCTTATATCTACTATGCCCAGAGCTGCTACCAAACCCCAATTTACAAATCAATGTAATTGATCGAGGGGCGTTATTTTCAATAATTTTAATTATTGAAATTACTGCCTTTTCCAGTATTTCCTGATAATTTACTTCTGCGTGAATTTCAGATGTAGAAATGCAGGATGGCAAAAGCTGCTTTTCCGTATTTTTTAAGACATAGTAGGAAGGTAAAATATTTGGAGTGCAAGTATTCATGGTATTTCTCAGTATATTATACTTGCATAAACTAAGACATAAGTCCATATATAAAGCTAATGCACGCAGTGGTGATATTGCTGCATGATCAGCTGTAAGTGTTTTATCTTCAGAAGCAAGTGTAGCAGCAAATACCAACTCGCTCGGCGATAGACCACCCAGAAGATCTGCCACCCTCCGCTTTTTCGTAGAAAACGATGCTTCGTTAAAAGAAACTTGTGGTCTCCCACGCGGATTTCCACTAGGCCCATGTCTATCATACTTGCTTGATAAAAAACTGAGAATTTCAATTGGCAATTTGATGCTTTTCATCAGCCAAGCTTTGTGTTTTTTCATAAATTTATCGTAATCTCTACCACATCGGCCCCATTTCCTTTGTACTTCCAAACAAATTAATCGACAAAATTTATGAATAATCTCCTTCATTTCATCTGATAAATCACCCAGATTAAAAACACTCAATACCTTTTGAGATAAAGCGGCACGTCTTTTTTCTTTTGGCGTGTTTCGCCATGCGTCAAAGAGATCATTATTACTTATCCATTCTAAAAAAAATAAAATCTCAAGAAAGGGCACTCGGGGGCAGATAAAAATTATACCAAATTAAAGCACGTAAAAAGAACTAATTATTGTAAAAATATGAAAGAACCGATATGTTTCGTTTTTTTTTAATTCTCTCCAGAAGTCAGAAGATACGACAAAAAAAATAATAATTTCAGTCACTGGTACTTACCCATATCGTTAAATGCGAGAATGTTTGATTAATGTAACGAAAAAAGGGTATACTTTACTTATTTTAAACACAAAAAGAAAAATGAGAATTTATAAATACACAAGAATACAGTGGATAAATATTTCCTATGCGTGGTCTTGCGGCAGCTTGCGTTTGGTTATTCGACTTTGAATGTCATTACTCACCTTAAATCTGTTATTTGTGTTACTAAGTTACTATGTTCCAATGTCAGAGGACTATTTACTATCAATTCCATGAAATGAAATATAAAATTTCAAAACACAAATTTCTGCTTTTTGAACACGGTTCGTGACACTGTGCGTCGGTCGATACTCGAGAAGGTTCGAGACGCTGCACACCGGAAGCTTCATCCATATTGTATTCACTCTTCGTTCACAGTGTGTTTAGAAAGGACGCTTGCTTGCCTCGCAGATAATTTTTAACATTGTGCGCATCTATAGAGACTTCTTCTCACCTCGCTCAAGCTCATCTCGATAATCGCTTCATTATCGTGTGACTCATCTACTCTTACAAAACGTGAAATTCACTCGTGTGTAATTCGTGTCGTGTGCGCCGGTTTCCACGAGGCTCACCACGTGCTCAGTGGCTCTTGGCCTTCATTCACCGCGTGTGTTATCGTTGCTCACCAGCTCATGTATTCACCTCTCACCGCGTGTGACATTTTAATAAATTGACAAACGATCAGTGCAAGTGCTGTGAATCACTTTACTTTCCCACCGTCCCTAACCTCACTTCCGTGCCATCGCGCTCGTACCATCAAACTCTCAAACACATTCCTTCGACCAGTCTGTAGACCAAGGATCAGGAATCGCGGCTTCTTCAGCTGTGCAGATGCCTTCACGGCCCACGAATGCTTGGTTGTCCTCTGTAAGAGAGGATATGCGTACAGATCCCACGATTGAAAACAAATGCTCAGGTTTTGTCCACTTTCCAAAGTACGTAGCAACGATAGCTTATTAATGTCGTTTAGCGTCACATGAGGCATCCGACATTGTAGTTTAAGTAATTCAATTTCTGTTTCCAACATCGGTGATCCTATCAGAGCATTGTTGTCGTTGCGCGATCGTATTAAAATCAATTCGTGACGCGCATTAATAATCATGTGTTTGTAGTCCTCGCAAAATCCCAGCAAATATTTGAGTGGGATGCAAAAATTGAAATGATTTTTCACTTTTAGCCCATCGCGTCGTTTCAAGCCCCGTCCGGCATTCTCCGTATTTTTGTCTTCGTCAGATGTCAGCGATACATAGTTTTTAAGCGTGCTAGTTATTTCAACGTTTCTGTTGCGATCAATCTCCATGCCATTCAGCTCGTAACGAATCTCATCGAATAAGAACGCCATGCAATTATTTCCCAACAACACCGTTGACGCATCATTTGGCTTATTTATCTTCAATTTCCCCTCCACATAGAGGAAACTTTCAAACGGTAATGTATACAAATCCTGCTGCTGTATCGGTATTCTTATCTCATCGCTGCATCCAAACGTCGTGTTTATGTATGGGTTGTATGTGTGAGTCTCGAGTTTGACGATGCGATCATCAAACGTCGGCTTCCCTCCAATGCTTAGAATGTCAGCCATTTTTTTTAACTTAAATGCGCACAATGAATCCCAAGAATTTCAAAAATGCAATGTTCGCAGCATTGAGCCTCTTCTTTTTGGCGTGATCGGAGTTGTTGCAGTTGTTGGTGTTGTAAACAATTTCACTTGGAAGAAACGGCTTTCCGGAGTCGTTCAATACAAGCATCTCTTTCTTTCGCACCACACGTATTATCGTCGTCGTCGTACGTGCAGTCTGATGGTAATCTCTTCACCTCGAAAATCGAACAATTGTTCGTCTTGATCCACAACGCGTATCGTTAGATCCGTAATGACCCGTGCGGTGATTGGAAGGTAAATGATCTGCGCGGGCGTTTCTGATATCTTATATCCTGATGGAACTCTCGGAGAAAATTCATGTATCGTATATACACGCCTCCCATTGTTGTAAGCGCCAGCGGTCACGCTACATTCTATGCGAATAATGTTCACGTTCATGATATTAATTGGATCGTCCGATTCATGCCAACGTCCTGGTTATAATACCCGATTCGTCGAGAATCAATAACAATGAGTCCCAGGCCCCTCGACATTGTCCAAATTTACGATACCGCTTTCGTTCCGACGTACTCCTCCAGCTGGTAACGCGTTACGCATAAAAACTCCTCTAAAGAATGGAATACGCATACGTTTTGCCAACTCCTCCAATTGCGCATCGGTAGTTACACCCGCGGGCATTTTTATTTTCTTTTAGTTTCGATATTCCCTGTCCGCGCTTGTATGGTGCGAGATAAAGTCCACGACCTTCCATGGAGCGATTGTGGCGTTGCATTTCCTGCAGCTGATGTTGCGCCGCCTTATTATCATTTGCCGCCTTGGCAATGCCCGCCGCTCCACCAGCCAATGATCCGAGGACACCTAGCAGTGGGAGAAGCGGTTATATACCACCCCGATTTGCCACCGGAAGAATCCGCTTTTGCGATGCTCTCTTTGGAGTCCTTTTGCGGGTTTTTGTTTTCATCCCCATTCCGATCTTCGCCTTGGCCTTCATAGGTGCCCAAACAGCTGTAGCAGCACCTCTTTCACCTAGTGTCGAGTCTCGCGCAACGATGCGTTTTCGCGCTTTGTCAGCGAGAACTTTATCTGCCGCGTGCCTTTCGCCGAGGTCGTTGCTACGCGAATAGGCAATATCGTGTTCTCGACACGCTGCGTCCAACGGATTGATGCCTCGATCCCCTCTAGCCAATCGTTTTGCCAGATGAGTTCCTCGGCCGCAAAACTAGTATCCCGGAATATGTGATTCAATAGGTAGCGCGTTTATCGCCCGATTTAACAAACCACAACCTTTCTTTACTCTCGTCGGCGACATTCGCTACAGTTTTTAATCAATGGTGCTGGACATACGATATGCGTTCGCTGCCAAGGGCGATTATAATGCTCCAGACACCGGCGATACTGTTGAACCTCAGAATCGGCTTTTATATGCTCGGGGAGCCTGTGTGCCAAACTCTCAGGGTAGAATAATCTTTGGTATATATTTCAACTGCTCAGAGGTTAGGTCTCGAATATCGCAATTATCCGACAGGACCAGAAGCATTTTGAATACTGAACCGTTTTGCTTCGGCGCGGAGCTATAAATAGGGCCCTTCGACGTATAAAAATCATTTTTCACGGTTCGCGGGGAGGATGCGATTCGTGCGACAACCTGTGACGATACGCGTGACAAATTTTGACGATAAATCGCGAGTGATGTCTTCGAAAACAAGACGCAGACATGGTAGCTTGCTACCAGACACTATCCGTTGCCTCCTTTGTGGTCCATCAAATTGTGGAAAGACCAACGTGCTGGTCAGCTTGTTGGAAAGTCCTCACGGTGTACGCTTCGAGAACGTATAAGTATACTCCAAGTCGTTGCAACAGCCGAAATACCAGTACTTGGAGAATTGATTGACTCCGATAGATGAAAGTGGCTACTTTACGTTTTCGAATAACAGTGACGTCATCACACCGAGCGAATCGCTTCCGAATTCTATTTTTATCTTTGATGATGTGGCATGCGACAAGCAAGATACTGTTGCGAGCACCCTATGGATGGAATCCATGGCCCGATGATGCTCGCGACGAAGACAAGAGACAGCGAGAAGAAGGCGATCTGATCGATCGCCTGTCAAGCTGTGACTTGAGATACAGACGCCATTGCGAGCAGACGTAGTCCCGAACACCTCTACCTGATTAATTACTGTTATTTAATTACTATTATCCTTGTTGATGTTCACATTCTGTTATTACACATTAAACTTATATTATGTCTACGCGAAAACGTAACAATACGATAAGGGAATACTTTGCAATGGGGCGCCACTCGAACGTTGACTGCTTCTATCTCTGTCAGACGTATGCAAAGATTCCCAAACATCTTATACGCGACAATGCGAATCTGCTGATTCTGTTTAAGCAGGATGGAACCAACTTGAAACATGTGTACAACGGTCATATAAACACTGATATGTCTTACGAGGATTTCTGCGCTTTGTGTCGTAATTGTTGGCAACGGGAGTGTGGTTTCGTGGTAATAGACAAGGATAGCGCGATGTCCAATGGGCGTTATGGAAAGGGATTTAACGAGTTTGCCGTACCGTGAGATGGTCAATTGTCGTCAACACGTCGGTGGGAAAGCAACGTCTGCGGTACAACGATGATTGATATCGATACTCTGGAGATTAAGGATCGCGAGAGAATAGCGAAGGAAATTGCAAAAACCAGCGAAGCCATTCGTCGGAAACATCGGGCTTTGAAGACTGGCAAGATGGAGGAAGATATTGCGTTGGAGAGATACTTTAAACCTATCGTCGAACCCTTGAAACATATTGCGGAAAATACCACAACAGCAGAAACCGACACATCACCGCTGATGAGCACAGACGTTGATGGGAATGAAACATTAACGCCTAAAAAAATCTATCCGAAAGGGAACACATCGGGCAAGGCAAAGAAGAAACACAACGTATCGGCGGAATATTCACCCATAACCTCGACACCAGTTCAATCGAAGCGGAAACGACCAAATATTAGACCAAACGATTCTCCGGCTCCTCCCACACCAATAAGTACATTTCCCAATGTGCAATCGCTCACAACCAATGATGATGACGACGTTTTTGAAACTAGTCCCGATGAGTCGTTTGTAACATCTATTAGACAAGAACTTCAAACATCCGAGGGACAAGAAACGTTCCGCAGTCATTTCAGCCCGCTGGGACAAAAATACAGGAAAGCAATCCTAAGTAGTGATAAGGATGGAGCAATGGACTATGTGTACGGCGTTTACTTTGGCAATAGTAGAACGATGCTTGGGGATAAGGCTTTCGATATAGACAAGGATGATAATATAATCATAGATGGTGTAAAATACAGAGGAACACCCGGCCTTTACGAATTGATTTTTAAGAGAATTCCTGATGACGCTGTATACACCGATGCCGATAAACAAAAATACAAAAGTACACTGCTGGCGACGAATGTCCACAGACGCGGTCATGGTGCTATAAATCCCATATTGGGCAACAAGGGATACAAGTACAAACATGTAATTGCACCGCTAATCCCCCGCACATCGGCTAGTAGAGCAGAGAAAGGTGTACCAGTACCGCGAGTCATGGTTGTAAACGATAACAAAATCGATTACGTACACTGGGACGATCCCAACGAGCTGGTGGATCGATTCCGTTTGCTCGAAGCGTCGCGTCAGGCGGGTAACAACTCTCACGATCGGGAAATTCTATCGATTATCGAGGAACTCCGCGAGGTAGGCCTCATTATATAAAACCGCGCGCCGACGATGTACAGAGTATGCATCGAGATGACAATCAACAAATTTGGGGTATTGCTCGAGAAGAGTGGAGCAGCTAGTATGGACAATTACAAATGGAGAGGTTTGCTTCGAAATTACATGCGAGATAACGCTCTTTGCGTGGTCGGTGCCGACTTTGATGCAAAATCACGCAAGATACGACGCGTAGCTCAGGCGTTGGCCGACACAGATGCCGTCAATAAACTATACCTGGAAAAGAGCATTAAACTTTTGAGAAAGCAGCGGGAAGAAATAGAGAGGAAGCTGGTCGTGTTTCAGACAGATATGTTGACGTTGCAAAACAGCGTTCAAAGGATATCGCAGGCGTTGAATTCTATCCCACAGCCGGACAATGAAATTCGTAAAGTTAAAGAGGCTATAACCGCTTTTGCTGCGGAGCAGCAACTTGTCCAGAATATTCTCGGAACGATGGGAAGCACATAATGCACGTACTCGATAATTATCGCATCATTCGTGTCCAAGACACCTCTGCGATCAAAGATGCAGCCATTATCGAAATTCAAGAGTAAAGAAGAAAACCATGGCCTCTAGGAGCGACAACTCGTTGAGGAATTGCATGCTCCAGCTCGAAGACATTTGCCGCGGAGGCGCGTCATCGTGCACGGATACGATGATCTGTGGCAAGCTGACATTGTAGAAATGCGTCCATACTCGCGTTTCAACGAGGGTCACCACTATATTGTTACGTTTTCGCGTAGACATAATATAAGTTTAATGTGTAATAACAGAATGTGAACATCAACAAGGATAACAGTAATAAAATAACAGTAATTAATCAGATAGAGGTGTTCGGGACTACGTCTGTTCGCAATGGCGTCTGTATCTCCAGTCACAGCTTGACAGGCGATCGATCAGATCGCCTTCTTCTCACTGTCTCTTGTCTTCGTCGCGAGCATCATCGGGCCATGGATTCCATCCATAGGGTGCTCGCAACACTGCTCCCCCCTCTCGAGAAGCGGTCGTCCCGACCGCTGTAACTTCTCCTCTGTCTGTAACCGTATCCTGGTCCGGAAGAGTGGGAAGAACGCTACGTGGCCTCTTCCGTCCGTCGTCTCGGCATTCACCTTCACGCCCAGGGGAAAAACCACCCCAAAAACCCTGGGCAAGGCGTGGGTACATGGCTCCTTGCGTTTTCGGACTTGCGTACTTCTTTCTTGTATGGGCTTCGTTTTCTTTGACGACGCATCTTCTTCTTGGGTAGAGACTGGCGAGAGGTCCGGTCCTTTTTATGGTCTGACGACTAGTTCCCTACGTTCCCTCGGCGGAAGTCCAGCGACGACGTTCCTCTGGAGCTCCAACGGTGGAATCCCGCGACGTTCCGGAACTTCCCTGGGCGGTTCCGCTCCGTTCATCGTCCCCTGCGATCTGGCCGCTCCGGCGTTTCGTCCTGGTTCGTTCTCGACTTTCTTCCAGTAGTCCAGTTTTCCAGAATTTCCTTGTAAAAGAAACGTCGCTCTTATTAGACGGGAACCGAAGGCAGCTCGTTGGGGCCGTACGAGTCGGAAAGCCGGAAAGGAAGGCCGAGCACGCAAGCAGAGGGTTGCAGCTAGTCACAAGCATGCAAGCGGCCCAACCTCCAGCCCAGCCACCCGCCTCGCCAGCCCTGGCCGTCTTCTCTTTTTCTTTTCTCCAGTCCTTGGCTTCGTGATGGCCCCATTCCTCTTCTTGGCCTCTGGTGTTGTTCCAGGGGACCGTCCTGTGCGTCCGGTCAGCGCTCCCGTTTCCGCGACATCCCCTCCAGCCGATCCAAGCAGCGCTTGTCCGTCTGGTGATTGGGGATGCCATTTCCCTCCTGCTGTCCACCCTCTCTCCTTCTTTTTCCTGGGTACCCCGCGAGATCCTCCATCCTGGCCGTGCCAGGGGCTCGCAGGGTCTCTTCCAGGGGGCTAGCGGGGCGCTTTCACGTATGTCCGCACCCCGCTGCGGACTGCCACGCTATTGTGGCACATTCGGGGAATTCGGGAGCGCGTATCCCGACCGCGGTGGTAGTCCCCCGACACCTTGTCCCTCGTCGTGGGGTATCGTGTTCCCTGAAACAGACTCAAAAAAAGGGGGGTCGGGCTGCGAAGGCAGCCTCCGCAGCCCAGTCCACCAGATTAGCTTAGTCTAATCTTCTTTCTTGAGTCCAGTGGTGGTCCTGCTACGTCTTTACTCCTCTTGTAGTTGTCCTTCGTACTTGGCAAGGCGGCGCACGTGGACCACCTTGCACTTCTTCCTGCGTGATCGTTGGATCCTGTAGACGACGTCATTGATCCTGCCCACCACCGTGTAGGGTCCTTCCCAGTCGGACTGCAGTTTTGGGCACTTCCCTTTCACTCTTCGAATCCTGAGTGTTGGTGGTTGGCTCTTCACTCCAGGACTTCGTCTTCGAACTAACGCTCCAGGTGTACACCGGACTCATCAACCTGGGCTCTCTCTTATGGGTCGCCGACTCCGCGACGGTATTCGCCCTCGAACTCCCTCCGTCGCAGCGCTTCGTGGATCTCTCGACGGTATTCGCCCTCGAACTCCCTCCGTCGTAGCGCTTCATGGATCTCTCGACGGTATTCGCCCTCGAACTCCCTCCGCCGCAACTTCGTACTCAGCTATCCCGCAACGGTATTCGCCCTCGAACTCCCTCCGTCGCGTCTTCGTACTCAGTTATGCCGTGACGATATTCGCCCTCGAACTCCCTTCGTCACAGCTCTGCAACTCTGCGCACTTCCGGCGCCTGTTCGTTGCAGCAGATCCGCACGCTCACACGACAGCATTAGTCTGGTTCTGGGTGTTGTCGACCGGTGCTTCCCCCAAATCAGTTGAGCCCAGCTATCACCGTCCAGCGGCCTCTCTTCGCTCCTTCTCTTGGTGTTGTTCTTCTCAATTTCTCCTTCCGAAGCAGTCCTTCTGGAGATGTCCGGTCTTTCCACACTGCCAGCAGGTCTTCTCCGTGTAGTCCGTTCGATCCTCGGGTTGTTCGGACCTCCGCTTCTTGGCCGGGTACCTTTCAAACGTGTTGGAGGGTTTAGCTTTCCGTTTTTCCGAGTACTTCTCTCGTGATTCGCCCGCGGGGCTGCGAGACATTCTGGGGCACCACTCCGCAACAATATACTCACCGTCATCGATGTGTTGAGGAAGTATGCATGGGCGTTGCCACTCAAGACTAAAAGTGGTGCTGAGGTGACTAAAGCGTTTGCAAAGATATTTAGAGATCGATATCCGAAAAATTTGCAAACCAATCAAGGAAAAGAATTTTACAACACCGCTGTGCAGAATATCTTGACAAAGCATGACATTAATCATTATTCGACGTATTCGATGATGAAGGCCTCCGTCGTAGAACGTTTCAATCGAACTTTGAAGAACAATATGTGGTAATTGTTTACGCTCAATGGAACCTATAGATGGACCGATGCGCTACCAAGTCTACTTGCAGAGTATAACACACGAAAACATAGAACCATCTGAATGCGTCCTTGTGATGTAACCCCTGCGATCGCCGACAGGCTGCTAGCCACCGTATACAGCAACACAAAGATCGCTGCACCAGCAAGATTCAAATTGGGCGAATTTGTGCGCGTGAGCAAATTTAAAACCATCTTCGATAAAGGCTATACGCCGAATTGGACAACGGATGTGTTCAAGATAGTCAAAGTACAGGCAACTAATCCTGCAACGTATCTGCTGGTCGATTCCTGTGGGAAATCCGTTGCCGGAGGATTCTATGAACACGAGCTGCAACGCGTCACCGATCCTGATGTATATCTAGTGGAAAAAGTGTTGCGTAGAAAGGGGGATAAGGTGTACGTCAAGTGGCTGGAGTTTGATAAATCACACAATACTCGGATAAATAAAAACAATGTATTGTAAAATAATAATACATGGTTCAATAAATACAATTATACATATACATGTGTGAACAATTTTTATTTTTACACATTAATTCCGCTATTTATAATAAATACAATAATTTCTATTTTAAAATGATATTTTTACAATGGTATTTTGTAATGTCCCCAGGGCAGAGTGTCGGTCGAATCGGGTACGATATGCCGCTTGTCGTCGTGTGGGCTTAGAGCGATTTTAGATTCCGAAATGGTGTACACTTTGTGCAATTTAGACCGTATGCATGATTGTCTGCGAACCATTTCGATCTCCCTTTGCAAACACTGCGCGTAGTCGTCGAAAGTTATCGTTCTGGCTATGACGTTGGTTATTATATCCGCGCGGCATATTATATACATTGTCGGTGGGATAATCGCTTGTGTCGAATCTATCGATATTGTGTTTCATGGTCTCGTAGATATCGTCGCATCGAATATGATAAATGAGGCTGTCAGTGTCTGTATATAGAATTTTACATTATTGTCCATGCTTGGGAGACATGTACTCGTGGTGAAATTCATACAAACAAATTTTTGATATGTCCAGAATGCACATACCCACGTATATCGGTTTGTTGAATTTCACCTCGAGTTTTCGCAATTCAACAGCTATTAAATTTTCCGAAAAAACACTTCTGCTGTGGAAATTCGGTTTCGCGATCATTGCCTCCGCGCCATATCGCCCTTCCCAATGAGTCAAAAGTTTTACATCCACGTGATTTCGTACATTTTCCATAGTTTTATCAAATACCGCGTTGTTCATCAATTTGTACAAATTTTTTCAAAATCGTTTGTCGCACTTGTTCTAAACCGTGTATTCAGTTCGATGTAATCGCGAAGCCAGGGAGATTGAGTGAATTGAAGCACGCGGTGTATTTTTGTAATACGAAGACCATGACGCGTGCACTGCTACAGGTTGCGGTAATGGATGACGTAACGCTGCTTATCGTATACCGTTGCGAGTAACTTGTTCTGCCTGCTGCCACGTGGTTTGGCACGCGTCGGGCAGAACGGTAGATCGGCATGAGCGTCGTGCAGTCGTTGCGGATATTCCAGATCTACCTCGAGAATGTACCCCGTGGGCGAATCGACACCGATTGAAGACACGTCAAAATTTGCAGCATCTTCGACCCATTGAAATTTAGCGTATGGCAGGGGCTGACACATTGCCCATCCATACAAATTGTTCACGTCAAAGTACATCAAGTAC
Organism: Andrena marginata; assembly: GCA_963932335.1. NCBI lineage: Eukaryota > Metazoa > Arthropoda > Insecta > Hymenoptera > Andrenidae > Andrena > Andrena marginata. The sequence goes on from OZ010660.1 coordinate 19,326,548, forward strand.
GATGACTCTTCCGATGCGTCGTAAGATGACATGTACTTGTTATTGGCATGTGCGTATCTTCCGGAACATTGGCTTAAACCCCCACGTATACCGCGTTCGATAAACATGACCATATCGACGTCGGTGAGCAATTCGAATGTAATTTTGGTATGTTTTAGCATTGCATCCCAGGTGAAAACAGGTAGAGTATAATAATGTGTTGAATCTAATCCATAACACTTTATACAACTTTCGCGAAAATTTTCAAAAATATCTGCAAATAACAAGATATCAGTTTTCAAATACAAATCGCTGTATTCGCCCAAGGTTCTAATCCCGAAACGCTGCCAGACAGTCTCGGCATGTGCGTAATCGGTCTCGGATACAGTCTCACCCGTTAACGAACTGTAGAATGACTCGCGCGGCGGTAAGCATGGGTCCTGTAGCTTGTTCGCGCAATCAAGGTATTCGTACGGAAAGACACCCTTTCGCGTCAATAAATTGAAGTCTTCAGTGGATAATGTTTCAAATTTGGATCGTAAAATTTTTAATTGATCTGCGCTCAAAAAAGATGCTAATTTGTCGAGACTGGTATTGAGAAATTTGTACGAATCGATGAATCGTAATTTAATATAATTTCGCGAGTCTGATTCAGTCGTATCTTCGACATTTTTTGTGAAAGAAATATACTTTTCTTTAGAAATAGGCAATACTTAAACGTGACCTTCGAAAGCGGTAGCTATTTCCTCGATAATGAAATGCGAATCGTAGCCGGATAAATTATGGAAAACTATGGGAATATAAAACGCATTTTTATAATTTAAATTGCACTCCGAATGTGCTGGGCCTCTAAACCGTCCGGACAGATGGCAATGATCGCGAACTTGTACATCATCAGCCTCGAATGATTCTTCGCAAATGTGACAATGTGTTGCATCGTGAAATGTCGTCCACTGTTCGGTGGTTAAATCATGCATGGGAACATTAGTGGTCAAGATGGGTTTGGCGAAGTTTGCAAATTTTGTCAGTTCGTATACGAACCATGAAACACAATCCGCGTCGCGGCGACATCGATACGTCGATAGCGATGTATCGTTCGAACAATGCATATAATAGGTTATACTATGTACATTGTGGTGCTGGTATGCATGTAAATTATTATTGCCTATATCACCCACTCGGTTGTCCTCTGTTTTCTCGGTGATGCACTCGAGATCGGCGTACACCACGAAGGGGAGCCGCTCCCTCCTGCAGTGGTTCTCGAAGCTAAGGAAATTGTTGCTTTCGCTGGGCAGCAGAATGGCACAGTCGTTCATCTGCCCACAGTCCAGCGAATGAAGCTCCAACTTCTGGGTAGATCCGAAATAGTGCATACATCTGTAAACCCAAAAAAATTTTATTTCATTTTTCGCGAGACTTTTCAATATTTCATAAGTTTTCTATACGTACCGATCGCAGATGAATTTCTTTTCCTTGTGCCTGCTCAGCTGCATGCACACCAGCCGGAACAAGTTCTTGATCCATACAAAGTGCCCTACATCGCCGTGCTCTTGATTCGGCGTGTAAAGCAGGTTGACGTGTCTATCCCTCTTTTGGCTGGTGAGGCGCAACGGAAAGACCTTCGAACCATTCTTCGTCTCGAAACTGTACACGTGGACTGAGACACTGTTCTGCCGCTCAAATTTCCCAACTTGCGCCAGGGACATTGGGAACTCAATGCCCTGGAGATTTAGCACGGAAGCATAAGGCGGGTACGAACTTGGGCGCGCGGTGTCTCGTTCGGCGGGATGGAGAGCGGCGACCACTGCCCACGCGAAACACGCATTGTCCGGGGATTGCACACTGATCGTTGCATTCTTCAACAACAATTCCCGCGGCAACTTGTAGAAGCATCCCGCGCGCAGCAGATTGTACTTGTTGACATTGTCGGTCAGGTTTAGGATTCTCGTCAATGCCCATCCGCTGTCGCGTTCCTGGAACTCTTCCTGCGATGCCAGGGTGGGTTCGATGACGCATCGCTGGTACCACTCCTGCAGATCGGATGTGCCGAAGTGTACACAGTTCCGGGTATTGATGCTTTTACAAGCATGCTTGTCACCCGCCACAAATTCGCCGTTAAACACAGTGTTCACTTTGAGGTTTTGACGTTTCCTCAAAGCACCCCGCACCTGCTCCAACACAATGGTCCCCGCATCCTGGAGGAAGTTGCGCGGCTCGATGTAGTTCGAATTTAACACGGCACCAGTTAATACGCGGGTATCGAAAGCAGTGTCTATTTCGCGCCACAAAAGTCTCGTGCTCAAATGTCCGGCACCTTCACGCACGAAACGTCCGCGCAACGAATATTTTAGTCCTTCGAGCTGCGCGATTCGCGGAACCAACGATTGCCGAACACCGATCGATAATCGAGGACGTTTTACGCGGCTGTGTTCTTCTAATGATTCGACACACTCGTTGCACCGTTCTTCCCACGCGAGGTATTCTTCCCGTGAAGTCAATCGTGCGGATTGATCCAGCAATTGGCGGGTTACTTGCGCGAATTCTTCCATGGTTGTAAAGTCTTTTCTTCGCAACATGTTGCAACGATTTGATGCTTTGTGCAGTTTGGAGCGCATATTTATATCCTCATCATGATTTGGTATCTGTTGGCTTTTTAGTTTAAACGATTCAGGGATCAATAACACGACGTGTTCCTTCTCTGTCTCATAGCGATCTGAGGTGGTCACCGATCACCGTTTATTACTTAGTCTGAGATGCGCGATGTTGCCAAATCATACATATCAATATGGCCCCATAAGGCGCATAACTTAAATCTAATTATCCTAAAGCAAACAATTAGTCAACAATCTCCCCCATTGTTTGCCGCACTTAATAAGCAATCCCTATATCGCGTAAACAATTCTTTGGTAAGAGGTTTCGTAAAAATATCTGCAACATTACATTTTCCTGAAATGTGGTCAAGTTCGCAAATATCTTTCTCCGCAAGATCTCTAACATATTGGTACCTTAAATCTATGTGCCTGGTTTTTTGGTTTTTGGTTCGATTCTGCGCGTACTCGAGGGTAGCCGTATTATCGCAAAATAGTTGGGGTTTTATGTCGGATACGTCCAATTTTTTTAGTTCTTCTAATATTTCCTTTAGCCATTTTGCTACTTTTGCTGCTTCCGACAGCGCTATGACTTCGGCCTCCATGGTGGATAAGGCAACGCATTTTTGCTTAGAACACTTCCAGCACAGGGGAATATTCCCCAAGAAAAAAATATGTCCAGAGAAGGATTTTCTATCTACACTATAGGAGGCCCAGCTCGCATCGCTAAACCCTATTAAATTGAATTCATCTGCATCGGATAAGTTCACTTGATACTCAATTGTAGTATACAAATATTCAAGTATTTGTAGAAGCATGTTCCAGTGATATAGGGTTGGGTCAGACGAAAACTGCGAGAGTGCTATTACTCCAAACAATATGTCTGGTCTACTTCGATTTGCGACGAACAGTAATTTTCCAATTAATCCGCGATATTTTCTTTAGAATGTCCATGCCCGCTTGCACTGGAACATGTCTCTTCACATTTGTCGCACAGAATTCATGAGCTGTGTTGTAAACATAATCTCTTTGATTAAGATATACTTTCTCATTTTTAATCACAATGTTTACACTGAGGAACCTGCGAATTTGTCCCAGATCCTTCATTTCCTGTTCCTTTTGTAATATTGGAACTACCCTTTTTATTACGTAGTTATTTTTCGCAAAAATCGCAAAATCATCAACATATACTGCTATTATCGCGTCGGTCCCGAATTTGTATACGCAGTTAGTACGATTTAATTTTTTAAACCCTAGTTTTTCGAGGATGCCGCTTAGTTCTTTTTACCAATTGTGCCCCGATTGGTGTAAGCCGTACAAGGATTTCTTTAATTTCCAGACTTTATTTGCATCTTCCTCCACCCAACCGTCCGGTTGTTCGAGATACACACATTCTTTTAGTGTCCCATATAAATACGCGTTTTTCACGTCGAGATGTCTATAAACCCATTTTTGTTTATCTACTAGAACAGCAAATAGTAATTTTACTATTGTGAAATCAACCACGGGGCTATATGTCATATCATAATCAATCCCGTATTGTTGTCTAAACCCTTGCGCTACTAGGCGCGCTTTAAAAATTTTAACTTCATTTGAGCTGTCTCGTTTTATATTGAAAACCCATTTACTCCCTATTACCTTTCTGTTAGGCCTCTCTACTAATTCGTAGACGTCTCGACCCTTGATTGCTTCTAATTCGTTTCCCATGGCTTTACACCATTGCTCTCGGTACTTTGATTTCAGTGTCTCCTTGTAAGACTTTGGAACCACCATCTCGAGATAGTTTGCTTCTAATGTTTGGTCTTTTTCATACTGAGATGTACACGGCTCTTCACCTATCTCACTTGGGTGTGATTGCTCACTCCCACCATTTTCATCGTTTTCGGTAAAACAAAAATCACCCTTTTTGTAACTGTTTGGGATTAAGCTAGTTTCCCTTTCCGCCACACTCACTTTCATGGCAGCACCTCACGGCCCACGATTCAGCAACACTGATCGATGGGCATCACCAATCAGCGCCGATCGATCGACCAATCAGCGCGGATCGATGAGCCAATCAGGGCGCTGAGCGGTGCTCTAGGAGAAGAGTGAAGAAGCGTAACGCTCGACGGCCATGTCAATCACTCTTGTGTGTTCTCTCAAACGGACGTTAGCCTCAAGACCGCGTCGCGAGTTATTAGTCAGTTTGATTACCACTCCTTAGCACTCTATCATTGGAGTTCATTCTCTTCACTCACGACTCACCACTCAATCATCCTACACTCACCTATTTCTCCCTCACTCATCCAGACCACCGATTAGTATAATCGCGTGGTTTTCCACGTGGTTCAACCACGCTGTACTCATCACCTCTCCTTTGAACACTCATCCTTCTGCAGCTATCAATAATATTCCTGCATCAACTCATTCCACCTTGTCAACGACACCAGAGCTCAGCGAGTGTTTTAATAAAGTGACGCACTTCACATTTTTACGGATATTTGAATTCTTATTTTCCTGTGTAAGACTCACCATCAACTAGACAATCACACTCTCGAACAGTAACTGATTTCATGTTGGCGGCAACATTCCTTTATGTTTTTATAACATCTTAGCTTCTTACCGCTCTCTGTTGTGTAGGTGACATCCGCCCTATCAGCCATTGTCTCTTTTTCTCTAATTCTCACTTATCTTTCCCATTTTAAAGGATCTGGGACACTTAGTTCGGTATTCTTCGAGTCTCTCGGTTCCTCATCGCTGTATTCGGGTTACGGCTCTGTCAAACTATCATTACAAACATTAGTAATTACATCAAAATCATTATTGATTGTATAATTAAAGTCCTTTTCGTTAACCGCATTTGTTTCGTGATCACAATTTTTACCTCTTATTTTATAAAACCATTCCATACCGCTCTCGTTTTCTAAAATTTTTACGTGCTTGCTTTCTATTACCGACCTGGTATCGGGAAACCAAATCCTGTAACCTCTCGGTCTGAAGGCGCATCCGACTAGTATCCCCATTCTTGCTCTTGGCTCGAGTTTACTCTTAACCTTACCTTTCTCGTGAGCGAATACAAGGCTGCCCATTTTCTTTAAATAACCTACTGAAAAACCTTTATTAGTCCACGCTTTATAAGGAATTTCGCCGCCGACACCTCTGTGTGGGAATCGATTTTTGACATGTACATAAGTATGTAACAGTTCGGCCCATAATGTTTTCGGTAATTTACATTCAATTAGGAACGTACGAACGCTTTCAATCGCGCTGCGGTTAAATCGCTCGGCAACCCCGTTCATTTCTGGAGAATAGGTGTTGCTACGTTGTATTCGTATCCCCCTGGCCGTCAGAAATTTTTCGAAGTCCTTGGAACAAAATTCGAGACCGTTGTCACTTCGGATTGCCTTCAACTTCACCCCTTTCTGTCGTTCAACGTCTGCTAAATATTCACTGAAACAATTAAAAACGTCGCTCTTCCTACTCATAGTGTACACCACTGTGTACCGAGAATAGTCATCGATGATCGAGAGGAAGTATCTTGCCCCTCCTAGGGATGTCGTTGTTGACGGTTCCCAGACATCGAGGTGCACAAGGTCTAGGACTTCCCGCGATACTGGCCCATTTATTTTCTTGTGCGATGCTTTTGTAGTCTTCCCCATCCGGCACGGGGTACAGCATTTTTCAGTCCCCTTCATGTTCTCCAGTCCATAGACTCCGTCTCTTCGCTGCAGGTCTACCAGGCTTCCTACGTTCTGATGTCCGAATCTTGAATGCCAATTCATCACATCTTCTTGGTCCCAGTCAGAATCTGCTCGCTCAATGGCATTTGACCCCATGTCACTTCTTTGCCCTGACTTCCTTGCTTCTGCTTCAAAGGAATACATCCTGTTTTTCAGGGGAACGTTCAGGAAATTTTCCCCACTGGGCAGACTAATGTTTACCCCTTTTCGATAGAAGTTTAGTTTGAACCCTGCTACGTCCATCAACCCAACTGATATCAAGTTCCTTCTCATGTTGGGGGCGTAGTATACTTTCTTCAGTGTTAGGTGTCTAATGCCGTCGTGAGTCCTTATAGTTAGGTCAACCTGACCATATCCCAGTACTTCACTCGTACCCTCTGCAACCAATGCTCCAGCTGTGGGCTGTTCCACAAAATTCGTAAAAAAATTCATATCATTTGAAAAATGATCGGATGCGGCACTGTCTATGGTCCACTCTTTTCCACAGTCTTGATTATTGTCAACTAAGTTTGCAGCTACAAAACACGTGCCACTACGAAGGTTTTTCCCTTTTTGAACGCTCTTATCTATTACTTTTCTTTTATTTTTACAGTCCGACGCTAGGTGCCCCGTGACACCACATGCGAAGCAAGTGCGCGTTTCAGTCGATCGCGGCTGTTTGTCATTAATATTGTTCGAGTCTGACTTTGGCTTCGATCCCCCTTTGTAACGGCCGAATTTGTTTTTGTACGGCGACCTTGTAGATTGCGTGTCGCTTGGAACGGCAAACGCGGCTGAATATTCTCTCTCTTCCGATTGATTATTTTTGCAATGTTGTATGCGATGGGCCTCGCTTAGTAAGGCTTCACTCACCTTTTGCGATGTGAATCGTTTGTCGTCCAACTGATACAGGAATTGAATTACGCCTTCGTATGCCTTTGGAAGATTCTCCATCATTTGGTAGGCGATTTCCGAGTCGTCGACGGAGAGACCAGAATCTCGTAGTTCCGTGGCCGCTTGACGCAATTTTGCCAAATACAGCGTCATCTGCTCTCCTTCTTCCATCTTCATATTGTAAAAAATTCTTCGTAAAGCCGCAACTCGTGCCCTACTTTTAGACTCATAACACATTTTTAATGCTTCCCAGGCTTCCTCCGGTCCCATTTCATCGGTGATTATTTTCCTTTGTGCCGGTTCCACTGTTAGACAAATCGTCGCCATTGCCTTATTTCGTCGGACTTTGTATTCCTGTAGCTTCTTTGTATCGCTATTTCCAGGATCGGTTTCGCTTCCATCAATGAACCCATAGAGCGCCCGATCCATTAATAGGTATTTTATGTTTTGTCTCCACTCATGGTAATTTTCTGAATTCAACTTTGGGATCTGGAAACCCGTCGCCGACTGTTGGTTTCCAGAATGTTCCATGACACCATGTGTTGCGCACTACTATTTTATTTTACTTCTCTCTTTATTTTCTACACTCACTTTTCGCGCCGTTCCGAATGAATTACGCCCGAGCAATTAACCACGCTCTGCTACCATTTGTTGGCTTCTTAGTTTAAACGATTCGGGGATCAATAACATGACGTGTTCGTTCTCTGTCTTATAGCGATCTGAGGTGGCCACCGATCATCGTTTATTACTTAGTCTGAGATGCGCGATGTGGCCAAATCATACATATCAATATGGCCCCATAAGGCGCGTAACTTAAATCTAATTATCCTAAAGCAAACAATTAGTCAACAGTATCTCTGTCTAACTCCTTTAGCGTACCCCCTCCCTCGAATGCATTGCATGCAAAAATAGCGATCAGTCCCAACATGGTTCTATGCAGTTTCTGCTGATACAGCATAATTCTAAGATTCGACCTTCCCAAAAGTATTATATTACGTTCAACACGTGTCGATACTTTTATCCTTGTGGATGAGGCTCAAGTTACATGCTGCGACGTTACGATTGGAACACATTATGGAAAAATTGATAGTTTTAAAATAATATGCGGTGGTGGGGGAAGCAATTGCATCTCTACTTAAGACGGCTCCTCGCACGCTATTCCATCAATCGCTCTGGAGCCTCTCAGTGACTTTCGACCTACACACACACAGTGCTTCGAAAAAAATGTGCAGTACCGGTGTTGCGAATTATTACCTTCCGATCATGCAAGATGATGTATCGCCATGTATGAAGAACACATCTAACATGTAAGATTTAATTTTTTCATACCATATCATTGATATATATTTATGTGTTTTCCTGATAAACGGTAACTTTCATGATCGGACTCTTAGATCGCATCAAACATCACGTATCATGGTTAGAAGATACGCGCTAACGCCTGCATCGTATAAATATCTGGAAATTGGCATCAGCGTGCAATCTATACCACTGGTGGAAATTGTTCTTGGCGACAATCGTGGGAATCAATTGTTGTTGCATCTTCCAACATGGAAAACGCTAATGGAAAAACGCACAGACATCGAAAAACGTGCACAATTAATTGGATCACTTTCGATGCGAATTGATGATTTAATGGTAGAATTTTGTATAATGTATAATTCGCGAATTGTGAAGATGTCGTTACATAATAAGTCTTTATATTTCAACTTAGAAACTATGAAGTTTTTATTTAATCTCGAGCGTTGTATCGACCACATGTATTCGTGGCTTTCAGAAAATACGCATCTTGTCCATACGAAATTTTCAAATTTTGTCCCCGTGTTACAACGGCATGATGTCGCCGGTGAAACTTTAGATTCGCGTCACATCACTAAAACTATATGCGACAGCGAATACTTCGACGGTGAATCTCTTGTCGATTGCGAACTGCTGGCATGTGCCATGAATGATATTGTCGACGCCGCACGCAGCAAATGTTAAATTGTACAATTAGTACATTATTTGTAACAATATATATCATAAACGTATATAATGTCTCAATTTTATTTACCCGTCTTCCTCCTCGCCACCTAATTTTAAGATTTGACGTTTCAATAATTACTATTTCTCTGCGTTGTGGAAAAAAAACATTCTGCCGACGCTGCATAATTCTATTTCGTTCGAGCGTTCTTCGCGTCGTGAAAATGATGTCACGTTGCACAGCTGCTCCAGAGGAGACAAATTACACACGATCGCGCGAGACGCTGCGGCGTTAAGATTGAAAATCATTTTTGTAAAAATTGTTGAGTTTAGAATAAAATGTGATAGTGGGGGGAAGCAATTGTAGCTCTATTTAAGCCAGTTCCCGGACGCTATTCAATCAATCGCTCAGTAGCCTCAGTGACTTTCGACGGAAAAAATACTGCTCTGAAACAAAAATGTACAGCACCATTGATGAAATACTCGCTGAGTGCGAGGATTATTTCGTTCCGATTGTGCGAGATGATGGTGTAGCTCCATGTGGGGAGAATATATATAATGATTGGTAAGGCATAATTTTCACATCTCCTCAAAATTTTTATGTTTGTTCCTAATACGAGCAGGCAATTTCATAGCTTTGATTGTTCTCTTAGTCCGCGTCAAGGATCGCGTATCATGGTTAGAAGATACGCATTAACATCCATGGGTAGCAAATATTTGGAAATTGGAATCGACGTAGGACCTACAGTCGATGTAGAAGTCCTTCTCGGCGACAATCATGGAAATCATCTCATATTATCATGGCATACATGGGGTTTGCTATTCGACAGCTGTGAAACCATCGAAGAATGTGCACAATTACCTGGATCACCTTCGATGCAGATTGATAGTTTAACGGTGGATTTTTTTCGGATCTTTGATTCACCAATTATAAAGATTACACAATGTGATGATACACTATATTACATAATGGACACAGTATCATTCTTATTTAATCTTCAGCCATGTATAGAATATATGTATCCGCGGATGTATCACACTGCGGAAGATGCGAGAGTAAAATTTAAAACTTTTGTTAACGTGCTACAGCAGAGCGGTGTTGCCGGCGAAACATTAGATGCGCGTCGTGCTGCTAAAATCATACGCGATAGCGAACATTACTGTGAGGAGTATCTTGTAGATTGCGAAATGGTAGCATGCGCCATCAATGTTATTCTAGCTCATGCTCGTAGGAAGAAAAAATGTTAAATTCTATTCTTTTAATTTGAAATAAAATTTCTTAAACACATATTCTTTCTACATTTTATTCACCCGTCTTCCTCCTCGCCACCTAATTTTTAGATTCGACATTTCTGCTTTCCTCGCCACTTAATTCTATTTCGCTCGAGCGTTCTTCGCGCTGCCAAATGACATCATCGCATGCAGGCGTCTCGAGGGATTCGAGTTACGCACGATCGCGCGAGACGCTGCGACGCTAAGATTGAAAATCATTTGGAAAATTTTTAGAATGCATGCGATTGTACCCCTATTTAGTGTTGTCTCTTTCTCTCCCCAGAATTTTAGCTTTAAAATAATGCTCTGTCTCTTTCCCTCCTCCGAAGACGCGGTGTAATAAGCTGACATTGCCCGACATTTTTCGAAACAATTTCTGATAAAAATAAATTATTATTTCTCTGTGTTGGGGGGGGGGGGGGGGGGGATTTCATCACATAATGGTTTGGAAAAATATTTGGGGGTGGACCAAGGTCTGACTGAAATTTTTCGGGAGTCATTCCCCCCTGAAAAGTTTCCGGCGGCGGGCCCGGTCTCCGCGGCGGCTCGGCCCGGAGTGATCCCCTCCATCATCGCGGCTTCCCCCACTCCGCGGCTCGTGCGCGCGCATCCGGTCTTCCTCTCCCCGCAGGCCCCGAGCCAATGTTTCCCTCCGCCGCACTCCCCGCGCGCCCTCACTTCCCCCCGCCCCCGCGCTCCCCTCAGAGGACCTGCGTTGGAATCCCCATTACCCTACTACTCTCTGGGTTTAATACTGCCCATATTGCATATATTTTTTTTAGTTACAAAATAAATTAGTAGCGAAAAAAATATAAATTTATCCAAAATAATACCACTAAAAAAGCAACTAAGTACTCTTTTATATGTTACTACCGATAGTACCGATGATATTGGTTTAGATCAGATTTTGCGTCAAAAGTTGAGTTATTATATGGAATATTATCTAAGTGATGTTGAAAATAATAATTTTTATGCAATAGTTACTTTATTAGATCCTCGTTTCAAAACTACAAGTTTTTCTACAAATGAAAACATTGCTTGTGCACGCGATGCTTTAATCGAAGAAGCAGCTAAATGCGTTTTGAATGACGATGTATCAACAAGTACGGATATTTCCCAAGACTTAAATGATTCGGACAAAAATGAAGCCCATATTTCATTATGGTCATCCTTTGATACCGAAGTTGCCAATATAGGTAAACGAGAACGTGTCAAGTTCATCCGCTATTACTACATTGGTTATTATTATATTGGTCTGTAAATAGTATTCAGTACCCCATTTTAACGAAACTAGCTCGTGATTACTTATGCACCATGGGGACGTTGGTCCCTGTGACGTCCCACTATTTTTCGCGCGTTTCTATTCCAAATTCCTTTCGTAAACCTTCCAAATCACCCCATCAAACTCTATCAAACTCAACTCCTACCCCATCTCCTCAATCGTCGATCACCTTGGTGTTATACCTTAGCGGTCACCAATACAAGATGATCGATACAAACTCCACCTCGCTGATGTATCTTAGAGATCCCCATCACGAGATAATCGTTACAAAACCCTCTTCGCCTATTCGTCCTACAAGGCACGAATCATTCCCTCTAAAACGAATTCAAACAAATCCCTCGTTACAAATCCCTCTTAAATCGAGACCAAGTCTCAATCCCCTCTTTACGACTCATGAAGTCCAAGCCACTCTAACCCCTTCCCTATTAAACGCCCAAAAATCCATTCGATGAGTTGAGTATCTCTTTTCGCAGTCATAAAACCCCAGAAATCTAATTGCGACACATATTTGGCGTACGTGACATAAATATGTCTATTAATAGCCATACCGTTTATAAAAACCCCGGAAGTCCTACTGCGTCTTATTCTGAAATATGTCAAGGTCTTTACCGCGCGTACCCCCGCAATACTCCTGTAAGAATACATAAATACGAGGTCCTGAGAGGCCTCGTCCTCTTTCATCGTCCTCTTTTCTTCGGGCTTTCTTCGACAAGCAAGTCAATAACGAAATATTGTTTTTTAAGTATCATTATTATACCAAGTGTTAAAATCAGTGCTCAACGACAACTACCGTAAGCCATTATTATTATTATATATTGTTATTCATCTCCATACCATTTATTATTATCATTGTATATCAACGCTTATTGCGCCTTTATTATTTTGTATTGCTATTTATATTATTTTCTATACCAACGCTTATTGCGATCATCTATTATTTAGTATTCCTATTCATATTGCTTTCCATATCAACGCTTATTGCGCATTTATTATCTTGTATTACTATTCAAATTATTGTTTTCTATACTAATACTTATTGCTTATGTCATTCTACGTTGTTATCGCTTAAAGTATTTCATTTCATGGCTTATATATTGTACCTCATGTCCATACATATATAATATATCATAATTCATTATATAAATGTCATGTGCTAATGCTAAAAGTCCCACGCATTATTATTACTAAACGCTATAACGCTTCAGCCAAGTTAATAAACCTATTTGTTTTCAATCACGTTTCGAATTATTGTGTGCATCCTTGGTTATAACGAGTCCGAACGAAACCAAGCTGCCGCAACAGCTGATTCGCGCTCGTGAACGCGAAAACGGTTCTAGTGCTTACAAACATATTATTGCATGAGCCGTGAAATCCACGAAAATACTAAACGTGGTTTCTTATACAACTGCAACGGTAAATCCTATTACCACAAACCAAAACAAATACGAACCACCATAACGGGTGTTCTCCAAGTGTACATTTGCCATCCCTGGTCGATTAGAGTGACGGATTTAATATTCGCGCCTGATCGCCTCCAGAAATTCTAAGAGTGACGGATTCAACATTCGCGCCTAAATTCCTCTCAAACCCCTCAGTGTGACGGATTTAATATTCGCGCCTGGTCTTCCCTCAAAATCTCAGCGTGACGGATTTAATATTCGCGCCTGGTATTCCCTCAAAACCCTCAGTGTGACGGATTTAATATTCGCGCCTGGTCTTCCCTCAAAATCTCAGCGTGACGGATTTAATATTCGCGCCTGGTATTCCCTCAAAACCCTCAATGTGACGGATTTAATATTCGCGCCTAAGTCCCTCAAAACCCTCAGTGTGACGGATTTAATATTCGCGCCTGAATCCCTCAAAACTTCAGAGTGCTGGATTCAAGATTCGCGCCTGTCTTTTCCCTTCCCATTGTCGACGTTCCCAAAGACCTCACCCGGGACGTGACAGTCCCATCAGAAAGATTATTTTTGAAGGCAGGAAATGTGTTTCAGCAGAATCATCTCTCTCTCTCTCTCTCTCTCTCTCTCTCTCTCTCTCTCTCTCTCTCTCTCTCTCTCTCTACTTTTCACATCAGCTCCAAGAACATTCTCAAACAGCTGATGGACCTCTTATTTACTTTTCGCAATACCTTACACACACTCACGCTCTCGTGACAGACCTGAGTGCTCGATTATACAGAGCGGTAGTATCTCGACAACATTCGCCGAATTCGTCGAAATCCATTATATCGCCTCTATTCTCAATCTCAAAATAAACTACACTCTTCTCAACAATTTTTGAGTTCTCTCTATACAAAATGTCATTAGTAAAAAACGAAATTAATTGAAGCCAAAAATTGTCGATCAAATATTATTCCTCAATAGTTACAATGTTAACAGTGTTTTGTGTATTTGTCAAGTAAATTAATTGTTATTGATAAAACAGTTTAATAAATGTGATGTGGACTACTTGTATTTTTCATCAAAAACAAATCACACATTTGCACAGAATAAGAAACTTCTGGTACTCATAAAAGCTTCGAATGGTAGTCAGCATAACAAAATAAATTATGAACCGATTCCAGAAACCTTGGTGATACTGATATTTTCTTTAGGTAATTATGCAGAACAGGTGTTTCCTCACCGATTTCAATTATTTTTGGATATGTTGTCGGGGACATGATTCTGAACAACTTTTTCCTATACATGTTACCGCCGCTCGACCTTCTTTTCCGAGATATTTGTGAAAAACTGCTGCTACAACTACAATGTATTCTGCCGTATACCTATCTACAGTACGCGTCCGTGGCAGCGTATGCGCCAGCATCGGACTAAAGCAAATGACGAACCTGGCCTTTGTTTCCGAGATATTTGTGTGAAACTTCGGTTGATTTATTTCGGCGCAACGCATTCCAGTTTCCAACTTGTCCCGGGTATTAGTTTAGTTTGGGTTAGATTAGGGAGGGGGGCGCGCGCCCGCTCGCGGGCGCGTAAAGCATGGTGGCGAACCGATGTGAGTCGGGGTGTTGACAGGCATCCGCAAGTTTTTGGTTCAAATCTCTAAACTCAGATCGGTTCGCTACCATGCTTTATGCGCCCGCGAGCGGGCGCGCGCCCCCCCGCCCCAATCTAACCTAAACCAAACTAATACCCGGGACAAGTTGGAAACTGGAATGCGTTGCGTCGAAATAAATCGACCGAAGTTTTATACAAATATCTCAGAAACAAAGGCCAGCTTCGTCATTTGCATACAAGTACATACAATGTATGTAGGTATGGGCAGAATGCAACCGATAGTTTTTGGCAAATATATCGGCAATGAAGGTCGAGCGGCTGTAACATGTATAGGAAAAAGTTGTTCAGAATCATGTCCCCAACAACATATCCAAAAATAATTGAAATCGATGAGGAAACACCTGTTCTGCATAATTACCTTTCTTTATAATTAAATTCACTATCGTATCAGCCTTCGATCATAAATTTTAGGTGTCATAGGTTTTCGTTATTAACATTTTTAGGCTTAAAATTACTCCTTTTTTTAGCATGTTTGTGTTCAAACGTGCACCAAACATCGTCATTTTACGTTCTGTACCTTCCTATAGGCTGAGACGATAGCGATTGATATAACATATAAGAGTATCTTTGGTTCCTGTATTTGCGACAATCCTACGTCGAGTTAAGATGGGATCTTCTACCCGCGATTGGTCGCAGCGATTTGACCCAGTGACTGGCCCTAGGCTTAAGGGGGTAGACACGGGTAATGCAGCGCGCTGTATACCGACACAATCTGGCCCGAAACATGGGTTCGGGATTTTTCGTTTTTCGTCCTTTTATGAGCATATTTTGGGCTGGGCGAGGTCTCATTCGAAAGAGGAAGGTTCAACGCGGAGCGCTCTGCTCATGGTTCAACGAAATTGTGTTGATATGTAATAATATGAGTGTCCAAAGTAGAGCAAAATTCGACAAAATACACCAGCAGAATCTAAGCATTGTTAGGTCACTAAAAGAGATTTGTGACTCAAACGGTAAGCAGAGCGCGCCGCATTGAACCTTCCTCTTTCGAATGAGACCTCGCCCAGCCCAAAATTTGCTCATATAAGGACGAAAAACGAAAAATCGTGATTGCATTCCCAAATACGAATTCCGCCATATTGGCGATAATACAGAGCAAGTCACGTGACAAATTTAGTCGAGCTAGTGGATACGAGAAGGCGCCTACTCGGGAGGACTGCCAACGTGGAATCATAGCAAAACTGAGGCGTTAGCTGGATACACGAGCCACAGTAAAAGCGTGATGCAGTCAATGTATGCATTTTCTGACGATTGTAGGTTAGGTTATATGCATTTTAGGCATACATTAACTAGGAACTGCTGGGAATGAATACATTTACTAAAGCTTTTACCGTAACACGTACATCACTTGAAATCGCTGTCGTATTTATGTTAAGGTAATTGAGACAGTTAGAGCAACAACGGAATAACCTGCAAATAAATTTTTCCTATTGTATATTGATGCCTCAGCGCACACATATTGTATGTCCACTTTTAGCGTGTTTTGAGAAAAACAGGTTCAAACATTCAATGGTACTTTATAATTAAATAAATACTTTTTGCATTATTGTATTATTATATATATGTAATATAGGTATCACTGAAAATATGTAATTAGTAGTATAAGTTAGAACCTGCAAAATTATAATAATTCCATAACAAACTTCGAAGATGGACATGCTATATGTAACCAAGTACAGAGGAGGACATAGTATACTGAATGATATTGTATAAAAATGAACGAAAGGAATAATAACTGGAAATAATCTCACTTCAATATTATATTTATTTTGAAAGTAACAGGAATAAAAAAGTAATTATTCCCTTTCATTTTCGCAGTTGTCACTTTCGTAGTTTTCATTTTTGTCAATGTCCATGGGTGTTGGAATTACATTACGTTGTGATTTTGCTAATGGTATGCTATTGATAAATGCCTTGTAGTATCGAGGAATAATTCCGTTGGAAGATGCAGAAGATCTTTTTTCTTCGCGATAGATATAGGAAGACTTTTTTAAAAAAATTTATTTATTGTCACATTTTCCAAGAATATTTTCGTCCTCTGGCATGGACATACAATAAACAAAAATATTATTTTTGATAAATTTATAGAAAAGATAAAAATGTGATTTTTATACAGCATAAAGAAACAGTCAAGCACTATTTGTTGCATATAAAAACTCAAATTTCATAAAAAGTGGACATACAATATGTGTGTACTAAGCCATCGATATGATTAGTAGAGCCTATTGGAATACGTTATTGCTACTAACTCAATTTCGAAAAGAATGTGGGTTAGTCCGTCGTTATTCTCACTGCCTCAATTATATGGCAAAATACCAAAGATGGGCAATACTTAAATAACCCGAGCCAATTTTTATTTAAAGCGCTATTATTGAATTAATTTAATCATGGGGAATTCAATTGTTGAGCGGCTATTTCGTTCTTTAGCGCTACATTTGTGAACTTTTTATCATCTTTCCAAAACATTATTATTACGCCGCAACGATATCTTTAGGAAATCGGGTATAACGTATAGGTTATATTTTCTGTCACTTCGAGGACAGAAAATCCGTTCCTCCAAGTGACAGAAAATATAACCTATGTATATGCTATATGACAATAAATGTTTAGCGGCTATTTCGTTCTTTTGCGCTACATTTGTGAACTTTTTATCATCTTTCCGAAACATTATTATTACGCCGCAACGGTACCTTTAGGAAATCGGGTATAACGTATAGGTTATATTTTCTGTCACTTCGAGGACAGAAAATCCGCTCCTCCAAATGACAGAAAATATAACCTATAAGCCATACCCGATTTCCTAAAGATACCGTTGCGGCGCAATAATAATGTTGCGGAAGGATGATGAAAAGTTCACAAATGTAGCGTAATAGAACGAAATAGCCGCTAAACATTTATTGTCACATAGCATATACATAGGTTATATTTTCTGTCACTTCGAGGAGGGGCCACATAATAATCACGCGTTGGATTCAACATCAAACACAATTTTATATATGTTTGTTCATAACAGTTTTCTGCATAGGATGTGTATTTCATGTTCTGTTTCAGTGTTTTGCTAATTAAAAAATGCCTATCGTAACAAACTTCATTTTCTGGGGACATGCCCTCGTGTATTTTTCCTTTTCATTTATAATTCCTTACTGCCAACGTAGAATATTGTAGCATAAGCACATTTCAAGTAAATGTAAAATGAATTTTCTACGTTTACAGTACCAGCAGACTTTCTGTTTAAAAAGTACAACGCAACAGCTGAGAATTTCTTTCCACATTCAAAATAAAATATGGAAATAGCAAACAGCTCCCTCTCGCGTGCACAGGCAGCCGCGTATCCATGGGTATTACCATTTCTGTGCAGAAAAAATTTGCTGTAATACCGACCGGCCTCGGCGGCCAGACCACGTGACGTGTCTACCCCCTTAAGGCAGCCACACACGGTCCAGTCGGCCTGACGCCCGTACTGCCTCCACACGCTCCGTCCGGCCTGACAGGCTGGCCGGATGGTACATCCACACGCTCCGGCCATTTCAGAAAAAAAAATTATTTATTCTTTATCGTATCGACATGGAAGTGATGCCGATGAATTCCTTATATTTTTCCGATGAAAATCATACCAAATTTCATGTAAATCGGACTATTATTAACGAAATTAGTCTCAGGTTATGGGAATGAATTCTTCATGAAATTTCCTTCATTATTTTCCGAATTACGTCATTCTTGGTGTCACTTTCATCGGCAAAACATAAGGAATCAATTGGCTTCGTTTTCGCAAAGATCTAATGAGAAATGCGGAAGTCAAAAATTTTTCTGACGTTCCTTTGGTCGAGGGTCCCGAGGTCCCTTCCTCGGTATAATATGGCAGGCAAACCTTTGGTCTCCACCACTCTAATCAGTCTCTGCCCTTCAATCTTTAGCTGTCGCGAGCCACGAGTCTCTGTCTAAACTAGCGACGATAGCGAGAAATATAGCTTGGTATTATGGAGAATGGGGAGTCTCAAGTGGCGTTCGGCCTTCAGGCCGACCGAATCGTTTTTCGATTTTGCTCCGGCCGGCCTGAACAGTCCTTATTGCGCTGGAAAAATAAACTTTCTCCTACCGAAAACTACTGAATGTATACTACAGGGTGATTCTCCAGCGACGCCTGTCAAAGAAATGCCGCCTGGTACCCCGTGGCGAGGACAGGATTCTCCATTGCTTCACCGAATTTGATGGCTCTCGATTTTCGAAAGTGTTGGAATCCATTAAAAAATCAGAAATGTCCAGGATTTCCGCATTTCTCATCATATCATTGCGAAAACGACGCCTATCGATTCCTTATGTTTCACCAATGAAACTAACAACAATAACTACATAATTCGGAAAATAATGAAGGAAATTCCATGAAAAATCGAATTATATAATTTCCAGCTGAATTTGTTAAAAATAGTCTGATTTACATGAAATTTTGCATGAATTTCATCGGAAAACATAAGGAATCCATCGGTATCAGTTCCATATCGATACGATAAAGAATAACGACTTTCTTAATACGCTGAAATGAATAAATCCGTTGAATAAATAAATACTAATGTTTAACTAAACTGCAGATTTCGTCACAATTTCTAATAGTACTATTTGGTTTTTCCTTATAATCGGAAACTAAAACTTTTCCCAACAAGCGATTTAAATCGCTTAAAGACCATTGAATAAATACACAGTTTTCAAAATTTTTTATAACAATTAAGTTGAAAAAATTGAAAAAACAACATTAAATGGACGTACAATATATTCAGTTATAAATCATTAGAAAGGAATAATTTTTCATTTTATGTTTTTTGGCGCCATTCCGATATATTTTATAGTTTAAAAATTATACAACGATGAATGTCACTAACTATCCCCATCCCGACCACTGTGCGGCGTCAGGTCGGCCTGGCGCGTAGTGCATCCACACGGTCCAGCCGACTTGCACAGGCCTGCCTGCGCAGGCTGCCTTAAATCTGTGGCTGCCTTAAATCTCCTTGCCTGCGACCAGGGGTGTGCTCGGGACTGGCCGGAAACTTTCGGGCGGGATCGGGCGGGGTCCCGAGACTCGATTCGGGCTACAAGCATAGCCGCCATGAGCGGGCAATTGTATTTCAGGTCGGCTCGGCAAAACTCGGACGCGATCGGACGATACCGTTACCAGTAATAATAGATCAAAATTATTACCTGAGAACATAGAAAAATTATGTTTCTTACACGTTAATTTGAAATAATAAAATATTCGCCTTCCTGTATATTGTTGTTACTATGAAACATCCAGAAAATATTCCTTTCTGTATGCTTATAGTTGTTCGTACGTTTTCTATTTTAAGTCTGAACCTATCCCGAAAAAGATAATACCCTATATATCCCATTTACATAAAGTACTAAGTATGAAGTATATTTTATTAAGATTTTAAAATATTGTCGATATAAAAATAGTCTTCTTCCCAAGTTCTGAACATGGTATTTATTTAAGTACGTACATCGACATATTCAGTATTCACAGACTATTTGGTAGCAATGAAAATACATATATATGTAAATAAATAATAAGATACAAATTATGATTCAACAGGAGACAGAAAGGTAAAAACTTATCACTCTGGTATTGATATAAATTATATACATAATTCTTTTCGTCTCGGTCCTTTCGTAATAGCTGGCTTTCGAGCTGATCGCGTCCGAGTTTTGCCGAGCCGACTTGAAATCAAATTGCCCGCTCATGGCGGTCATGCTTGTAGCAAAGAGAATATATAATAAGAAGCGTTTTCGAAGCGTTCGTCCGGAAGTATTTGTGTACCTGATGTCGAACAGGGACAATCGACACCGTGCCGTTTTTTTGCAAGGGTTTGAACTTTCTTCGCCCTGAGTTAATCCGTTGATTTCTCTGTCACCAGGTGCTACACAGGGACTTGGGACCGGCACGTACCGTTGCCTACCACCGGCTCGCGGGACCATACAGTCATAAACCGCGACCCTGGCGAGACGCTCTGACCGATCACCCTGATGAATTTTTCACAGCGAGGTGAAAATTCATTCGTTGTTTACGAGCGGTAATATTCACATTTTCCCAAGAACGTTTCTACAATATCCGTTTGCCACATTTCTAAATGGTAATCAAGCACGTGGTGGGGTCTTTAAGAACTTTAGGCATTCTACAGCCTGAGTTAATCCGTATATTGCTCTGTCAGTGGATGGTACATATGTATTTTGGAACCAAATGTGGTAGATATTTTCTTCCCCCACTGCGTCAACAGAGAGAGAGGGTCCCAACTTCTCGAAGAACGATGTTTCCAAAATGTTAGTTTCATAATTATATCAAAACAACAATTACTTTCATGTCATTTTCTCCTCTTTATACAATGAAGTGAAAAATATAAATTAGTTGAAAGCAGAAACCTTGTAGGTACTGTACGAATTCTCATTATTGTTATACCTGGTTATGGATGGGTATTCTTTCATTGGCATACATTTATATTCATAATACGATATCATTTGTTGAGACGAAGTAAAGAAGTTGGAACATAAGGTCATTTAATGTCGCATGAGGTTGTAAATTACATATCGAGGCCTCCAAGAAGTCAGGTACATAAACGACAAACGGTGGTCGTCTCGTTGAACCCTATTTCACCGTGCTAGGCACTTGTTATAATATCTACATATGCAAGATGTGACAAAGATGATACCAATATAGCAATTAAAAAGTATTATCCAACATCAATAAGCCACGCGAAGGGGTAGATGGGAGGTAGTCCGCTGACTGTGTGGGATGCCGCCTGCTTGATCCTCCCGACAAATTCAAGACCGATCTCTTATTTCTCGAGTATAAACACGCAAGGTATAGGGAGGAGATTATATTATGTCCAATTGGTCCTGCATTCCTTTGAAACGGCAACTTTCCACCACTGCACCGTAATATCTCCTCCCTATGGCACACGTTCTCTTGCACCGAATACGTCAGCGCGTGCTTTTATTTTGATATTCCAACGCGTGTTTATATTCGAGAGATAAGGCATCACGCGCAGTCAGCGGACCACCTGTTTTCTTCCTGCGGCTCTCCGCGAGGCGTACTGGTCTTTCTGCAGAATAATTTCGTTCCCTACCCCATTGCCAAGGAAACATTCTTCGATCTAACATAAGAACATCTTCTTCTTTTGGTAATTGTGCGGACCCTATAATTAATTTTCGTCACGGTCAACGTTCCGACCATACTTTTTATTCTTTTATACTGTAGCGAAACACGGTTTATTGCCTGCCGAGCGTAGAGGAATTAGCTTGTAGCAATTGGAGATTAATCCTAAAAATTGTTCCGCTGTTCTGCAAGTTACTTGGCAGATGTTTCCTAATTACTTTATATCGTGTAGGGGGCCGAAGGTCTAGTGTCATAAAGCTGTAGTAAACCGTGGCCTGCTAACAATCCGTTTAGGGCATCACTCATCACGTTACATCATGGAACTTCGCGCGCGTGTCGATAGGAACACTGCACTTTCCATGGCATATTTATAAAATTCTTGTAGTTTTATTGGAACTATTGACGCTAATTCATGACGAATTGACGTTATTTTCTTAAATAACGTCAAACTGATATATTAACACTTTTAGTATCAATTTCCTTAATAATATTCGGCATTTTTAAATTGCAAAATACTGAATGTTGCATTTTTTCCCATTTTTGGCGATTTACCCCCACTGTGCGACATAGAATACATGTATTTAATCCATAATTGCAAAATATTCGCGAATGCTTTTTCCGCAGTAGCAAGGTCTAGATTACGTTGATTAGAAAACAAACAAAAAATTTGTTCAGAAGTTCCCGGAAGTGGAACTAAAAAAGGAATGATTGTTGACAATTTTTCAATTGGTTTCTTATAGAAAAAAAAACTGTATGTAACTAATTATTTACTATTACTTAACAGAATCGACACTACTTATTTTGGGGCTCCAAAAATTGTTTTCTTTTATATCACCAAAAATTAAAAGCCTCGATTTAAAATTCTGCACGAAAGATACATACAATCACAGACACGTGTTTGCACACAGATCAGAAGTAGGCGTCATGATATTTTAACCGTTTTTAGGTGCTCATATTAGTAGCCTACAGGTAACATAAAAATACATATCTT
This sequence comes from Andrena marginata, assembly GCA_963932335.1. Taxonomy (NCBI): domain Eukaryota; kingdom Metazoa; phylum Arthropoda; class Insecta; order Hymenoptera; family Andrenidae; genus Andrena; species Andrena marginata. The sequence goes on from OZ010660.1 coordinate 19,349,405, forward strand.
TTGAATTCTGACTTCTTTCCTTATTTCTTAGGATTCTGTCACAGTGTGGCAAGGGGTCGCAGTGCGACTGGTCGCTAGACTCCTCCCGCAGGGAGTCCAGCGATTAGTCGCCCAGTGCCCAGCCTGCGACTAGGTATAATGGGAAACAGACCCTCCTCGCATTGTGTTGCCTCTCGAGGAGCCTAGGCTGGTACGCAAACAGACTCGCGTCAGGCTCCTACGTCTGGCGCATACCCGACGATCGCAGTTGCATGTAGGAGAACAGATACATGCTTTCCCATTGCACCAGTATACTGCGACTAGTCGCTGCGACCAATCGCGAGTACGAGATCCCACCTTTATACTGCCTACCATCGACGCTGCTTTTTATTATAGCAGAGCAAGGAGGGCCACGTAGAAATCAAACCAGTACTGGAAAATTAAAATTTTTTTTCTATCCTTGAATAACGAATAAGTAAAACCCATAAAGTTTTTTTACTGTAAGTTGTATACTATTTTACAAAAATATCCTAAACATCACCTATTTTTAGCGATTTGTTGAGAATGTTCCTTTAAAAGTATTGTTTTTCTTTTTCAAAGCACTCGTGAACCGTGAACTGTTCGAAACTATCCGGTCATCAAACTATCTGGTCACATAAATCGTACCTCATCAATTTCTCAATAATTAATGAGTAGAACCGACATGTAATGGTAAAAACATAAAGTAAATGCAAAATGAGAAACAGAAATAAAACCTGCAAGCTTACACCCTAGTTTATGCGTGCTATAAATATAAACATTTAAAAGAATCAAGTATAATTGATGACATTTTACCAGTATATTTTAGCTGATAATAATCAAACAATGCAGTTTTATCCTGCATTTTTCTATTCTTCTAAAACCGGGTTTATTGTAGAATATTTCACACTCACTTTATGTACATATTACATTTATTATGAAGTTTAAATCGATATATATAAATAAATTGATCAATCATGTTTCCTAAAATCGTACAACTGCAATCGTACCAGTACGATTTGAAAACTTAAGTTATCTAGAGACGCGGTAGCGTCTCGACGCCAAGTACATGAAAGACACCCTGTATATATCGACTGTGGCTACCGCTTATCATTTACTCGTCGCTTAGAGCATATAGACATGGAGGTCTCATTGAAAGCGCGAAACTGTCGCCAACATGGTGCGAGAGAGAGAAGTATATGTCCTAATCGACCGTAATGCGCATGCACCGATATCGTTGGCAACCATCCGCGGTTACTATGAATATCGTTATTTACGCTCGTACGTACCTTTTGAAAAACGGTTATATGTATCGAGTTGAAATTAATAAATGCCATGCCGATATTGCTTGTTGTTAACGCCGAGTAAGGTTCATGACGTTAGTATATTGAAGCAAGTCCTTATGCTAGAATACTGATTCTTTATTAATATCGATCTGATATATTATAGTAGTAAATATGAAGATTTAATATAATAGTTCAGCGGATAACTGTTCATCGGTTGTCACCGTGTGACCCCGTTTTTTACAAAACTGATTCGTCCGTACAATCCGCCTTCCAACTCCTAGGGACCCTTCCCTCTCCGTGGGCCCAGGACCGACCAATCCTATCCGCCGGTCGGCTCACCGAACCCCGCAATACCCCTGAGCCACCTCCAAGATCGGAACCGTAGCCCGGAAATCATACCGTCCAACGGGTCCCTTGTCCTGGCGAGCCGACCAGCGGATGTTTAGCCATAACTCTCGTGAGGGAATACGATACGTCAACTGCCGCTGAGAATGGCATGACTGGAAAATGTCACCAGTCAACTCGTTATCACCTTCCAGCCAGGCCAAAGTCTTCCAGGAAATACAAACATAAATTTTCTTTACTGACTCTCTCAAAAGCGACATTGTCCTCTGCGATCGCAGCGTATTCCCAACACGTGTCCCTAACACTTGTTGTGTGGTAACCGAGATAAATCGGCTTCCTATTACTCGTAAGTAAATATATATAATATTTAATAAATTAAATTAATTAAAGTATGTCGTGCACACAAGTATGTGATAAATTCAGGTTCATTTTTGGTACGATACGATTAGGACATATACTTCTCTCACTCGCAAGATGTGTTTCTCTGTCGCACGATATCGGCGCTTGCGCATTACGGTCGAATAGGACATCTACTTCTCTCATTCTCTCTCACGTGATGTTGCCGACAGTTTCGAGGCAGTCACTCTAAGGCAATGATACCTCCATGTATATATGCTCTAAGACTCGTCGCCCGGCTAATCCAACCTAACCTTAAACTTATTTCATTAATATCTCATCACGCCTGCAATATTTCCAAAATTTAAAGGCCTTTTTCTGATGTAAACCGCATATAAGCTTTCGAATAGGACCAATTTCAATAAAATCGGTCCACGTATGACAGAGATATCATAATATCTGTTGCAACGTAATTTCAAATATAGTGACTGGCCGCGGGCGCGCGAGAGGCGCAGCCGTCGCACATGGGCATTCCTAACTACGGTGTACTTCCGTGGGGTTTAGTAAACCTAAGCTAGAAATTAGCTCTGTCACAGCCGACTCTAGTACTAGCCGTGCTGAAGGCAAAATGGCAACACCGCGAGAGTCCGGCTTTGATATATATACACTACGTATCAGCCTCTCACTACCCACCGGCCTCCCGGCTACACAGTCTCCCTCTACCGGCCTTTCGGTTTCCCGTTTATCTTTTAAATATAGAGATGTTTATATTAATGTAACACTGAAATCCTCTAAATATCAGAAGCGGAGCAATAATCCAGGTGATTTATTTATTTATATTAACCCTACAGATCTTTATTTTTGTGTGTAGCATATTTATTTAATACAATCTGTAGCATTTTTGGACATTTTGTTTTACATAATTTTTTTTACAAATTTCACGTATTCATTAAGGGAAATTAATAATAATAACAATAATAATAATAATGTTTATTTGTTCTACAGGCTCATAGCCTATTACAAAGGAAGTTGGTTGGTTCTCTACATTTATCTACATCCTTACTTTTATCTGTGTTACATTATACTTAAGCCTAATATCTATACTTTATATATTATTTATACTCTTATTACCTTTCAATTAGTGCTAGTTTACTTTTTTTTTACTGTCTATACAAAATAAAACATATTCTTTGCTTCCTCGATGTTCCTAATCAAGAGACACGGTAGTGTCTCGCGCCAAGTATATATATATAGATATATGTATATGCGCAGCGCAAGACACGGAGTGGCTCTATTACGCGACGACTCGCTATCAAGAACCCTGAGATTTCCGAATCTCAATAACGGCTGATCCAAGTAGATTTTGAATGGTCTTAATGGATAGCTTGGGTTTGATTTACATGAGAAAAGTGTCTTCGTTTTGTTCCTACGGGCCTTATGAGCTGAGATATTTCGATGTAAAGTTGCAATTTGCTGAATTTTATGTTCTTAAAATTCAGCATCGTCATAGTCATCGTCCTACACTTCTAGGCAAGAGGGGAGTATGAAAGGGTGAGGAAATGTCTCTCAGGCACGTTCTTCATTGGATGCGGGCATCGGCCAATCGCGTAACAAATTGTTGTCACGTGACAGCTAGGCAGAGATATTATAACCTACCAAGTGCTAAGTGTCAAATAAAGTAAATTGTCGGAATTTGAAATGTCACGAGTTTTTACACTAATAGGAGACTGAATTATTGTCTCAATTAACAAGGTAAGTCGCCAAAATTTTTCAAATAGATTTCTTATGTAGAGTCGCAGACTTGGAAGTTGTCCGGAGATGGTTCGACTGAGAGGCATCTCCTTTCGTACAAGTTTCTGGAAATTTGTACCATGCATGTACAAAATAATATATATATTGTAGTAAAAAATTGCACTGTATTTAAATTGCCAGATATTTGTATTTGTATATCAGCAATTTAGAGTTTTTATGTAAAGCTTATTATATTATATTATATTATAGAAATGAAGGGGACGCACAGGACTTCGATAAAAATGAAGGGGATGCACAGGCTTGGATAATAGAATTGAAGGGGACGCACAGGTTTGGATGGATAGAAATGAAGGGAATGCACAGGCTTGGAGGTTGTCCAGAGAAGATTAGATAGATAGACAGAGCATCTTGTGTCGCACAAGTTTCTGGAAATATGTTAAATAAGGTAAATCGACAAAAATTGTCTAAAGACATAGCATTAAGAATTATTAAGAAAATAGATTATGGTGGACTGCTTGCAATGTAAAGCAAGTCGCATTAGTGAAGAAAGTACGCTGAAAACACATCTCCCTTGATGCTTTTCAATCTTTTGTGAATATATAATTAAAATGTGGCTTTATATATTTACAGATAATCAAAGCAGAAGATGATGCAGTGTGATCTACGTCAGACTATGAACGCACAATTATTTCAACAGCTGAAAGTGAAAGTAACCCTGCCGCATGAGGAAATGAAATAACCACATTATGATTTATATATGTAAAGAAGAAGGAATGACTAGTAGTTGCATTGAAGCTGATGACGTGGAAATTAAAAAAAGGCAATGGCCCAAAGGTGCTAAAGATATTTATATTTTGTTCTTACAAAAAAAGGATAATAAATAAGCCAACAAAAATTACCACGCTATGGAACATCAGGATAGCGCACAGCACGGTTTCACGCACAAGAAAACTACAAAATGTGTGAAATCCTCACAAAATTACCTTTTTACAAAAGGTACAAAAAAGAGCGCCAAGTATATATATACCATCAAAAAGACTCCCATTTAAAAACATTGTCGTAAATTAATACCCATCAAAAAGAATCCCATTTAAAAACATTGTCGTAAATTAATATAAATTTATTAATGTTCTATATTTATCTTTACAAAAATAATGATATACAACAATTGCGCCAATTATCACAATGGCTATTTATACAGAGAAAAAATCACAATGGTACAATGGAAAAATGTATTAAATAATATTAAGCAGATGTATTTTTATACAAATAAATATTTTAATACGAATAAATATTTTATTCAAAATACTTGGCGCTGCGCCACGAATTGGTGTTGCTAAACTGAATAAATATGTATAAATTGCATTAATCTTTTTCTCTCTTTTTTTCTGAGTTTCTAGTATGTATGTGTACATTATGTATTTTAGATTGTAAGGGAGTTATTGTAAATTGTTAATACTAAGACAATTAAATGCGGACACAGACGACTACGGTTCTGATGTCAGATCCTGCTGCCCAGATCTGGCTATCAGGGTTATCATTTTTTCGGTTTCGCAGCGCCAAGTATTTTGAATAAAATATTTATTCGTATTAAAATATTTATTTGTATAAAAATACATCTGCTTAATATTATTTAATACATTTTTCCATTGTACCATTGTGATTTTTTCTTTGTATAAATAGCCATTGTGATAATTGGCGCAATTGTTGTATATCATTATTTTTGTAAAAATAAATATAGAACATTAATAAATTTATATTAATTAACGACAATGTTTTTAAATGGGATTCTTTTTGATGGTATTAATTTACGACAATGTTTTTAAATGGGATTCTTTTTGATGGGTATTAATTTACGACAATGTTTTTAAATGGGAGTCTTTTTGATGGTATTTAATACTTCAGGGAACTCTTTTTCCCTAACTTTTTGTGCATGCCTTTGTTGATATTGGGGACATACTCATGTTGTCATTCAGACAAATCATCCCGACGTATCCAGAAGGCAAACGTAATTATGGAATTGAATAATTACTAATTATCTACGTCGCGGAAATCGAGAGTCACATTATCTGCAAGACAGAAAAATAGGGTTATGCGCGAAGTGCGAATATTTAGCGTCTTGTTTCGTAAATAATAATTTAACACGTTTTCTTATAAATGTTAATGTTCGCAGAAGCATGCATGATCGCTTAGGGTGTGTGCTGTGCAGAGATGGAGCTGAAGTAAGTATCGCAGGTATCCTGTTTATTCATACGTTACGTTTAATTTTATAGTAATGTTCTATTTGTTTTCAGCGCTAACATAATACGGAATATGATGATTCTACAGAAAAAAAGAAGTCTAAATACAGGAAATTTTCTGATAACGTACCTAATAGGTACCACTGGGTACGGAACGTATTGTATATAGATTTATAAATGTAAATATTGAATGTTCTTCGAATTTATATGCGCTACCTATATTATTTTGTAACAATTGTAATCGCCAATACTGTATTATTAAACAAAGAATAAATACTTTTTGCAATAAGTAGAATGAATTGTTTAATAAATGTAGAATTTGCTTGCTTTGTTATTTAGGGGTAGGGATACACCTACAGCAGTAATGTACATTTGTGTTGGTGCGTAGGTCCATGTGACGTCACGCAGAGGGAATTGTTTGGTCATTGTGGCCTTCAGATGGCGCTGTTGCATGTGTCAGGCGGGCAGCAGGATCTGCCGTCGATCTGCCGTTCATCTGCCGGCAGGCTCTGCCTGGCAGGGCCTGCCGGCAGATCCGTAGTTGAATGCGGTCGTAGGTTGCGCCGCAGCTGCCGGCAGATCCTGCCGTCCGATCTGGTTATCAGGGGATGCAAATGCGCAGAAATTCATTGTTACAACTATAGAAAAAGGCCCTTTACTCCACATAATTTCTTGTGAAACAGCGTACGATATGTGGAATAAAATCTCTTCTATATACGAGAGAGATAATGAACAGCAAAAATGTTCTCTTCTACATGAGTTCTTTACGCTTAAGTATGATAAAAACTTGGACGTAGCGTCCAACATAAGTAACCTAGAGAATATAGCATACAAACTTAAAGTACTAGGAAATGATGTAACTGAAATAATGCTAATCACAAAAATTTTAGCGATAGTTCCAGAACAGTACAAGCATTTCGTGACAGCGTGGGAGTCAACGCAACAGACTGAAAAAACGCTGATAAACCTGACTGCCAGACTGCTTACTGAAGAATCAAGAATAACAAAAGATACAGAGAAGGAAGGATTAGTAGCGTTCAAAACAGACGAAAGGAAGTGCTTCAAGTGTAACGGCTTGGGTCATCTGGCGCGAACATGCAGAAGTAAAGGTAAAAATAATGCTAAAACCAATGATAATAGATATTCCAAATGGAAAGGATCAACTAGTAATGAACAAACCAAAAATAAAAAACCACAGCATGAGCAAACGCCATGCACAATATGTAAAAAAAAACGAATCATATCGAAAAGGATTGTTTTTTCCGCACAAAATACACTGAAAAAACAAACGACGCTCCTAAAGTTTCGTTCCTCACCGGAAACGGAAGCGGACCGGAAGCATGGATCATGGATTCCGGAACCACGTCACATATGGTGAATGACGCTAAATACATGGATAAGATAGAAAAACTGCAAACAAAGGTAGGAGTTGCGAAAAACAATGAAACAATGATGTCCGAAGGTAAAGGATCAATACGTTTTAAAAATTGCACACTTGATAATGTGCTGAATATACCTGATTTAAGCACTAACCTCTTATCCGTGAATGCAGTTACAAATAGAGGAGCAGAAGTAACATTCACTAAACACAGCGTTATAGTAAAATACAATGAAAAGGAAATATTAAAAGGAAAGAAAACTAATACAGGACTCTATGAAGTAAAACTTTACCCAGAAGTACAAGAAAAATCCCATGTAGTCGAAAACAAAGGACTAGCCATGGAATGGCATCGAAAACTTGGACACCCAAGTACAGAGTGTATAAGAAAATTATTAAAAATGTCAACCTCAATGAACCTAACAAACACAGATCTAAACAAATTAGAAAATATATGCGAGGTGTGCATGAAAGCAAAACAAACCAGGCATCCATTCAATAACGAACGTACAAACGCCACAAGACCACTGGAGATTATACACACTGATCTGTGTGGACCCATTGGACCTCCCACTTGGGACGGTAATAGATATATACTTACCTTCATGGACGATTACACACGTTTTGTAATCATCGAACTGATAAAGAATAAATTTGATGTAACAGAAAAAGTCAAAGAATACGTCGAGTCCGCAGAAGCAAAATGGAACTCAAGAGTACACATATTAAGAAGCGACAACGGGACAGAATATGTAAATAAAAATCTACTGAATTGGTGCAAAATGAAAGGAATAACAGTAGACCACACGATACCGTACTCACCCCAACTTAATGGAAAAGCCGAGAGGCTTAACCGAACACTATTAGAAAAGACCAGAGCAATGATTTCCGATTCAGAAATGGGAAAGGAAATGTGGGGAGAAGCAGCTCGATGTGCAGCATATCTGCTCAACAGAAGTCCGACAAGGACACTGGATACAATTCCGTACGAAAAATGGAACCAAAAAAAACCTGATCTCTCAAATCTACAAATATTTGGATCCGAAGCCCATGCAAAAGTTCTGGGTCAACTAAAGAAACTTGATGACAGAAGCAAAAAGTATAAATTTATTGGTTACACGCCCAACGGATATAGACTATGGGATAAAAACAAAAGAAAAGTAATAAGCGCAAGAGACGTAAAATTTAACAATAACACATTAAATGAAAGCAGAGGACAAAGAACAATCATATCAACACAACAAGAAGATAATGAAGAAAATGAAACTGAAGAACAAGAAACAGAAGAAGAACATTTAGAAATACAAACAGAACAAAATGAAACTGAAAGAGAGCAAGAACAAATGGAAACAGAAGAGAACCACGAAAATCTGCCACCAAACGAAGAAGACGAACAGCAAGAAGTTCAGCAAGGAAGATCAACGAGAGCTAAAAAATTTCCACAAAAATACCACGATTATGTTCTACTAACCTATAAACAAGCTGTTTCAGGTGTAGAAAAAGATAAATGGAAAAGGGCGATACAAGAAGAAAAGGAATCATTAGATAGAAACAGAACATGGAAACTAGTAGATCGATCGGAAGCCAAAAATAAGAAACTACTAAGCAACCGCTGGATATTTAAAGTAAAAGAAGGAGGAAAATACAAAGCAAGATTAGTCGTCAGAGGCTGTGAACAAAATTACGGAATTGATTACGAAGAAACATTCAGCCCTGTGGTGAGTAACAACTCATTAAGAATACTGTTTGCCTTAGCCGCGAAAAGAAAATATACGTTTGTAACATTTGATATTGTTACGTTTTCGCGTAGACATTATATAAGTTTAATGTGTAATAACAGAATGTGAACATCAACAAGGATAACAGTAATTAAATAACAGTAATTAATCAGATAGAGGTGTTCGGGACTACGTCTGTTCGCAATGGCGTCTGTATCTCAAGTCACAGCTTGACAGGCGATCGATCAGATCGCCTTCTTCTCGCTGTCTCTTGTCTTCGTCGCGAGCATCATCGGGCCATGGATTTTATCCATAGGGTGCTCGCAACACTGCTCCCCCCTCTCGAGAAGCGGTCGTCCCGACCGCTGTAACTTCTCCTCTGTCTGTAACCGTACCCTGGTCCGGAAGAGTGGTAAGAACGCTACGTGGCCTCTTCCGTCCGTCGTCTCGGCATTCACCTTCACGCCCAGGGGAAAAACCACCCCAAAAACCCTGGGCAAGGCGTGGGTACATGGCTCCTTGCGTTTTCGGACTTGCGTACTTCTTTCTTTTATGGGCTTCGTTTTCTTTGATGGCACATCTTCTTCTTGGGTAGAGACTGGCGAGAGGTCTGGTCCTTTTTATGGTCTGACGACTAGTTCCCTGCGTTCCCTCGGCGGAAGTCCAGCGACGACGTTTCTCTGGAGCTCCAACGGTGGAATCCCGCGACGTTCCGGAACTTCCCTGGGCGGTTCCGCTCCGTTCGTCGTCCCCTGCGATCTGGCCGCTCCGGCGTTTCGTCCTGGTTCGTTCTCGACTTTCTTCCAGTAGTCCAGTTTTCCAGAATTTCCTTGTAAAAGAAACGTCGCTCTTATTAGACGGGAACCGAAGGTAGCTCGTTGGGGCCGCCCGAGCCGGAAAGCCAACGAGGAAGGCCGAGCACGCGAGCAGGGAATTGCAGCTAGTCACAAGTATGCAAGCGGCCCAACCCCCACGGCAGCCGTCGGACTCGTCCACCCTGATGATGATTTTCTTCTTTTCTCCTCCAGCCCTTGGCTTCGTGATGGCCCCATTCCTCTTCTTGGCCTCTGGTGTTGTTCCAGGGGACCGTCCTGTACGTCCGGTTAGCGCTCCCGTTTCCGCGACATCCCCTCCAGCCGGTCCAAGCAGCGCTTGTCCGTCTGGTGATTGGGGATGCCATTTCCCTCCTGCTGTCCACCCTCTCTCCTTCTTTTTCCTGGGTATCCCGCGAGATCCTCCATCCTGGCCGTGCCAGGGGCTCGCAGGGTCTCCTCCAGGGGGCTAGCGGGGCGCTTTCACGTATGTCCGCACCCCGCTGCGGACTGCCACGCTATTGTGGCACATTCGAGGAATTCGGGAGCGCGTATCCCGACCGCGGTGGTAGTCCCCTGACACCTTGTCCCTCGTCGTGGGGTATCGTGTTCCCTGAAACAGACTCAAAAAAGGGGGGCCGGGCTGCGAAGGCAGCCTCCGCAGCCCAGTCCACCAGATTAGCTTAGTCTAATCTTCTTTCTTGAGTCCAGTGGTGGTCCAGCGACATTTTCACTCCTCTTGCAGTTGTCCTTCGTACTTCGCAAGGCGGCGCACGTGGACCACCTTGCACTTCTTCCTGCGTGATCGTTGGATCCTGTAGACGACGTCATTGATCCTGTCCACCACCGTGTAGGGTCCTTCCCAGTCGGACTGCAGTTTTGGGTGTTGGTGGTTGGCTCTTCACTCCAGGACTTCGTCTTCGAACTAACGCTCCAGGTGTACACCGGACTCATCACCCTGGGCTCTCTCTTATGGGTCGCCGACTCCGCGACGGTATTCGCCCTCGAACTCCCTCCGTCGCAGCGCTTCGTGGATCTCTCGACGGTATTCGCCCTCGAACTCCCTCCGTCGTAGCGCTTCATGGATCTCTCGACGGTATTCGCCCTCGAACTCCCTCCGCCGCAACTTCGTACTCAGCTATCCCGCAACGGTATTCGCCCTCGAACTCCCTCCGTCGCGTCTTCGTACTCAGTTATGCCGTGACGATATTCGCCCTCGAACTCCCTTCGTCACAGCTCTGCAACTCTGCGCACTTCCGGCGCCTGTTCGTTGCAGCAGATCCGCACGCTCACACGACAGCATTAGTCTGGTTCTGGGTGTTGTCGACCGTTGCTTCCCCCAAATCAGTTGAGCCCAGCTATCACCGTCCAACGGCCTCTCTTCGCTCCTTCTCTTGGTGTTGTTCTTCTCAATTTCTCCTTCCGAAGCAGTCCTTCTGGAGATGTCCGGCCTTTCCACACTGCCAGCAGGTCTTCTCCGTGTAGTCCGTTCGATCCTCGGGTTGTTCGGACCTCCGCTTCTTGGCCGGGTACCTTTCAAACGTGTTGGAGGGTTTAGCTTTCCGTTTTTCCGAGTACTTCTCTCGTGACTCGCCTGCGGGGCTGCGAGACGTTCTCTCGACGGCCTCGATCTCGAGGGCCCTGGTCACGGCGGCCCGTAAAGATGTAAAACCGCTGAGTCGCAGTTCCCGCTGCGTAACCGAGCTCGACAATGCCGTTACGAATTGGGACGCGGCAAGTTTGTCGCGGGTTTCTGCCGGGCACTCGGCGAAAGCGGACTGCGCTAATCGTTCTATTTTTGTGGCGAGCGAGGAGATGCTCTCATCTCTTCGCTGCCTATGGCTCTGGAAGAATACATAGTTCAAATTCGACAGGTTTTTCGCCCCGTAGCGGAATTCCAGCGCGGAAACCAATTCCGCGAAGTTCTCGCATTGAGCTGCGGAGAGCGTCGTAAGGATGCTCCTTGCCGTGCCCCCGAGGGCAGCAATCAAGGCTGTAGCCTTTTTTTGGTCATTCCAACCATTCGCGCGCGCGATCGTGTCAAATTGTACCCTGTACTCTTCCCACGAATTTTTCCCATCAAAAATTGTCGGTTTCACCGCGTACCCCAAACGGAGTACGTGTGGTTCCGAAAAGGAGACAGCGGCAGGCGTAACGACGGGTGTGGTGACATGCGCCGGGGGAACACTATTTACATCACTATTTACATCATTATGTACATCGCTATTTACATTATTATGTGTATCGTTATGTACATTGGCGACTGTCTCCCCACTCCGAGTATTCGTGCCGCTGTCAACCGAGCCGCGGGCACCCTGTAACAAGGAGACTACGACCTGGATGCGATTTTCCATTTCTGTCATCCGGGCCTCGAGAACCGCCTGGGTTTGTCGGTCTGCGGCTTCTTTTTCTTCCCTGCGCCGGTCTTCCCTCTGCCAGCGGGCCTCGTTGTCCCTCCGTAACTCCCGAATCTGTTCCGTGATGCCAAACTGGAGGGAGGTGAACAGCTCTTGTATAGAAGGGTCCGTCGCTGCAGGAGAAGGCTTCGCGAAGGCCGCGGATGCGCGAGTGGGCATCCCACTTCTGACACCAATGTTACGTTTTCGCGTAGACATTATATAAGTTTAATGTGTAATAACAGAATGTGAACATCAACAAGGATAACAGTAATTAAATAACAGTAATTAATCAGATAGAGGTGTTCGGGACTACGTCTGTTCGCAATGGCGTCTGTATCTCAAGTCACAGCTTGACAGGCGATCGATCAGATCGCCTTCTTCTCGCTGTCTCTTGTCTTCGTCGCGAGCATCATCGGGCCATGGATTTTATCCATAGGGTGCTCGCAACAATATTAAGACTGCATTCTTATATGGGACCCTCGACGAAGAGATATATATGTCTCTTCCAGAAGGCTATGAAAATAAAGAAAAGGTCTGTAAATTAAATAAAGCACTGTATGGCTTGAAACAAGCCCCTCTAAGATGGAACATAAGATTTTCAGAGTTCCTAAAAACCCAAGGATTTAAGGCAACCAAATCAGAACAATGTATATTCAAGAAAAATAATGCCAATATATATTTAGCCATTTACGTCGACGACGGAATAATACTAGGTGACAACGTAAAGGAGATGAATAATCTACTCGATAAGTTCAAAGAAGAATTCGAAATGACTGTTTTCGAAAATCCGAAGACCTTTATAGGTTTTGAAATAGAAACAACAGGCAATAAAATAAAACTGTCACAGAAGAACTACGCAAGAAAAATAATACAAAAATTTGGAATGAATGAATCGAAAACGGTGACAACGCCAATTGTTAAAGGGGACGACGTTGAAATAAAGCCAAAGAAACATTTTCCTTACAGAGAAACGGTGGGCAGTCTACTTTATCTGTCCAGTAAAACTCGTCCCGATCTAGCATATGCAGTCAGATTCTCCAGCAGGTATGTTGAAAATATTACACAACAAAGAATAACAGATGTAAAACGAATCTTCAGGTACCTAAACGGGACAACGAACGAAGGTATTACGTTCACAATGGAAGACAATGGTGAACAGATTGAGGCCTATTCCGACTCTGACTTTGCAGGAGACCCTGAAACTAGAAAGAGCACCACGGGCTATATTATGTTTTACGGAGGAGGACCAATAGCATGGTGTTCTAGAAAACAGACCACTACAGCATTGTCCAGCACTGGAGGCGCTAATTGAAGAATTGACCGAACAAGCGGTTCAAATAACATTTAATGTGGACAACCAGAGCGCAATCAAACTAGTCAAAAACGGGGTTGTAAATCAAAAATCGAAGCATATAGATGTAAAGTATCACTTCGTTCATGAACTCTTTAAAGAGAAAGTCATTAGAATTAACTATTGTCAGTCAGATAAACAACTAGCAGATATACTTACTAAACCTCTTGGAACAATAAAGTTTACTCAGTTTAAGAATGCTATTGGAGGCTGATAGTTATTTAGAGCATATACATTTACAAAAAAAAAAAAAAATTAAAAAAAGGGGAACCCACTTTGAAATTAAGGGAAGGTGTTGCAAAGTAATTTCAAATATAGTGACTGGCCGCGGGCGCGCGAGAGGCGCAGCCGTCGCACATGGGCATTCCTAGCTACGGTGTACTTCCGTGGGGTTTAGTAAACCTAAGCTAGAAATTAGCTCTGTATAATTAGGTCTGCCATGCTCTGTGAGCAGAACCACGTTTTGCAGTTTGTAAAAGTAAGAAAACAAAGTAAAAGTAAAATCCTTATTAATCGGTCTAACAAAGATATTCTGTTGATTACTGTTCTTGTTAATTAAATCTAACACAAGTGTAATTGCTAAAACCAGTTTATATTTTTTTACTCTATATTGTGCCATATTAAACTTGTAAATCAACCACGTGTTGGATTACTGATAACCTTCAACAATATCGTCTCATGGATCAGTCGAAAATTTTAAGTTTTAAGATTTTTCTTCTGATTCTTCTTGTTCAAGGAATTTTTCGTCAGTATAATACGTATATACTCGTTACACACACACCTTCAGCCAACACATGTTTCGTTCTTCGTTCGTCGACTCTCGGGATTATTCGGCAGGGATCGTCGTCCGTCATTGTACAACATATACTTACTTATATATATATATGTACTATTTTGAATTTTATAACCTACCAAGTGCTAAGTGTCAAATAAAGTGTAAGGATGGTCAAAATGTCCGTTTAATAATACTTTAATATAGTGAATACATAAGTGGTCAATAGCACATGTCTTAGACAGGCTGGTCTCTATTCGACTGTCGCCTCACGCGTCTCAACCGCCGCACGCGGGTCCCGAGCATTGGCGATCGGTGCCGATCACCGATCGTTGCTTCTACGCATTATTGTCGGGCGCTGTTACTACGCGCTCGCTTCGGAACAGTCGGGCCTATGTGACGGTCGTGGCGTCTGCCACACACGCACACACTCTTACAATTCGGCCGTCCTGACAATAGACCGTCCTCGGGCTTTCGCACATATATCCTTAATGAATTAGTAAAATATTTACGCAAACAATAATGACATAATAAAATATGAATGCTAATGATAATATGGTCTGGAACATACATAACTTTGCCTTAATGACTACGATAAATTCTAACATTTATATAAAAATACATTTGTACTTTACGTTGTCGGCTTTACCCACTGCCTCATGTTTTTGGCTTCCCAAACACCCTGATATCTTCGCTGCGTGTTTTGGAAACCCTCTATATCGCCAACAAGATACCGATCGTTTCTCAGGACTTTGTTTATTACATATGGTCCTTTAAATGGAGGAAGAAGTTTCATGGATGCTGCTATCGTACTATCAAAATTACGTAGCATAACGTAATCTCCTTCTTCATACTGATGTGGACTCTTGTGCCGCTCATTAAAATACCTTGTATTATATTCCTGCGCCGCTACGATCTTACTAGCCGCTTTGTGTCGCACCGCTTCTAAATCTCGACCTTTATTCTGTACTTGTTCCTGGAGATACTCCTTTATCTGATCGTCTACTTGACCACGCTGGTCGATACCGAAAAGTAACCGACTAGGAGTATTTTCAGTTGCTTGTGAAACCGTATTGTTCATACAATATTCTATCCGAGGGAGTACTTTATACCAGTACTTTCCATTATCATTCTCTGTGGCTTTACCTAGCATAGGCGTTAACATCCTATTTATCCGCTCTACTTGTCCATTTGCCTGAGGAGAACCAGTAGCTATTAATACGAGTTTTACATTATTTACGTTTAGAAAATCGCCAAACTCCTGGGATGTGAAACGTGACCCACGATCCGAGATAATTACACGTGGTCTGCTATAACTGTCAAAATAATCAGTTAGACATTTTATAGCCTCTCGGCTAGCGGTTGTCTTCGTCGCATACAATCTAACAAATTTAGTAAACGCATCAATTACCAGAAATACGTGTCGCTTTAACAAATGTTGTTTGTCTACTGGTCCGTAATGATCCACATGCAACGTGTCGAAGGGTCTGTTGCCCTTTGGAATATAATGTAACACACCTTCCTTTTTCCCGGTTGTAGGCGAATAAGCTATGCATTTCGTACAATTACTTATGTGCGTTTCTACCTTCTGCCTTAAAGCTGGGAACCAATAACTCTGCAACATTGTATTAACGGTCCTCGCTACGCTCAAATGGCCCAATTGATCATGATATTTGAAAATGATATTCGTTTCCATATTTTCTGGTACATAAAATAGTAGTTCGGAATCTCTTTTTCTATAAACGAGCCCATTCCTCATTTCAAAATTAGCGTCCTCGCACTTTACTAATCTATCCGCTATTTCTTTAATTTTCCTATCCTGAGTTTGACATACAGACAAATTGTACTCAAACGGATTATCCTCTACTATCAAGATATTTATCGCGCGGCTGAGGGCATCAACATGCCTCATCCGTTCGCCAGGTCGATGCTCAAGGACATAATCGTAATTTAACAATTCCATTGCCCACCTAGCTATTCGCGGGTTTATCTCCTTCTTTTGCAACGTAAGTTTTACCGAGTTACAATCTGTCACGATTTTGAAAGTAATTCCCTGCAGGTAAATTCGGAACCGTCTAATTGCACAGATAATGGCTAGCGTCTCTAGTTCGAAACTATGGTATTTGCTTTCAGTACCACTTGTTCGTTTCGAGTAGTAAAATATCGGATGCAGTTTCAAATCGTGTTTCTGTTGCATAAGCACGGCGCCAAAGCCCAGTGAACTGGCGTCGCAGTGTAATTCAGTTTTGTCCTTCGGATCATAGATTGCCAATATAGGACTGGTTACTAGCCTCGATTTTAATGTTTCAAAGGCGTTTAACTGAGCTTCCGAAAAAACAAACGCGGCATCCTTTCTTAATAAGTCGTACAAAGGTTTCGCTATTACGGAGAATCCCTCAACGAATTTCCTAAAATACGAACAGAGTCCCAAAAAGCTCTGTACGTTACGCGCAGTTTCCGGTACAGGGAACTTCAAGACTGCATCAATGCCACTATCGGTAGGACGTATGCCACTCTCCGTGACTAAATAACCAAGATATTCGATCTTTGTAAATAAAAATTTACACTTATCTATACGTAAGTTGAGTTTGTTTTGAACTAGCAAGTTGAAGACTCGCTTAAGGATTTTAAAATGATGCTCTAACGATTCCGTCGCGACCAAGAAATCATCAATGTAACGTTCCGCTACCACCGCCATAAATTTTTCCTTTTATTATTCATATACATTGTTAATTTCCTTTATTATACGTAAGATATTATACAACGCGTGCGAGAGCATGTTCAAACAGCGCGCGAAAGACTGAGTGACGCGCAACGCATGCGCATAACCTTTAATTCAAATAGTAAACTCAGTGCCGCGAGCGAATCAAGCGCGCGTGCGCACATCGAACGAACAACCGGACGCCGAATTATCCGAGCGTAGTGCGCGAGTGGCGCGAAACGGAAGTGAATATTAATTGGTGCGCGAGATCGCACAGCGAGTGATTGGTGCGGGCCAAGTACCACAAATCGGTATAAATAGAGGCCCGCCAGCAGCAGGAAAGCAGACTTGGTTCTGCAACCGAACCTCGAGACTTAGGTCGCTTTCGTTAGCCCCCTATAGTTTTGAAACCGTCTAGAGTAGTATCTTTAAAACCGACTACCAAATCCCATTACGAGGTCGCTTTAGTTAGCCCCCTCAGTTTCCATTAGAGGTCGCTTTAGTTAGCCCCCTCAGTTTCCATTCGAGGTCGCTTTAGTTAGCCCCCTCACCACCTCATCCTCCAAGCGTGGGCCAGCTGATAGGCACCAGAAGAAGTTACCAAATCAGAAGGAAGAAAGTCAATAATTCCACTACTATCTGGGGACGCCTCTACCTGCAACCTGGCAACAATCCTAGACAGCGTAGGCAAGCTTATAGGCAACTGGAAGCCACATCTATCCTCTAGAAGGAACTCTCTCTAAATCTCAACCAACATTCCAAATCGACCTAGTGTCGTATCTTGTATTACACCGACTTCGTGTCGAGACTTTATACCATATCTTTATACGCCTCAATCAAATTATATTCTAAATTACCGACTTAGCGTTGGGAACCGAAATCATAATTATATTCTTTATTACCGACTTAGCGTCAGGAACCGAAATCAAAACGATTTACCGACCGATAAGACGTTACTTATTACTTTATTTCTATTAATTGTCATAAATCGCACGACTCAGTGTCGTATTATATGTTCTATTTCGACCTAGAGTCACTACCATTTACTTTTGAATAAATCATTTTCTTATTTATTGTTAAAAGAAGGACTCTCGTATCTAGAAATTCATTTCTTAATCGCACGCCACCCGAACCAAATCCCACAAATTCACGGGTAAACCGCTCTACTCGTGAATCTCCTGTAAAGAACGGCAACGTCTCGTTCGAGAACGTTACATCAATGTACACGACTACATCGCCTAATCGGATTAAGTCTGTCAGTATTTCATTAACATAGCGCTGAAATTTCGTAGGGGCCGGTTTTAGGCCGAAAGGCATCCTAACGTACTCAAACTGCCCAAATGGCGTAATGAAGGATGTATATCTAATCGATTCTTCTGCTAGCGGTATGTGAAAGAAACCGTCCTTTAGGTCTAAAAGACTGAAATATTTTTTTTCATTAAGTACGTTCAATTGGTCCTCGATCACGGGTATAGGAAAATTATCCCTTGCAATGTGCATATTTACGATCCGGAAGTCAATACATAGCCTATATTCCCCGTTTTTCTTTCTCACCAATACAATAGGTGAAACATATTCCGATTCGCTGATACGAATTATGCCTCTCTCCAGCAATTTATCTAAAATTGCTCGTAATTGTTCTTTTTCCGCATAGGATAGTCTACGCGCTGCAAAATTAAATGGTTTCAAATCCTTTACTATGATTTTAAGCTCAGTTCGAATCTTAGGTACCTCAGGCCGTTCAGGTTGTAAATACTTAGTCGCAAACATGCTTTTAAGATATAATTGCTTATCTTGAGGTATTTCTGAATTGATTTGCAATGAATCCGTGATTTTACTCTCCGTTTCACACGTATCAATATTTAATATTTCGGAAATAGCGTCCTTTTCGGTCACAGTGGAGGAAGAGGTCAAAGACAATCCGTATTTTTTCAAAATATCTCTTCCGATAACCGCAGGAG
Source organism: Andrena marginata (assembly GCA_963932335.1). Classification (NCBI taxonomy): domain Eukaryota; kingdom Metazoa; phylum Arthropoda; class Insecta; order Hymenoptera; family Andrenidae; genus Andrena; species Andrena marginata. The sequence continues at coordinate 19,368,453 of OZ010660.1, forward strand.
CCATCATAGTGGCACTCGGTACTACGTACAATACCAAGTCGTGCTCAACCCGTCCGTTAAGCTGCATGCTAACTCTTACTTCTCCTAGTTTAATTAAGCTACTACTATTTAGACCGCAATACGATTTACCGTCGGAATTTTGCACAAATGTACAATGAACGAATTTTTCCTTTATAAATGAGATCGGACTGCCGGTATCGAGACGCACACGCAATTTCAACTTATTTTTCATTTCCGCGCGACCTATTTCTACAACAATATCTTTTTGGAACTCATCTTCGCCTTCTACTGAATTCTCTACGCAATTAACTTGTCTTGCCCCCGTTCGGTTCTCACAGTCGCTTATAACGTGTCCCATCTCACCGCATTTGAAGCATGCACCCTTCTCTCGCTTGACCGCTGTACAATCCTTCGCCAGGTGTCCATATTTGCTGCAATTGTAGCACCTCGCTGTTTTCGGCCACTCGGTGTTCGCTTCCTTCGCAGTCGTCGTCTTCTCCTGAGCCGCCGGCGTTTTATTCTCCTTCGCTTCCGGTTTACTGCTGGATGGCACCTCCCGATGATGTCGATTTTTCCCACCATCCAACGCTACGTCTTCAAACGCTGCCAGTGGGTCTGCCGTAGATTCAAACTGCTGGATCCGTGCCTGGTTTCTCATGTCCTTCTCCGGAATACCATCTATCAGGTATTCGACCAATTCGTCTTCGGCTATTGCAACACGGTTGCCTAAAACGATTTTGTCGTGGTAATAATGGCTGAAGGCTTCACCCTGTTTCCACGTTCTTTCTTCGAATTTTCTCCTTAGGGCCACTTTGTTTTCTCTTCGCTCGAATATTTTCCTCATCGCCTGCAACAATTGGGGTGTCTCGAGTTCGATGTGTTCAGGGCGAGACTGGAACCACTTCAGAGATTGCCCCTTCAATCTTGTGCCGATTAATATTCTTGATGCCCTGTCATCTAGACTATACGTCGAACAAAGTAGATTGACTTGCTTCTCCCAGTTACCAAAGGTATCTTCCTCTCCACTAAACTCAGCAAGCAAGCCACTAACTGTTTTTACAATGGACCGCGATTGCGTTTCGGTCGTAACGGGAGCGGGTCTTAGAAAGCTGCCCAACATTTCAATCTCACGATCTCTCAGCTTTACTTCCCGTTCCAATAGTTGCCGTTCCCTCATCAATAAATCGCGATCACTTGGTGTTTCGTTGTCCGCCATTGCTTCGCCCTGCGCTGCGACGTCTTGCACCGCGCTGCTTTGCTCGCGTTCTTCCTCCGTTGGCAAAGGGACTGTCTGCATCCACTCTCCTAGAGGATCTGCTTCTTGCACTCGTTTAAGTAATTCCGCTTTCGCTCCAGTGGTCGGCAGGCCCCACCGTCGTAGAATATCTTTGAGCTGTCCCACTTTAAAATCACTTGGTCTCATGTTGTCTCTTTTCACTGATCACGTTGAATCCCACTTCTGATTTTGTAAGGATGGTCAAAATGTCCGTTTAATAATACTTTAATATAGTGAATACATAAGTGGTCAATAGCACATGTCTTAGACAGGCTGGTCTCTATTCGACTGTCGCCTCACGCGTCTCAACCGCCGCACGCGGGTCCCGAGCATTGGCGATCGGTGCCGATCACCGATCGTTGCTTCTACGCATTATTGTCGGGCGCTGTTACTACGCGCTCGCTTCGGAACAGTCGGGCCTATGTGACGGTCGTGGCGTCTGCCACACACGCACATACTCTTACAAAAGTAAGTTGTCCGAATTTGGAATGTCACGAGTTTTTACACTACATAGGAGACTGAATTATTGTCTCAATTAATAAGGTAAGTCGCCAAAATTTTTTTAATAGATTTCTTATGTAGAGTCGCAGACTTGGAAGTTGTCCGGAGATGGTTCGACTGAGAAGCATCTCCTTTCACACAAGTTTCTGGAAATTTGTACCATGCATGTACAAAAAATAACATATATATTGTAGTAAAAAATTGCACTGCATTTAAATTGCCCAATATTTGTATTTGTATACCAGCAATTTAGAGTTTTTATGTAAAGCTTATTATATTATAGAAATGAAGGGGACGCACAGGCTTGGATAGTAGAATTGAAGGGGACGCACAGGCTTGGATGGATAGAAATGAAGAGAATGCACAGGCTTGGAGGTTGTCCGGAGAAGATTAGATAGATAGACAAAGCATCTTGTGTCGCACAAGTTTCTGGAAATTTGTCAAATAAGGTAAATCGACAAAATTTGTCTAAAGACATAGTATTAAGAATTATTAATAAAGTAGACTATGGTGGACTGCTTGCAATGTAAAGCAAGTCACATTAGTGAAGAAAGTACGCTGAAAACACATCTCCCTTGATGCTTTTCAATCTTTTGTGAAAGACATTCGTAATACTTTAAAATCCACAGTAGTTGCCACGCTACTCATTAATTCATTAATTTTTCAGATTCCCATTAACAATATTTCAATTCACCAATAAACATACTAAATTAATTTTATTCCAACACCAATAAATTGTGCGTTAAAAATTTTGGATCTGTTCGTTCATTTTCGCTGAAATATTACCATTAGCATTTAAATTTCCTGCAACAAGACTTTCTGCCATACACTCTCACCTCCTTCGGACACATTATGTAGTCTCTACACTCACTGTAGCAGAAGGCCACTCTATTTCTACATAAGTAAGTTCTACGTTAAGTTGTATAACAAAAATGTGACTTTATATATATTTACAGATAATCGAAGCAGAAGATGATGCAGAGTGATCTATGTCAGACTATATACGCACAAATTTTCAGGTAGGGTTTTGCATATTCAATGATCTTAACATATGAGCATGTGTGATAATTTATAAATAATTAATAAATGTGTCCTATTTTTCAGTGAACGATGCAGACGAAGAGAATTATTTCAACAGCTAATAGAGAAAGTAATCCTGTTACATGAGCAAATAAAATTAGCTTTGTAAAAAGAAGTGAGATCCCCAAAAAAAACTTTAAAAAAGTAAAAAATACGCCAAGTACATGAAAATGTCGAGGACAAAAAAAAAGTATTATCAAAAATCACAAAAAAAAAATAGTATACATGAAAAAGTCGAGGAAAAAAAGAGTATTATCAACAAATAAATACAAAAAAAAACACAAAAAAAAAGACAAAGAAACATGAAAAAGTCAAGGACGAATGAAGTATAATTAACAAAAAAATATAATCACATAAATAAAAAATATAATTACAATATAAAAAAAGATGTGAAATCAAAATGAGCTGCAAGTACATCACAAAAAAAGAAGAAAATAATATAATAACAATATAAAATAGGATGTGAAATCAAAATGAACTGCAAGTACATAAAGGTACTTTTCAACTGCGCTTAAGATGACACAACTACATATACACAGCTAAAATGCTGTGTTATTCCATTACTCATATCGCGGACATTTTAATTAACCCATCAAAAAGAATCCCATTTAAAAACATTGTCGTAAATTAATAGCTTTACACAATTAATGATATACAAAAATTGCGCCAATCATAACAATGGCTATTCATACAAAGAAAAAAATGTATCAAATAATATTAAGCAGATATATTTTTATACAAATAAATATTTTAATACGAATAAATATTTTATTCAAAATACTTGGCGCTGCGCAACCGAAAAAATGTTAATTGACTTAGTCTTAATAATTAACAATAACTCCCTTACAATCTAAAATACATAAACATATACATATTATACATATACATAATATCATACGTAGCATATGCACACGCACACATACGCACATTCACGAACGCACGCACAAGAAAGAAAGATAGAAAAAAGATTAATTCAATTTATACATATTTATTCAGTTTAGCAACACCAATTCGGGGCGCAGCGGCAAGTATTTTGATTAAAATATTTATTCGTATTAAAATATTTATTTGTATAAAAATATATCTGCTTAATATTATTTAATACATTTTTTTCTTTGTATGAATAGCCATTGTTATGATTGGCGCAATTTTTGTATATCATTAATTTTGTAAAGCTATTAATTTACGACAATGTTTTTAAATGGGATTCTTTTTGATGGGTTAATTAAAATGTACGCGATATGAGTAATGGAATAACACAGCATTTTAGCTGTGTATATGTAGTTGTGTCATCTTAAGCGCAGTTGAAAAGTACCTTTATGTACTTGCAGTTCATTTTGATTTCACATCTTTTTTTATATTGTAATTATATTATTTTCTTTTTTTGTCTGATTATATTATTTTCTTCTTTTTTTGTGATGTACTTGCAGCTCATTTTGATTTCACATCTTTTTTTATATTGTAATTATATTTTTTATTTTTTATTTATGTGATTATATTTTTTTGTTAATTATACTTTATTCGTACTTGACTTTTTCATGTTTCTTTGTCTTTTTTTTGTGTTTTTTTGTATACACAAAAAAATAGAACAAAATATACAATCACAAAAAAATAGAAGATTATAATAATTACAAAATAAAAAAAAGGTGTGAAATCAAAATGAGCTGCAAGTACATAAAGGTACTTTCCAACTGCGCTTAAGATGACACAACTACATATACACAGCTAAAATGCTGTGATCATACATTCCATTACTCATATCGCGGACATTTTTTAATTAATCCGTCAAAAAGAATCCCATTTAAAAAAAATTGTCGTAAATTAATAACTTTACAAAATTAATAATATACAAAAATTACGCCAATTATAAGAATGGCTATTATACAAAGACAAAATTGTATTAAATAATATTAAGCAGACATATTTTTATACAAGTAAATATTTTAATACGAATAAATATTTTATTCAAAATACTTGGCGCTGCACTCCGAATTGGAGTTGCTAAACTGAAATAAATATATATAAATTGCATTAATCTTTTTCTTTCTTTCTTGTGCGTGCTTTCGTGAATGTGTGTATGTGTGCGGGTGCATATGCTACGTATGATATTAGAGTTAAATATATGTAGAATAGATCTGACTGCGTTTCTAATATGTATATGTATATATATGTTTATGTATTTTAGATTGTAAGGGAGTTATTATAAATTATTAGTACTACTAAAACAATTAACATTTTTTCGGTTCCGCAGCGCCAAGTATTTTGAATAAAATATTTATTCGTATTAAAATATTTACTTGTATAAAAATATGTCTGCTTAATATTATTTAATACAATTTTGTCTTTGTATAATAGCCATTCTTATAATTGGCGTAATTTTTGTATATTATTAATTTTGTAAAGTTATTAATTTACGACAATTTTTTTTAAATGGGATTCTTTTTGACGGATTAATTAAAAAATGTCCGCGATATGAGTAATGGAATGTATGATCACAGCATTTTAGCTGTGTATATGTAGTTGTGTCATCTTAAGCGCAGTTGGAAAGTACCTTTATGTACTTGCAGCTCATTTTGATTTCACACCTTTTTTTTATTTTGTAATTATTATAATCTTCTATTTTTTTGTGATTGTATATTTTGTTCTATTTTTTTGTGTATTATCTTCTATTTTTGTGATTATATATTTTGTTCTATTTTTTCGGGGATTGTATATTGTCTTCTATTTTTTTGTGATTTTATTATTACCTTCTATTTTTTGTGATATATTTGATTTTTCATGTACTTGGCGTAATTTTTTTACTTTTTGAAGTTTTTTTATGGGGATCTCACTTCTTTTTACAAAGATAATTGGCATAGTAGGGGCAGACTTTAGATAATTTTTATTGGGGGAAAAAAAAGTGGAAAATTTGAAATCGACCGGAAGACGGGAAACCGGGTCTCATCGCATTTGAATTTTTTTTGTAATCGTTTTTCTCCATTGTAGTATATCGTTAATATACATGTTTATATATGGTTGAATTTGTCTTTTTACACTCTGTAATAATATAGAATCAAAGTATAAGATTACTTGAAAAATTATGACCTTGAAATCTCGTAAATTTACCGTAAAAAAACATCTTTCGTTGTAATTATTTTTACCATGTCAAACAGTACAACTTTTGTCTAAGGAATTTTTTTCATATATATATATATATATATATATATAAATAAAAGATTTCAAAATTTCAATGAAATAACCGATACTTTCGTTAAGAATACACTGTTCCAACAGATTTTATAAATATGGATTCTCTAGAATGGAAAAGTGATCCCAATTATAATATTGGATTAAATATAGTAAATAATTTAGCAGTAAACGATTCGGCCGAACTAGCAGTCAAACTCATGCAAAAGTTCAATTGTAACTATTCAACAGCCATCTGGACTTGTAACATTCAATACACGTTTCTTATAAATTTTCGTACGCTGAATACGAATTCGCAAACCGTTTTTCGCCAACATCCTCTGTTTTCGAAAAATTAGTTTATTTTAAAAAAAAATGCAAATTTTCAACTTGAACGTCTTGCGTATCGAAATAGTAATAGTTATTCGGTTGCTTGTTCCGTCAAAATTATTTTATAAACCTTCGGGAACACAACGATATAAGTTATTATTGCATTATTACTATTTAAATATATTTAAACCACGATCAAAGAAAAAATGCACCCGAAACGCAACAATTTTTGCAGATATCTGTCAATTTATTTTAAAAACTAAGAGTCTAGAAGAAAATCTGACTACTCCACGCGATGCAGCAGACATTTTTCCTTCGGAAAACATTAACAAAAGTGGTATGTCACATTTCGTTTTCAATAACTGAGCGAAATAGTTTGGCAAAACGTATGGCGCCGACAGTGGTAGTCGCGCGCGTGTAAGCGATTCTGTCGGTGAGCGGCAATGGATACGCCCGCCGCTGTTGCCTTCTGTATTGAAAACAAACCGTGACTTACCACTTTTATTGGTGTTTTCCGGGGGGAAAATGTCTGTTGCATCACGTGCAATGGTGAATTTTCTTCTAGAGCCCTAGTTTTTAAAATAAATTGAAAAATATCTGCAAAAATTGGTGCATTTCGGATGTAGTTTTCCCTTTAATCAGTTATTTATAATTATCCAAAAAAAATTTTAGACGAAAATTATACTGTTTGACAACATAAATATAATGCCAACGAAAAAAGTATTTTTTGATGGTTCATTTTTTGAGATTTCAAGGTCATGATTTTTTTGTGTAATCTTATACATTGATTCTATATTATTACAGAGCGTAAAAAGATAACGATATATAAAAATGTATATTAACGATATACTACAACGAAGAAAAACGAGTTACGAAAATAAAAAATTTCAAATGCGATGAGGCACAGTTTCTCGTTCTCCGATCAATTTCAAATTTTGCACACATTATTTTTTCTCCCAGTGGCATAATCCTTGGGGAGTGACCCCGTCAAAAATCTCAAAATTATATTTCGACAAGAGTAACTAAGGTCCACCCTAATAAACAGTCTTATGACGGGATAGAATTAAAGATAAATTCTACATAATAGAAACTATGCACACCTGCAATGCTTCAAGATGATGATTGAATTGGTGGAATTGGTTTAAATTTGAGTTTTCTGATATGAACCAAACTTACAAGAAGCAAATAGAGGATTGCAGCTGAATAAAATCGTTTAATAAAATCGTTTAATTAATATAATTAATATAATACTATGTCACAATAAATTTTTTTCTCTGCCGTAGATCATACTGCATCATCTTCTGCTTTGATTATCTGTAAATATATATAAAATCCACATTTTAGTTATTTTAGTTACAACTTAACGTAGAACTTATTATATATAGAAATAGAGTGGCCTTTTGCTTTAGTGAGTGTAGAGACTAAATAATGTGTCCGAAGGAGGTGCGAGCGTATGGCAGAAAGTCTTGTTGCAGGAAATTTAAATGCTAATGGTAATAATTCAGCGAAATGAACGCGGAGATCCAATATTTTTAACGCACAATGTATTGGTGTTGGAATGAAACTAATTTATTTAGTATGTTTATTGGTGATTTTAAATAATGGGAATCTAAAAAATTAATGAATTAATGAATAGCGTGACAACTACTTTGGATTTTATTAATTAAAGTATTACGAATGTCTTTCACAAAAGATTGAAAAGCATTAACGGAGATGTGTTTTCAGTGTACTTTCTTCACTAATGTGACTTGCTTTACATTGCAAGCAGACCACCATAATCTATTTTCTTAATAATTCTTAATGCTATGTCTTTAAACAAATTTTGTCGATTTACCTTATTTGACAAAGTTCCAGAAACTTGTGCGAAACAAGATGCTCTGTCTATCTATTTAATCTTCTCCGGACAACCTCCACGCCTGTGCATTCCCTTCATTTCTATCCATCCAAGCCTGTGCGTCCCCTTCAATTGTACTATCCAAGCCTGTGCGTCTCCTTCATTTTTATCGAAGTCCTGTACGTCCCCTTCATTTCTATAATATAATAACCTTTACATAAAATAAAAACTCTAAATTGCTGGTATACAAATACAAATATCTGGCAATTTAAATTCAATGCAATTTTTTACTACAATATATTATTTTGTACAAGCATGGTACAAATTTCTAGAAACTTATGCGAAAGAAGGTGCTTCTCTGTCGAACCTTCTCCGGACAACTTCCAAGTCTGCGACTCTACATAAAAAATCTATTAAATAAATTTGGCGACTTACCTTGTTAATTGAGACAATAATTCCGTCTCCTATTTAGTGTAAAAACTCCTGACATCTCAAATTTGGACAACTTACATTATTTGACACTTGGAGGTTAAGATTGGTAGGTTATAAAGTTCAATGTATTTAAAAAATAGTTTGTACAATGACGGACGACGATCCCTGCCGAATAATCCCGAGAGTCGACGAACGAAGAACGAAACATGTGTTAGTTTCGTTTTGGCTGAAGGTGTGCGTGTAACACGTATATACGTAGAAGAACGAAACATGTGTTAGTTTTGTTTTGACTGAAGGTGTGCGTGTAACGCGTATACGTATTATGTTTGACGAAAAATTTCTAGAAGAATCAGAAGAAGAAGAAGAAGAAGAAGAATCTTAACATTCCGACTGATCCATGAGACGATATTATCATATCTCTGTTATGCGTGGACCGATTTTATTGAAATTGGTCTCATTCCAAAGCTTATATGCGGTTTACATAAGAAAAATGCCTTTAAATTTAGAAACTATTGCAAGCGTCATGAGATATTAATGAAATAAGTTTCAGGTTAGGTTGGATTAGCCGGGCGACGAGTAAATGATAAGCAGTAGCGACAGTCGCCATATATAGGGTGTCTTTTTCTTTCCTGTACTTTCTTTCCTGTACTTGGCGTCGAGACGCTACCGCGTCTCTAGATTTATTTGTTGATAATACTCTTTTTTTCCTCGACTTTTTCATGTATACTATTTTTTTTTGTGATATGTTATATGTACAGGTTATGTACAATTTTTTAACTAAAAACTATGCCTAAAACATCAGGCTCCAATATCCAATATTAATTTGCGTTCAATCTAGTACCAAATACGAAATACAACGAAAAATATCTTAAGTGGTACGATATTGGTAAATCTCAGCTATGTAGATTTTTATCTTTCAGGATTCAAATACTAATTTTACGAGATTCGATTCTTTCAAACGTCGAAGTACTTAGAAGTACATTCTGAACTCTGCCGCTACTTTTTCTGAGGTTCGAAACCGGCTTCTATAACCCAAGTACTTTGGAAGTATATAGAATGAAACGCCAGCTCTTATGAGTAGTATTCGAATCCCATGAAGTGAAACTTTTGTATTGGAATTGACTCGGATTCATCAGTACATATTGAACTTGATCCCATCACTAGTTGTAATGATACGAGTGACTTCAGTTTATCAAACGAGAATTACTTACAAGGGAGCACCGCGAACCCGGACTCACCGATTGGAACGCAACTTTGTGGGTTTAATGCACTATCGGCTTATGGAGTTACACGATGGCAAGTACACGGTTCGCACGGTTGCGCGATCACAACACATAGTAAATTGCATAATAAGACTCGTTCAATTTGCTGCAGGCCTTAACACATGACGGTGACAAATATGATAACATAATAATATCAAAATATAAAGTATTATATCAAAATTATTCGATTATGTTTTGTCTATAATATCTGACGTTTTATGTTTGTGCATACTATGCTGCAATCACATACATTGCACTGTACTGTAGCAGATATGTATATAAATATTCATTTAATGACTATTCTTAACATGTTATTTCTTAACCCCACGGTTAAAAATACGTGTATACATATATGCATTTCATTCCACATAGTTTTCACAGGCATGATGTTGATCAAAAAAATGTTCTATGCATAGATATTTTTTACACCAAGCACATCTTATAATATCAGGCTTATCACACAGATGACAGCGTGGCAAGGTATATGCTTCAAGAAAATTGAAAGAAAAGTGTACTGGATTTTCAAACTGCGATGGTCTTTGTTCAAGGTATCCACTTTTATACCAAGCGTATTTAAATAATTCCTGAAATCTCGGAGAAGACAATTGAATATGTGTGAGCGATTGCAATTTGATGATATTATTTCGCAAATGTAAATTTACGTCAACATTGTATAGTAAGACGCGGTCTGAAAAAGTTCTTACAAAATTTTTCCATATCTGAAAACCACAAACGTCCAGCGGTTGTATCAGACCTGTTGTTCTTTTCGGTATAGTTAACGCAATAATTTGTTTGTTGGCCGGAATGTTTTGTTGAAAAGTGGAAGGACAGTGGCCGCTCCATGAATCAAGCAACAGGACACTTTGAGATCCAGTCTTCGGTAAAAAGACTTCTGTTAACCAAATGTTAAAATGGTACGATGTCAACTTCCCAGATTTCGAAGCAGTCAAGAAGACATTAGCCGGTCTGAATAAAGTTTTTTCCACCCTGGGACCAAATTCTCCGGTAGTTTCTTTTAACACCATAAACAGGGGTGACAGTAACTGATCGCTCGCAGAAATCGTAGAGAGAATCGTATAACTATGTGTGATTGAGGATACTGATTGCACGGATGCTTCTATAGTCTTTCCACCACGGTGTGTCAACGTACGACCGGAATGGATTTCTAAATTAAATCCACTGTCATCTGCGTTGTATACATTACTTGGATTGTGTGTAGCAATGTATGGTTTTACTTGATTTACGAATTTGGAAGAAGTTAAATGTAAATGTTGCTTGTCTTGCTGTGCGGAACGGCTGACGAATTTTGTAACTTTTCTCGAAACGATGTTGTGCACTTTTTTGAAATTCATGATCAAGGTATGGCCAGCTTTGAATGTGGGAAGATTGACCTCTTCTTTTGCTTCTAGCGCCCATCTTCTTATACCAATGTCATGTATCAATGAGCCCTGATCGATAGCAGTTTGAAATTTGTCCAACACATATTGCACGATAGATAACAGCTGTTCTCTGCGTGTACCACCATTCGCCAACGCTGCTTCCCAGCGATACAATTGTTGAACTGATTTAACTTTCCTGAATTGATGTTGCACACTGCCGAGAGGTTTTCTATCTTTTGAGCCGTTTCTCCAAAACTCAATAGCTCGAATTTTATAATTTAAATCTACGTTACCACTTTCACCTGGAACACACACATCATCAAATTCATTGATAGTAAATTCTTCGTCTTCCTGGATATTATCGTCTTGAACAAACTCACATTCTTGGGGCCGCGCTAGATCTTCAAATTCTAGGGTTGTAACATAGTCGGTTGTGAATGAAACGTCATTTATACTATCAAATATTATGGTATGTATAATTTCTGATAATTCGACTTCCCTATGATTAATAGGAGACGGCGGTATTCTAGATATATGTAGAGCAGTTATCAGTAAAGTAATGACATTCGCCGGATTTATGTGCACCACTTTATCGATAACTTGTACTGCTTGCAGTTAAAAGAATGCCAGTGACAACGAGTATGAAGTTGAGCTGCGAAAATTTGGTATTTATAATGAGGCAGAAAGATAAGGATACAAGGATGTCATTCAAGATAAGCTTGTTTCTTCAAAAACGGCATGACTAGTTAATCTTATGCATTAATAACGGAAACTTTACAAACAGTCATGCAAAATTATCAAGAATTAACCATACACTTGAAAACATCTCTAAATGTACCTCGTGCAAAACAAATATGATAATTGTATCAACACTTTTATCAAATGATTAAATATACCTTCTACAAACAAATATGTATACCGTTAAAAATAGCTCGATAAGCTTCTTTATTTCATAAATAATAAATTCAGAGTTGGGCAAAATGTAATCTAATTACATCTTACAAATTACGATTAAACAGTAATTGTGTAGTTGATTAAACATTATTTTCTATAATAGTTAATTTAGGTAGTTCACCATTTGGTTTCGTCAACTACCTAAATGAACGATTACAAAAAATAATGTGTAATCAACTACACAATTACAGTTTAATCGTAATTTGTAAGATGTAATTAAATTACATTTTGCCCAACTCTGAATAAATTATACATAATACACTTTACCATCTTTGAATATTATCACATTTGTCACCACCATGTATTAAGGCCTGCAGCAAATCGAACGAGTCTTATTATGCAACTTACTATGTGTTGTGAGCGCGCAACCGTGCGAACCGTGTACTTGCCATCGTGTAACTCCATAAGCCGATAGTGCATTATCCAATTCATATACACGGTTGAATTCACAAAAACACTCTATATTTTTAGTTATTATATAAATGGAAGAATTGTTAAAAATAACGGGAGGTAAAAATTTTTTTTTAGAAAAATTTTTTTTTAAAAAATTTTGTTACCGTTAATTTGTAGCGCTTATTGCACCATTAAACTTTTGTTTGAAACCTTTTTTCTATCTGTTGTACTTTGAAAGTTATACATGAAAAAGTGGAAGTGGTAATTTGACTTTGAGGTTAGTTTTCACCCCCTTAAAGGGCGATAGGGCACAAATGAAACATACCGTTGTTCTTGTTTTGAGTCACTCTAAAAACCCACAAAGTTGCGTTCCTATCGGTGAGTCCGGGTTCGCGGTGTTCCCTTGTTAGTTATTTATTTCATTGACAGTTAATTATATTTATTTAGTTTATATTTTATTTCATATTTTATATTGTATTTTTTTCATTTATTATTATTTATTTCGTTAACAGATTAACATTTATTTTATCATAAAAATGAAAATTATTTATGTATAACTATTCTGAAATAAGTACAATACAATGTTATTGTTGCGAGCACCCTATGGATTGGACCCATGGCCCGCTGGTGCTCGCGACGAAGACAAGTGACAGCGAGAAGAAGGCGATCTGATCGATCGCCTGTCAAGCTGTCACTTCAGATACAGACGCCATTGCGAGCAGACGTACATCCGAACAATTCCTCCTTGCCAATCGTTACTGTTGCATTAATTACATTACACTATAATTGCTGTTAACCTTGTTCATGTTCATATATAATTCCTATATATTCGGTTTCTACCATGACTACAACGAAACGTAACACTGGTGTCAGAAGTGGGATGACCACTCGAAGTGGCATGCCCACTCGCGCTTCCGCGGTCACTTCGAGCCCTCCTCCTGCAGCGACGGCAGATTCTTCCATCCAGGAGCTGTTCTCCTCCCTCCAATTGAGTATCGTGGGACAGATGCGGGAGCAGCGGAGGGACGACGAAGCCCGCAGACAGAGGGAGGATCGCCGAAGAGAGGAGAAGGAGATCGAAGACCGGCGGACTCAGGCGGCTTTCGAGGCGCGCATGTCGAATTTAGAAGAACGGATCCAGGTCGTAACCGCTTCATTGCAAAGCGGAACAGGTTCGGTTGGTAGCGGCGCGAACCTTCGGGGTGGGGAAAATGCCCCTGTAAATAGTGTTCCATCGACGCAGATCCCCGCACCCGTTAGCGCACCCGCCGCTGCCTCTCTTCCGGAACCGCGCGTACTTAGTTTGGGGTACGCGGTGAAACCGACAATTTTTGACGGTAGAAATTCGTGGGAAGAGTACAAAGTTCAGTTCGAGACGATCGCGCGCGCAAATGGGTGGGATGATCAAAAAAAGACTACGGCCTTAATCGCTTCCCTCGGAGGCGCGGCAAGAAGCGTCCTTACGACGCTCTCCGCGGCTCAATGCGAAAGTTTTGCAGAGTTGGTTTCCGCGCTAGAGTTTCGTTACGGGGCGAAAAACCTGTCTAACCTGAATTACGTACTCTTCCAGAGCCATAGGCAGCGAAGGGATGAGAGCATCTCCTCGCTTGCCACAAAGATTGAACGCCTGGCACAATCCGCTTTTAACGATTGCCCGGCGGAAACCCGCGATAAATTAGCCGCATCTCAGTTTGTCACGGCGTTGGCTAACCCTGTAATGCAGCGGGAACTGCGACTAGGCGGTTTTATGTCTTTAAGGGCCGCCGTGACCAGGGCCCTCGAGATCGAGGCCGTCGAGGCAATGTCTCGCCGCCCCGCGGCCGAATCGCGAGAACGATACTCAGAAAAACGAAAGGCTAAACCGTTTGACAACTTTGAAAGGTTCCCACCGAAACAGCCAAGATTTGGGAAACCCGAGGAAGGAACGGACGACGGGCCGAGGAAACCGAAGTGCTGGCTTTGTGGAAAAACAGGGCATATGCAGAAGGATTGTTTCCAGGCCAAGAACGGCCAGACAAGAGTGGCAACCAAGAAATCTGAGGGAAACGGGAAAAGGACGGCGTAAGGGGGAGACGCCGGACCAGAAAGTACAGTCCCCGGTCGTCAAGAGTGTGGCGATGCAGGAGGCGACTGAGCGTCAATGGAATCCAACTGGAGAGATCTACGTATGTGGAACAATAAATGGAAATCCCTGTCCGATTATTTTAGATACAGGTTCTCCCATCAACCTTCTGGAGAAGGAGTTCTGCCCTACAAGCGAACTCGATAGGACGAAGGTCGACATTCGCTCTACTACTGGAGAGAAAATCAAAGTTTTTGGAAAGAAGAGCTTGGATCTCAGCGTTGGAGGACTCTCGAGCGTGGAGGACTTCTACGTCGTCGACATGGTGGAAAAGTGCATCTTAGGAGCGGCGTTCCTGAAGAAACACCGCTGCAGCATCGACCTATCTCGAGGAGTCCTATGTCTTCCTGGAAAACCAGAGATTCATTTTGGTGAGCCGATCGCCGAGGAGGACACACCACAAGAAGAAAAGGAAACGGTCGTCCCACAGCATTTGGAAGAACTGTACACACGCTGTTCGTCAGGTTTGGCAGAAAGACAAAAGAAACTTTTTGCTGATTTACTTCGTGAATTTCAGGACGTTTTCGTCAAGGACTCGACTCAAATCGGGAATTGCGACCGGGTGAAGCATGTCGTCGACACTGGGGATAGCCGCCCCATCAAGCAGGCACCGCGGAGGTTACCGCTACACCGACGAGCAGAAGTAGAGGAACTACTTCGGAAAATGTTGGCACAGGGCGTAATCGAGGAATCGCGGAGCCCGTGGTCCTCTCCGATCATCCTTGTCAAGAAGAAGGACGGCACCATAAGGTTCTGCGTGGATTTTCGACGCCTCAACGAGATAACGAAGAAGGACTCGTACCCCCTGCCCCGCATCGAGGATACTCTGGACGCTCTCACCGGATCTTCGTGGTTTTCAACCGTGGATTTGCAGAGCGGATACTGGCAGATCTCTATGGACGAAAAGGACCGAGAGAAAACTGCGTTCTCAGTGGGGACGGGACTGTGGCAGTTCAAAGTGATGCCCTTTGGACTCTGCAACGCCCCTGCAACATTCGAACGACTGATGGAAGACGTACTACGGGACCTGACCTGGAAAATCTGTTTAGTCTACTTGGACGACATCGTCATCTTCGGGAAGGACTTTGAACAGGAGCTCGAACGCCTTCGAACGGTGTTTTCGCGTCTACGCCAAGCCGGACTATTGATGAGTCCCAAGAAATGCTCCTTCTTCTGCCGGGAAGTGAAGTATCTGGGCCACATCGTCACCGAGAGCGGAGTCAAGACGGACCCGGAGAAGGTCAAAGCGATTTCGGAATGGCCACAGCCGAAGAGCGTGACGGAATTAAGAAGCTTCTTGGGATTATGCACCTACTATAGGAAATTTGTGAAGGATTTCTCCAGGATCGCAAAGCCCCTGCATCGCCTCACCGAGGCCAAGCAAAACTTCCAATGGACCGAAGGATGTCAAGAAGTTTTTCAAGAATTGAAGAAGAGGCTAACCGGAACGCCGGTGCTGGCCTATCCGGTGATGGACAAGGATTTCATCCTGGATACGGATGCCTCCGACCTCGCCATAGGCGGTGTCCTCTCGCAGGAACACGAAGGCCAAGAGCGGGTTGTAGCCTACTTCTCCAAAACCTTAGGTAAAGCCGAAAGGAACTACTGCGTGACTCGGAGAGAGTTACTAGCAGTGGTAAAGTCTATCGAGCATTTCCACCATTACCTCTACGGACGGAGATTTCTCGTAAGGACTGACCATGCAGCGCTCCGTTGGCTGCTGACCTTCAAGAATCCCGAAGGACAAGTTGCCCGCTGGATTGAACGTTTACAAGAATACGACTTCGAGATTCGACACCGGGAAGGAAGAGCCCACGGAAACGCTGATGGGCTTTCTAGAAGACCTTGCATCGAAGAAGATTGCAGGAAATGCGACCGACTGGATAAAAAGGAGGCAGAAGAGGAAGTGCTTAGCACGAAGAAAATTCACCGGATATTCTGTGACGAAAAGAAGAGCGAATGGAAACGAAGTCAGGAAGAAGATGAAGAGATTGGCTTCATCTTGAAAAAGAAAGGGGAAGGGGAGAAGCCCGACTGGCAAGACGTTGCTCGTTTCTCCCCACAGACGAAATATTACTGGTCAATCTGGGACTCGCTGGAAATTCATGAAGGTTTACTTTTCAGGAAATGGGAGTCCCACGATGGTGCGACAACCTCATGGCTTTTGGTAGTGCCGCGCGAGAGGGTCGCAGAGGTACTGAGGGAATTCCATGATGCGCCAACAGCTGGACACTTCGGAGTGAATAAGACCTTGGCGAAGATCCGCCAGCAGTTCTTCTGGTCCACGTGTCGACGGGACGTTCAAGAGTGGTGCCGGCGGTGTGACACCTGTGCGGCGAAGAAGGGACCTCGTCAGAGAGGAGCGGGGAACCTGAGAGTATACAACGTGGGAGCTCCGTTCGAGAGGCTTGCCCTGGACGTTGTGGGTCCGCTCCCGAGGTCTCAGGCCGGCAACAGGTTTATTCTGGTCGTGGCGGACTACTTTACCCGGTGGCCGGAAGTAATCGCGATGCCAGACCAGCGAGCTGTCACAGTGGCAAGGGCTCTTCTGCACAACGTGGTCTGTCGTCATGGTGTACCACTGGAGATACACACGGACCAAGGAAGGAACTTCGAATCCTCCGTGTTCAAGGAACTGATGAAACTGTTGGGAATCAGGAAAACGCGAACAACTCCCCTACATCCTCAATCCGACGGAATGGTGGAACGTTTGAATAGAACATTGCTCCAATATCTCGCAATGTTCGTCTCGGAGCACCAACGGGATTGGGACGAGTGGATTCCCATGTTCCTCCTCGCTTATAGATCAGCGCGTCATGAGGCTACGCAATTAACGCCAGCGATGATCATGTATGGCCAGGAACTTCGCCTACCCCTGCAATTATGGAGAGGACTGCCCCCAGAAGTGGAGGAAGACGAGGACATCCAACAAGGATACTCTGAATGGATCCGAGGAAAAATGAAGAGGATCCATGAATTCGTTCGACAACGCCTGGATGTCTACAGTTCGAAGATGAAGTCCTGGTACGACAACCGTGTACACGCGGTAGAGTTCCAGCCCGGAGAACGAGTGTGGTTATTCCAACCACGAAGAGTGAAAGGGAAGTGCCCAAAACTGCAATCCGACTGGGAAGGACCCTACACGGTGGTGAAGAGGATCAACGACGTCGTCTACAGGATTCAACGCTCGCCTAGGAAGAAGTGCAAGGTGGTGCACGTGCGACGCCTGGCGAAATACGAAGGACGATGCCAAGAGGAGTGAAGGCCTCCAAGGATCAAGGGACACAAACACGAGGAGGACTCAAGAAAGAAGATTAGTTTAAGCTAATTAGGTGGACTGGGCTGCGGAGGCTGCCCCCGTAGCCCGGCCCCCCCCATTCTTGAGTCTGTTTCAGAGAACACGATACCCCACGACGAGGGACAAGGTGTCGGGGGACTGCTGCCGCGGCTTGAAGGCGACCCCGAATTCCCCGAATGTGCCACAATAGCGTGGTAGTCCACAGCGGGGTGCAGACATACGTGGAACCACCCCGCTAACCTCCTGGCTGGGATCCTGGCCGCGTCCCCGGTACAGTGCTTACCGAGGGGTCCCTCCCTACGAGGTGGACAGCGGACGGGAAATGGTGTCCCCAACCACTGGACGGACGTGCGACACAGTCGCACGGATCGGTCAGAGGGGACATCGCGGAGACGGGACCGCTGACGAGCCGCACCGAGACGGTCCCCTGGAGCAGCACCAGCGGCCACGAAGAGGAATGGGGCCATCAGGAAGCCACGGATTGGAAAACTGGAGGCGTACAAGAAAGAAGAACGAAGACGAGCTGGCAGTTCTGGGCGAATTGATCGGGGAACGGGCCGGGGGCAGGCTTGTGACTAGCTGCAACCCCCTGCTTTCGGTCTCCGTCTCGCCTTTCCGTTTTCCTGGTTCTGTCTCGCTCCACCGGACTCTCGCAGAAGGAGAAGGGGAATTAATTTCTGTCCACTTTCTTCACTAAGGGGACCCGGAACGCGACGTCACCCGAGCAGCCCAGGAATAGACTCCAGAGCTACAAAGGATGGGGACTTCGAGCAGCGGCCGCGCCACAAGGAGGATGCAACACCGCCGCGGGACGTCGAGGGACGCTCGGGGAAATGCAGCGGATCAACGAGGGACGTTCTGGAAGCCCCGGTGGAAAATCCGAGAATCCCGAGGGAACCGTCACCGAGGGACAACAGAACAGGGCAGGAAACAGAGGAGCCGTTCCGGGAGCATCAACCTGAACCCCGACGGCTAGAAAGTCGAAGAGTCCCAACCAGTAGACGACCTCCTCGCCCGCCTCTGCCCAAGAAGAAGATGCCCCGTCAAAGAAGAGGAAAGCCGCACAAGACAGAAGTTCACAAGTACGAAGACGCAAGTGGAGGGCAGAGACGCGGGACCCACGTACCCACGTCTTGCCCAGGGTTTTTGGAGTGGTTTTCCCCTTGGGCGTGAAGGCGAATGCCGAGGCGATGGACGGAAGGGGCCACACAACACACAGCATCCTTTCCACCCTTCCAGACCAGGGTACGGCTGCAGGCGACGGAAGAGCTGCAACGGTCGGGACGACCGCTCCTCGAGAGGGGGGAGCAGTGTTGCGAGCACCCTATGGATTGGACCCATGGCCCGCTGGTGCTCGCGACGAAGACAAGTGACAGCGAGAAGAAGGCGATCTGATCGATCGCCTGTCAAGCTGTCACTTCAGATACAGACGCCATTGCGAGCAGACGTACATCCGAACAATTCCTCCTTGCCAATCGTTACTGTTGCATTAATTACATTACACTATAATTGCTGTTAACCTTGTTCATGTTCATATATAATTCCTATATATTCGGTTTCTACCATGACTACAACGAAACGTAACATTATACATATTTATAGTATTTTAGTCATTGTATTAAGTTATTTCTCATTATATTATGATCGGTCGAAATGATCTACTAACGTAAGTTATTTATCGCGCCTACTCCCGGGTTAAACAAGGACAATATCGCGATTTGCTTGCTGTTATTGCTAATAGGTATCTTCTTTCCGCGATGTCGGTCTGTTTCGGTACTATCACTTTCTTTTATTCTGTATTTAATTTGAATGGTTTTATAGGTAAGGATAAGATTAGTACGGTTTAAGAATCATTTTATTCATGTGATAAGTGTTCGAAATAAAAGGAAACAAGTCGTGACATTGTCCATGTTTAATAATACAAACACAAGCAGAAACAGGCGTTTCATTGTTAGTACAATGATACACGGTTAACTGACAGATTTTCAAACCCATTTTTTTCAAAACCATACATTTAAATGAAAAAATGTGATAGTTATTTCAACTTTTTTGGGAACACCTTATATTTATCTTATTTATATTACAATATACATAAATATATGGGTAAACTTGCTGATGAACTGCGTCCTCGCCGATTTCGATGACCTTCACATATGTTGTCAAGGTCGTCATTCTGAACAACATTTCCCTTTAAACATTTTGGCGGTCGGCTTTAGCTTCGGAGATATTAATAAAACACTTTCGACATACTATATTGAAAGCTACCTCCTCGCCGATTTCAATGACCTTAACATATGTTTTTAAAAACATATGAAAAACATTCAGCATAATATATTGAAATCTGTTTCACGCCGACGGTATTAGTATTGGCAGGGGCTACATAAGGTCAGGGGACGCACGTCCGCTTGCGGGTACGTAAAGCATGGTAGCGAACCGATGTGAGTACCTATGTGTTAAACTCGGTAATTCTAGTGTTAAGTAATGTTTTTGTAAGGAAGTCATAACGCCCAATGCGGAATATTGAATATAACATTGGGCATCGCACGCCGTCTTCGAAAGCGAGGCCCAGTAGGACGCGTAAGATGCACATACAATGTAACCTGGATGCTCGAGGAAGGCCGATGACGTCAGGGTCACCAACGAGAGTTCGAGGCGCGTAAAAAGGACGAGAGGCATTCGTTTGTACGACTCAGGGTAGTGCAGATCGACGAGCTAGAGTATTCTTTACATTTTTGCGAATATTTCGTAAACCAAAGCCGACTGTCAAAAAGTTTAAAGGGTAATGCTGTTCAGAATGATGGCTTTGACAATATATGTGAAGATCATTGAAACGGATGAGAACCCAGTTCATCGGCAAGTTTACTGATATACAGGGTGTCTGCGTGAACACTGAACAGCTGGATATCTCCTAACGTATTGGAGATAAGAAAATATTTATATGGATTTCCATCGTTCGAGGTGGCAAATTTATTAGCGCAGACCAATTTTTTCTTCGATTATTATTTTAAAAGATACGATGATCAAGTTCGGTTTTTTAAATGGAACTATTTTTTTACAGGTCACTTGATAGTGCGTTCCAAGACAATTTCAATGTATACACCTTAGTACATTACATTGGTTTTCGAGATATTGCGCTTGCAAATTTACTGATTTTCACTGGAAAAATACCGGCTGGAATAGCAAGCACCAGGGGTGGTATTGTTCACGCCACACGTGGCACGCGTTGGGCATTAGGCCCCTTTACACGGTCGGTCTTGCGCGCGGTCCGCAAAAGTATGTGAAGCCGGATCGTGGCGCTCCTTCGCGCGGGCCAGAAGGTCGTACCCGTCACTACTTAGAGACAGCGAGTTCGGGCTCCCATTTCTACGTCGACTCCACATGCTTTTTACACGATCCACCGCAGTGGTGTACTACTTGTTCGATGTATATCATCGATATGCGAAACGATCGGCAAGACACGATCGCGATATACGTTCGCGAAAAGTATCTCAAATTCCTATATACCAGGCTTATAGAGGATATCATAAATGCTGTTACTGTAGGGTACACTGAAACATCTGTTTTTGGGAAGCTACATTTGGTTGACCTGAAGGTGCTATAAATTCTGGAAATGGTTTATGACTCCGTTATAACGACTGTAAAATTTTACAAGGGTACTTTAAAAAATGTCCAAATGTTTCCCCGGCAATGCGATGGCAAATGAAATTGCAGTTAACACATTCACTGTTGTGGCGATCATAATTATTACTATCAACCGCAATAATTACCATGTCACTGCTTGTTTTAATATAAAAACTAATATTGATAGACAATAAATACATATAGGTATGCAAGTGATGTTATAGCTAAGATAAATGATGAAGAGATGTAATATGCAAGATGTCTTGAAGAAGGGGGGTAGTCTTCTGATTGCTCGTGATGCAGGTCAAATTTTTCACATACGCTCTTGCGTGGCACGCAGCAAGAAAGCATAACAGTCCTGCCCGCGCGCCAGAAAGCGCCACGCTCCTGCCCGCGCGCAAACCTCGAATCCAGAAGAGTTTGTATAAGAGACAGAAAAAGTAGATAGAAAAGGAGAAAACGATACTTGAAACCAGGCTCGTTGCGCGCCTCAGGATTTCCGACAGTGCGGACAAGTCTGAGGCGCGCGACGAGCCTGGCAGCCGATCCTGGCAGCCGTGCCTCGATGGGTTTCGAGGACTTCGACCCACGAGACCAGGGGGGCCGTACCATGTTGCCCCCTAAGACGTGGAGAATCAAAAATTCTACATTTCGCACCGGATCTTGGCGAAAGTGACGTGGATCGTTTCCTTATGTTTCCCCGATGAAAATGGTCCAAAAACGACACAAATCGGATTGTAATTAAGGAATCGTCATAATAAATTGATTTCCATAACTTCGTTAAAAATAGTCCGATTTACATGAAATTTGGTATAATTTTCATTGGAAAAACTCAAAGAATCCATCGGTATCACTTCCATATCGATACGATAAAGAATAAAGTATACAGTTTTTCTGAAACAGGTATGAATCCTTGGCCGACCGCTGCGAATCGAGGTCGGCGACACACAGTCGAGGGTGAAATATTCGTTACAGCGTATTAAGAAATTCTTTATTCTTCGTCGTTTCGATATGAAAGTAACACTAGTGGATTCCTGGCGTTCTCCCAATTAAAATGATCACAAATATCATGCAAATCGTAGGCATTTCGTGGTCCGAAGGATGACCAGAACGAGCAAAGAACCTAATAAAAAGAGAATAAATATAAGGAAAGTAACCGTAATAAACGTACTAATGGACTAATTTTTGTACCTGATATCGCCAGAAACGCCAGTATGTTTGCGCACGCGGGGTCCCGCCTGCGCCGTCCTCCCTTCAAATTACAAACGGATCCCTTATCGCTCGAGTATAAACACGACATATTTGTTTGCAAGGTTACAAATTTCGTCCATTAGCTATCCGAATAGAGTGATGGATACACAAAAGTACAACTTTCATACTAAACTACGTCTTTGCCATATTTATTTTTTCTGTCTCTTCAGCTGTTTCTAACTTTCACTTTTACTCCTTTATAAGTACCTACCTGTTCCTACTGTTTCTGCTTCCATGTACCTGGAGTCAAGGGTTCGCACAGGCCTGGTCAGCGTCAGGAACATTTGGCGACCAGGCCTTTGCTAACCGGGGGACAGCTTTCTTATCCCACGCTTACTTTTCACTCTCTCTATGTTTTTTCCCTGTTTTTTCCTACTCCATCTTTCTTCTATCTTCTTTTATTCGATATCTCTAACTCTGTCTAGTCTTTCCTTTTTAACCGGCGAAAATTCACGGAGCGGACACTTGGTCTCGAACCGGTTATCAGGCAACACGTACCGCGCACGCATTTTTACTGTTTTTCCATATTTACTGTTGATTTATTACTGTTAATTGTTTCTTTTAATTATTTCTGTTAATTGTTTTAATTTTAGTTGTTACCATTAATTATTACCGTTACTTGGTATTGTTAATTGTTTCTGTTAATTGTGATTGTTAATTGTTATTTTTAATTGTTACTGTTAATTGTTATTGTTAACTGTTATTTGTGGTTTAACTTCCTTGAATTGTGGTTATTATCGTTACACCGAACCACTTCAAGTGAAAGAACGCGACGCCTGTGTGAAGAACGCGGTTTAAAAAAGTGCATCGCAAGTTTTGTCATGTTTGTGGTAAACAATGACCGGAATTTGGCTGTTGTTGTTGTTGCTGCTGCTGCTGTCCAGTTAACAGTAGCAGACCGATGAAGAAGCAGAAGAAGAAACCGCCAGGTTGGGGTGAAAAAATACCGCCAAGACTGCAATGATCAGCCTCTTCTTCGAGAACTGCGAGAAAATTATCCGGACGACTATCGAAATTACTTGAGGATGGATTGTAAGTCGTTTGACGATCTACTGAGTTTAGTTCAAAACCGAATCAAGAAAATGGACACCATTATGAGAAAAAGCATCACCGCAGAACAACGCCTTATCGCTACCTTGAGATTTTTGGCAACTGGGCGGTCCTACGAAGATTTAAAATTTACGACAGGAATATCAGCTCCTGCGTTATGCAAAATAATTCCTGAGACGTGCAAAGCACTGTATTATGCACTACGGACAGAGTTCTTAAAGGTAAGGGTAATAATTTATTAATGAAATGATAATTCGCGCTCGTATTTATAAAACTCATATTATTATTATTACAATAACTCCTACTATAACATTCCAATTAATTTTCCTAATGTTGGTTTGCCTGTTCCCGGCTGGGCCCAGCATAAAGCCTACACTCGTTATCGCAGACATCTGTATGGGGTTTGAATGTCTTGAGCAACCCTCTCCTCAACGCGGTAGCTATAATGCTGTCTGCGTAAATCGCCTGCTCCGGCTCCATCCGTTGCAATTGCTTGCCAATTTTGATTCCCGTGGCTTTGTACTCTGATATTTCAATCCGGCTGATGGTGGGATTTTTCAGCGCGGCAGCACAAGTTTCTAGAACTTTCATGACGCCACCATCGTCACTTCTCTTTTTCTTGCTGCAGCGTGAAATTTGCCTGGCCGGCCGTTTCTGCCTGCTTGGACCCGGTTGCGATTCCACTTCTTCGACCTTTGTACAAAAAAAACACATATAATTTAATAAAATAAGAAATAACAAGGAAATTCAATTTTGTTTATTTTTGTATTGTTTTTTGTTTTGTCATAGTTCCCCAATAACAAGGACGAGTGGAAAAAAATAGCCGATGGGTTTCGTGACAAATGGAATTTCCCCAACTGCGGAGGTGCCATGGATGGTAAACACATCAGAATTGTTCCACCACCGGATTGCGGGGCCTTATATTACAATTATAAAAATTATTACAGCACCGTACTAATGGCGTTAGTCGATTCAAATTACGAGTTTATTTTTGTCGATGTCGGCAAAAATGGAAGGGTATCAGTAGTATAGCTATGACAGTTCCAACCCAGGTCCTCTGAGGGGAGCGCGGGGTCGGGGGGGAAGTGAGGGCGCGCGGGGGAGCGCGGCGGAGGGAAACATTGGCGCGGGGCCTGCGGGGAGAGGAAGAGCGGTTGCGCGCGCACGAGCCGCGGAGTGGGGGGAAGTCGCGATGATGGTGGGGGTCAGTCCGGGCCGAGCCACCGCGGAGACCGGAGCCCACCGTCGGAAACTTTTCAGAGGGGAATGACCCCCAAAAATCTCTTTCAGCCCACCTCCCGAAAATTTTTTCAAACCATTATGTGATGGAATTTTCCCCACAAACGCAGAGAAATAATTTATTTTTATCAGACGATATCGGACAATGTCGGGCAATGTCGGCTTTTTACACCGCGTCTTCGGAGGAGGGAAAGAGACAGAGCATCATTTTAAAGCTAAAATTCTAGGGAGAGAAAGAGACAACACTACATAGGGGTACAATCGCATGCATTCTAAAAATTTTCAAAATGATTTTCAATCGCAACGTCTCGCGCGATCGCGTGTAACTTGAATCCTCTGGAGCAGCCGTGTAGGATGATGTCATTCGGCGGCGCGAACAACGTGGAATCTTAAAATTAGGTGTCGAGGAGGATGATGGATAAATAAAATGGAGAAATAATATGTATCGAACGTCAATCGTACCACTTCGAACGTGTATCGAACGTCAATCGAACGGTATCGTACCACTTCGAACGTGTATCGTACCTCTTCGAACGTGTATCGAACGTCAATCGTACCACTTTGAACGTGTATCGAACGTCAATCGTACCACATCGAACGTGAATCGTACCACATCGAACGTGAAACGAACGTGAATCGAACGTCTGCCGTACCACATCGAACGTCAATCGTACCACTTTGAACGTGTATCGAACGTCAATCGTATCACTTTGAACATGTATCGAAAGTGTAATGAACCGCTTCTAAATAATTTCAACTATCGTCTTAATCTAGCGTACATGTAGGAGATTAGGTTGGGGGAGGGTGAAGAAAAAACATTTATGCATTAAAAATTGATTATATTTTATTTACGCCTCTGGCGTTTAGACCACCAGTTGAATATTTTAAATACATTTTGCAAGGCACAGTGCTTTGCGTGTCTGCCACAACGCAGAGTATTAACTACATTTAGCTTATTTAGGGATTTTATATCCTCGTAGTCAATGTCCAGCGTCTCGATGATCACGTCCGCTCTCGTATTTTCATCCAGGAAATCCGCAAGCCAGTCGCGTTTCTGCAGGCCTTTAACGTATATGATATGGGATGTGTCATCTTCTTCGTCGATCGCATCAGCTACAGCTTTCGTAATTAGCTGTTTAGCCATACTGTACGGAACGTCTCCATCGTCCCAACGTAGTCCATGATGTTTTGCCACCAACCATCGGATGCTTGATTTATCGGATTTTGTAAGAAGATATTGCGGCATTGAGCTCCCAAAAATATAGTGCGAGAGAATTGTCCCCTTGCATAGGACAGCCACTTCCTTGACGACAAATCTTCCATCGACGATGAACCCTTGCAGGTCAACAAATGTTGGCACGACCATTATCGGTACAATTTAGAGGTCCGCTCGCTTTCAAGACAGATGGGAGAATGCAGTTTTTCTCGTAAAGCATCTCGATTTTCATGATTAAATTTTGTGTGAATTTCGCACAGGAGAGGGCGGGCAAGTAGCGTGGCAATTTAATTCATTTTGCGCACCACGTTTGTCAGTGGATTGTATTCAACCACCCGATCGTGCAGAATCAGACAGTAGGCTGTAGTATTTACCGGCACATTCTCTTTACACTCGAATTCTATGCGCACGTCCGCGGTGCCATACTTGATCGACTGATTTTGTCGCGAGCAATCAATCACCACGATGGGGCCAAATTGTAAAAATTCAGCCACGGTGAATAATGCCTCGTTGCAACTATGTCCATAATACGATTTACCGAATTGCGTATACATGTGATACAAGATGGCATGCTTATTCTTGTCAAAGTCTAAGTTCATGTCATCGTATGGGTAAAATTCCGAGTTGAAAAAGGTTTTACATGTGTCAATTTACAGTTGTTGAACTTAGTAACGTCTTCGCTCATCACATTCCTTCGACCAGTCTGTAGAGCAAGGTTGAAGCATCGCGGCTTCTCCAGCTGTGCAGATGCCTTCACGGCCCACGAATGCTTGGTCGTGCTCTGTAAGAGAGGATACTCGTACAGATCCCACGATTGAAAACAAATGCTCAGGTCTTGTCCACTTTCCAAAGTACGTAGCAACGATAGCTTATTAACGTCGTTCAGCGTCACATGAGGCATCCGCCATTGTAGTTTAAGTAATTCAATTTCTGGTTCCAACATCGGTGATCCTATTAGAGCATTGTTGTCGTTGCGCGATCGTATTAAAATCAATTCGTGACGCGCATTAATAATCATGCGTTTGTAGTCCTGGCAAAATCCCAGCAAATATTTGAGTGGGACGCAAAAATTGAAATGGTTTTTCACTATTAGCCCATCGTGTCGTTTCAGGCCCCATCCGGCATTCTCCATATTTTTGTCTTCGTCCGATGTCAGCGATACATAGTTTTTAAGCGTGCTAGTTATTCCAACGTTTCTGTTGCGATCAATCTCCACACCATTCAGCTCGTATCGAATCTCATCGAATAAGAACGCCATGCAATTATTTCCCAACATCACCGTTAACGCATCGTTTGGCGTATTTATCTTCAATTTCCCCTCCACATAGAGGAAACTTTCGCACGGTAATGTGTATAAATCCTGCTGCTGTATCGGTATTCTTATCTCATCGCTGTATCCAAACGTCGTGTTGACGTATGGGTTGTATGTGTGAGTCTCGAGATTGACGATGCGATCATCAAACGTAGGCTTCCCTCCAATGCTTAGAATATCAGCCATTTTTTTCAACTTAAATGCGTACAATGAATCCCAAAGATTTAAAAAATGCAATGTTCGAAGCACTGAGCTTCTTCTTTTTAGCGTGATCGGAGTTGTTGCAGTTGTTGGTGTTGTAAACAATTTCACTTGGAAGAAACGGGTTTCTGGAGTCGTTCAATACAAGCATCTCTTTCGCACTACACGTATTATCGTCGTCGTCGTACGTGCAGTCTGATGGTAATCTCTTCACCTCGAAAATCGAGCAATCGTCCGTCTTGACCCACAACGCGTATCGTTAGATCCGTAATGACCCGTGCGATGATTGGAAGGTAAATGATCTGCGCGGGCGTTTCCGATATCTTATATCCTGGTGGGACTCTCGGAGAAAATTCATGTATCAAATGTACACGCCTCCCATTGTTGTACGCACCAGCGGTCACGCTACATTCTATGCGAATAATGTTCACGTTCATGATATTAATTGGATCGTCAGATTCATGCCATCGTCCTGGTTCTAATACCCGATTCGTCGAGAATCCCAGTAGCGATCCAATGTTATTGGGCTTTGTAAAGTCTACGGCGAACCAGCAGTACAGTTCGCTTTTCATGGTGTTGTTGTTGGGACGCAACACTATAGGATACGCATCGTTGTCACCGTCATCGGTGCCGTCGAGATTTTTTTGAGGATATCGCTCGAGTAATCGCTGCTTCAGGTACTTGGCAATGGCGTCTAGTTCGTAGGAGCCGTGGGGAATAGTAATGTATTCATGAGTGGTGTCGACGCTGTTGTTTTTGATGTCATAGTTTGAGAAAAAGTAGAATTTATCGTTGCTCGAGTCGATGTTCGGTATTGTGTGATAAGTTTCAAAGGTTGTTAGACCAAGCTCGTAATCATCGTCGCTCAAATCTATGGGTGGAAAGTAGTTTACGCAAGGGTGCTACTCTTGCCGGTTAGAGTGAATGTTAACGACATATTCTGCTCGAACTGCTCGACTGTTACTGAATCAGAGTGGTGGGAAGTCAATCCTTAAATTCGGTGCCGATCGTTTGTAGAAAGCGTAGACATAGTTGTCCGCAATTGCTCTGATCATACTTTTGATAAGACGTACGATTGTACTCAATTTTTACAGCATCTTTATCCAGATATTGTATGAATTCCTTAGGCGGTCGAAGATTCCCAAAGCTGTCGAAATATATAGCTCGACTCCCTCTCTTCGCATACGTCACCCAATGAGTCCCAGGCCCCTCGACATTGTCCAAATTTACGATACCGCTCTCGTTTCGACGTACTCCTCCGGCTGGTAACGCGTTACGCATAAAAACGCCTCTAAAGAATGGAATATACATACGTTTTGCCAACTCCTCCAATTGTGCATCGGTAGTTACACCCGCAGGCATTTTTATTTTCTTTTCGGCGTTTTTTTTTTCGTTTCAATATTCCCTGTCCGCGCTTGTACGGTGCGACATAATGTCCCCGACTGCTTCGGTGGGGACCTATAAATAGGGCGCTTCGACGTATCAAAATCATTTTTCACAGTTCACGGAGAGGATGCGATTCGTGCGACAACCTGTGACGATACGCGTGACAAATTTTGATGATAAATCGCGAGTGATGTCTTCGAAAACAAGACGCAGACATGGTAGCATGCTGCCAAACACTACCCGCTGCGTCATTTGTGGCCCATCAAATTGCGGAAAGACCAACGTGCTGGTCAGCTTGTTGGAAAGTCCTCACGGCGTCCGCTTCGAGAACGTGTACGTGTACTCCAAGTCCTCGCAACAGCCGAAATATCAGTACTTGGAGAATTTATTGACTCCGATAGATGAAATTGGCTACTTTACGTTTTCGAATAACAGTGACGTCATCCCACCGAGCGAATCGCTTCCGAATTCTATTTTTATCTTTGATGTCGTGGCATGCGACAAGCAAGATACGATAAGGGAATACTTTGCAATGGGGCGCCACTCGAACGTTGACTGCTTCTATCTCTGTCAGACATATGCAAAAATTCCCAAACATATTATACGCGACAATGCGAATCTGCTGATTCTGTTTAAGCAGGATGGTACCAACTTGAAACATGTGTACAACGATCACGTAAACACTGACATGCCTTACGAGGATTTCTGCGCTTTGTGCCGTAATTGTTGGCAACGGGAGTATGGTTTCGTGGTAATAGACAAGGATAGCGCCATGTCCAATGGACGTTATAGAAAGAGATTTAACGAGTTTGCCGTACCGTGAGATGGTCTATCGTCATCAACACGTCGGTGGGAAAGCAACGTCTGCGGCACAACGATGATTGATATCGATACTCTGGAGATTAAGAATCGCGAGAGAATAGCGAAGGAAATTGCAAAAACCAGCGATTCCATTCGCCGGAAACATCAGGCTTTGAAGACTGGCAAGATCGAGGAAGATATCGCGTTGGAGAGATACTTTAAACCTATCGTCGAACCCTTAAAACATATTGTGGAAAATACCACAACAGCAGAAGCTGACACATCACCGCTGATGAGTACAGACGTTGAAGGGAATGAAACATTAACGCTTAAAAAAATCCATCCGAAAGGGAACACATCGCGCAAGGCAAAGAGGAAACAACACGGGCCATTGGAATATTCACCCATAACCTCGACACCAGTTCAATCGAAGCGGAAACGACAAAATGCTACATCAAACGATTCTCCGGCTCCTCCCACACCAATAAATACATTTCCCAATGTGCAATCGCTCTCAGCCGTTGATGACGACGTTTTTGAAACTAGTCCCGATGAGTCGTTTGTAACATCTATTAGACAGCAATTCCAAACATCCGAGGGACAAAAAACGATCCGCAGTCATTTCGGCCCGCTGGGGCAAAAATACATGAGTGCAATCCTAAGTAGTGATAAGGATACAGCAATGGACTATGTGTACGGTGTATACTTTGACAATAGTAGAACAATGCTTGGGGATAAGGCTTTCGATATAGACAAGGATGATAATACAATCATAGATGGTGTAAAATACAGAGGAACGCTCGGCCTTTTCGAACTGATTTGTAAGAGAATTCCCGACGATACTGTATACACCGATGCTGATAAACAAATATACAAAAGTATACTGCTGGCAACGAATGCCCACAGACGCGGTCATGGTGCTAAAAATCCCATATTGAGCAACAAAGGATACAAGTACAAACATGTAATTGCACCGCTACTCCCTTGCGCATCGGCTAGTAGAGTAAGGAAAGGTCTAACGGCACCGCGAGCCATGGTGGTAAACGATAACACGATCGATTACGTGCACTGGGACGATCCCAACGAGTTGGTGAATCGATTCCGTTTGCTTAAAGCGTCGCGTCAGGCGGGTAACAACTCTCACGATCCCGAAATTCTATCGATTATCGAGGAACTCCGCGAGGTAGGCCTCATTATATAAAACCGCACGCCGATGATGTGCGCAGTATGCATCGAGATGCCAATCAACAAATTTGGGGTATCGCTCGAGAAGAGTGGAGCAGCTAGAATGGACTATTACAAATGGAGCGGTTTGCTTCGAAATTACATGCGAGATAACGCTCTTTGCGTAACCGGTGCAGACATTGATGCAAAATAACGCAAGATACGACGCGTAGCTGAGCCGGTGGCCGACACCGATGCCGTCAATAAACTATACGTGGAAAAGAGCATTAAACTTTTGAGAGAGCAGCAGGAAGAATTAGAGAGGAAGCTGGTCGTGTTTCAAAGAGATATGCTGACGTTGCAAAACAGTGTTCAAAAGATATCGCAAGTGTCGAATTCTATCCCGCAGCCGGACAATGAAATTCGTAAAGTTAAAGAGGCTATAACCGCTTTTGCTGCGGAGCAGCAACTTGTCCAGAATTTTCTCGGACCAACGGGAAGCACTTAATGCACGTACCTGATAATTATCGCATCATTCGTGTCCAAGACACCTCTGCGATCAAACATGCAGCCATTATCGAAATCCAAGAGTAAAGAAAACCATGGCCACAAGAAGCGACAACTCGTTGAGGAATTGCACGCTCCAGCTCGAAGACATTTTCCGCGG
Organism: Andrena marginata; assembly: GCA_963932335.1. Taxonomy (NCBI): domain Eukaryota; kingdom Metazoa; phylum Arthropoda; class Insecta; order Hymenoptera; family Andrenidae; genus Andrena; species Andrena marginata. The sequence continues at coordinate 19,400,387 of OZ010660.1, forward strand.
AGGCGCGTCATCGTGCATGGATACGATGATCTGTGGCAAGCTGACATTGTAGAAATGCGTCCATACTCGCGATTCAACCCGGGTCACCACTACATACTCACCGTCATCGATGTGTTGAGCAAGTATGCGTGGGCATTACCGCTCAAGACTAAAAGTGGTGCTGAGGTGACTAAAGCGTTTGCAAAGATAATTAGAGAGCGATATCCGAAAAATTTGCAAACCGATCAAGGAAAAGAATTTTACAACACCGATGTGCAGAAACTCTTGACAAAGCATGACATTAATCATTATTCGACGTATTCGGTGATGAAGGCCTCTGTCGTAGAACGTTTCAATCGAACTTTGAAGAACAATATGTGGAAACTGTTTACGCTGAATGGAACCTATAGATGGACCGATGCGCTACCAAGTCTACTTGCAGAGTATAACGCACGAAAACATAGAATCATCGGAATGCGTCCTTGCGATGTTACCCCTGCAATCGCCGACACGCTGCTAGCCACCGTATACAGCAACATAAAGATCGCTGCACCAGCGAGATTCAAATTGGGCGAGTTTGTGCACGTGAGCAAATTTAAAACCATCTTCGATAAAGGCTATACGCCGAACTGGACAACGGAGGTGTTCAAGATAGCCAAAGTACAGACAACTAATCCCGCGACGTATCTGCTGGTCGATTCCTGCGGAAAACCCGTTGCCGGAGGATTCTATGAACACGAGCTGCAACGCGTCACCGATCCTGATGTGTATCTAGTGGAAAAAGTGTTACGTAGAAAGGGGGATAAGGTGTACGTCAAATGGCTGGGGTTTGATAAATCACACAATTCTTGGATAAATAAAAATAATGTATTGTAAAAATAAAAATACATGGTTCAATAAATACAATGATACATATACATGTGTGAACATTTTTTTTTTACACATTAATTCCACCATTTATAATTTCTATACATTTGCAAACAATAATTCTACTATTTATAAGAAACGAGTTAATAAATACAATAATAATAATTTCTATACATTTCCAAACAATAATTCCACTATTTATAATAAATACAATAATTCCACTATTTATAATAAGTACAATAATTTCTATTTTACAATGGAATTTGGTAATGACCCCAGGGCAGAGTGTCTGTCGAATCAGGTACGATATGTCGCTTGTCGTCGTGTGGGCTTAGAGCGATTTTAGATTCCGAAATGGTGTACACTTTATGCAATTTAGACCGTATGCATGATTGTCTGCGAACCATTTCGATCTCCCTTTGCAAACACTGCGCGTAGTCGTCGAAAGTTATCGTTCTAGCTATGACGTTGGTCTTGACGCCTTTCGCCTTTTTCGTATCTTTTTTGCCGTCTACGTGAAGTGCATACATTTTCGCCCTAAGACCTACGAATTCAGTCATTATCGCACCGTTATTTTCGTCCTTCATCAGCCCCGGAACCTTCTTATTTACGCGCGGCATATTATCAATATGCTCCCAATCAGTCTGCTCTATACCTCCGTGGTGACAGGTTGTTTGTTTTGACTTGTATACACGTGCATCCAAAGGCCGTTATCCGAAGTGTCGTTATTTCAAGTCTTGTGGCATTGCCCAGTAGTGTCTACATTATTTTAGACCAGCGTTTTGTGCTAGTGCAGTGGCTAGTGTCCGTCACTGAACGTTGACCACTGTCCCCGTCGCCGACAGTCTTTTTGGAGTCTTTTTCACGGCAAATATTCGAAATGGCAGGTGGAACGAAGAAATGCAAGGGTTGTGGATCCCCTGTAGCTTACCCGGTCACCTGCCCTTGCTGTGGGGTAATTAGCCACCCAGGTTCTTCGTTCCTTAGCCGCACCGGTCATCCCTGGCACAATGGGAAACTTTTAAATTGTCAAGCGGGATCCCCAAGGTCCCAAACCGTCGTTGGCCAACCTTCAACCTCTCAGGCACATTCACTCTCCTCATTACCGGCATCCGCGCTCCAGTCGCTCTCTGCGTTACCTACTGCCGGTGAAATGAGGGACCTTATGAGTGATATAATTAGGAAGGAGTTCACGGCATTCCGAGAGGATATACTCTCTGTTATCCGATCCGAGTTGTCCGACATGAGACTTGAGATCAACTCATTATCTCAACGTGTTAGGACGCTCGAGGACAACCCCAACACTATCTCTGGGGGGCCGCCTGCTCCTGTTACTGACGACGTTATTGAGGAGTTGAACGACAGGGAAGCAAGGTCTAAAAATGTGATTATTTTTGGGATGCCGGAGCCTCGGGATTCTACGCCGGAGCTTGCTAGATCCGCGGATGTTGATGGAGTGAGGGCAGTTTTTAACGAGATCTGACCCCTTGGATCCCAAGAGCTCGTCACCCGGCGCCTGGGGAAGCCGAGCACAACATCCTGTAGACCTCTTGTTGTGCGTTTGGACTCGGCAGCAACTGTTAAATCTATCCTCCAAAACAAACATCGTTACAAGGGGCCACTGAAAATCGCGGACGACAAGACTGCGCTTCAACGGGCGACTCTGGCGCAGCTTAGGGTGAAGCTGCGTGATTTCCACGAGCAAGGGGAGACCCACATGACTATTAGGTATAACCGTGGAGTGCCCAAGATAGTGTCGGGTAGACCTCGTCAAGAAACTGCCCAAAAAAACTCTCATGTAACCCTTTAGTTTATTATCAAAACGTCCGTGGTCTGCGTACGAAATTAGTTAAGTTTTCTAATACTCTCCTCTCATCAGTATTATCGTACGACATAATAATACTAGAGGAAACGTGGCTAACACCTGCAATATCGTCGCGCGAGCTAGGTTTAGGAAACTATGTAGTTTATAGATATGATAGATCCCCGTGTACAAGCAGTTTCTCGAGAGGTGGCGGAGTCCTCATTGCTGTGAAGAATACGATTTCCTCCCGTCCTATCACCGTTAGCTGTGTGGATGTTGAACACCTATTCATTAGGGTTCACCTCCACAATTATAAGTATCTTATATTGGGGGCCACATACTTGCCGCCTGCCTCTCAGCCTTCACTTTTTGCGAGACATGTGGACTGTATCATCGATTTATATCACAAGTTTAGTGACGATACTATCGCGCTGTTTGGGGATTACAATCTTCCACATGCTGTCTGGTACAATGTCCCAGGTCCAGCATGCTTCAGGAGGCCGGGTATAACGACTAATGAATCCGCTGCAATTGACCTCCTCCTAGGATGCGCTGCCTACTGTAATCTAGCACAGCTTAACACTGTGTTTAACATTTACGATACGACTCTCGACATCATCTTTGCCAACAATATTAATGTAACGGTTGATCGTGTCCTGGAGCCCCTAATTGAACCAGACGCCTACCACCCGCCTCTTTACACAAAGTTTTGTGACCTGCGCTACGAGGCTGATGGCATGGGTGGTAACTTAGTTTTTAGAGATTTCAAGAGGGCTGATCTCCCTAGTATAATGGGTTACTTGAATTCTATAGACTGGGATAATGAGACTGGAAATACTGAGCCTAATTTAGCCACTGAGCGGTTGTACTACCATCTTAATCTTGCAATTAATAACTTTATCCCTGTTCGGTCGGTGGTGTGCTCCACGTATCCTCACTGGTTCTCCCCCAGATTGAAGAACCTTATTAGACAGAAGAAATCAGCGCATAGAAACTTCAAGCGTTCGTGTTATCATGCTGATTATCTCAGTTTTTCCACTCTTCGATCGCAGTGCAAGGCCTCCCTGTCGCAGGATTACCGTAATTATATAGATGGTGTCGAGAGTACTGTCCAGGATAATGTATCATGTTTCTGGAAATATGTAAACACCAAGCGAGGGGGGCATAATATTCCTGGTAACGTTTATCTCGACCAAACCTCTGCGTCGACGCACTTGTCTGTTGCTGACCTTTTCGCGAAGTTCTTTGGCTCCGTATACAATCCTCCGGCCGCTGTGACGCCTGCCTTGCATCCAGGTCCGTCCTATGATAGTAGAGTAAATATTCATTCGATGACCGTTTCTATCGCCGAAATTTACACCAAGCTTAATTCGCTCGATACGGCCAAAGGACCGGGCTTTGACGGTATACCGGCGCTCCTTTTAAAAGAATGTCGATTCATTCTATCTAGGCCCCTCTGGCATATCTTTAACTCCTCTCTATCAATGGGTACGTTCCCCACTGCCTGGAAGACCAGTCTGGTAACACCTGTATTTAAGGCAGGTGACCATGCAGACGTCCGAAACTATCGACCAATCTGCAAGTTATCTGTCTTGCCTAAGATCTTCGAGGAAATAGTTACGGAATATTTAACGCCCTGTCTCGTAGATGTCATAGTAGAGGAACAACACGGATTCGTCCCTAGTAGATCAACAGCAACTAATCTGGCGGTATACCACTGCTTCGTCTCAAACGCACTGAATGCCGGTCTGCAGGTGGACACTTTGTACACGGACTTCCGGAAAGCCTTTGATACAGTGGACCATTGTATATTGCGGCAGAAATTGTCCTTGATAGGTTTTGGCGGTTCGCTGCTGTCATGGATCTGGAAGGCCGTGTACAAGTTATAAGGGCTCGAGACCATTTATCCTCTCCTGTTAATGTACCCTCAGGTGTCCCCCAGGGATCGCACCTTGGTCCCCTCCTGTTTCTTCTATTCATTAACGACCTTAAAGACGTGTTCCGTCACAGCAAGATTCTTTTATATGCTGATGATCTAAAAATATTCCGGACAATTAGTTCAGCATTCGATGTTGAAAAGTTGCAGGAGGACCTCGGTAGGTTCGAGCAGTGGTGTGCCGCCAACAAGTTGGGGCTAAATGCGGCTAAATGTGTTGTCCTCAGGAACCATAGGGCTGTTAGTGGCTTGGTTGCGACATATAAATTGTGTGACACCCCACTAATTGAAGTGGCTGAAGTGTTGGACCTTGGAGTTACGATTTCGGCTGGGCTTGATTTCCGTAACCACTATCGTAACATTTCTGGCAAGGCAATGAAAACCCTGGGATTTATAGCTCGAGTTGCTAAACACTTCAGGCAAATCAAAACACTAAGGTTGTTATACGTTGCACTGGTTAGGCCGCAGTTGGAATATGCATCTGTAATCTGGAACCCAAGGCATGCGCACTATGTTAGCTTAATCGAAAGGGTCCAACACAAGTTCCTTAGGCTAGCCATGCGGTTAACTGGTAGCCCTATGCGTTTCTGCGACCATGACTATAGTCCAGCTTTGCGAAAGATAAGGCTTACTACACTCACTGATCGTCGTGTCTGTTCTGATCTACTCTTTTTATACAAAGTAATCCGCGGACATATTAACTGTCAGGAGTTAGTGTCACTGGTTTGTTACCATGCCCCCCAAAGGTCACTGCGTCCGAGACCTCTCTTTGTAACAAGGGTCCCCGACTATGCACACTACACGGTGGATCCCATAAACCGTGCTATGGATGAGTTAAATCACAACATCGATGACATAGACCTGTTCTCTGTCTCGCTCGACTTGTTCCGGGCTCTTTTGTTTAGGCGACATCTAACATAATATAGCTTATTTTCCGCAAGTATTGTATATTACGTTGTATAGACAGACTGTTATGTTTTCACGTATTATGTCTTATGTTATATGTTTTATGAGTTTCTTTTTTTCTTCTTATTTTGTGTTAAGTTTCGATATCTCTTTTATATTAGTTTTCTTAATGTTATCTAATGCTCTAATTTCGTTCTTTGTTGTACTAAAGGGTTTTCCCGTTTATATAATAAATAATAAATAATAATAATAATAATTATATACATTGTCGGTGGGATAATCGCTTGTGTCGAATCTATCGATATTGTGTTTCATGGACTCGTAGATATCGTCGCATTGAATGTGATAAATGAGGCTGTCAGTGTCTGTATATAGAATTTTACATTTTGTCCATGCTTGGGAGACATGTACTCGTGGTGAAATTCATACAAACAAATTTTTGATATGTCCAGAATGCACATACCCACGTATATCGGTTTGTTGAATTTCACCTCGAGTTTCCGCAATTCAACAGCTATTAAATTTTCCGAGAAAACACTTCTGCTGTGGAAATTCGGTTTCGCGATCATTGCCTCCGCGCCATATCGCCCTTCCCAATGAGTCAAAAGTTTTACATCCACATGGTTTCGTACATTTTCCATAGTTTTACCAAATACTGCGTTGTTCATCAATTTGTACAAATTTTTTTCAAAGTCGTTTGTCACGCCTGTTCTAAACCGTGTATTGAGTTCGATGTAATCGCGGAGCCAGGGAGATTGAGCGAATTGCAGGACGCGGTGTATCTTTGTAATACGAAGACCATGACGCGTGCACTGCTGCAGGTTACGGTAATGGATAATGTAACGCTGCTTATCATATACCGTCGCGAGTAACTTGTCCTGCCTGCTGCCAGGTGGTTTGGCACGCGTCGGGCAGAACGGTAGATCGGCATGAGCGTCGTGCAGACGTTGCGGATATTCCAAATCTACCTCGAGAATGTATCCCGTGGGTGAATCGACCGGGATTGAAAACACATCAAAATTTGCAGCATCTTCGACCCATTGAAATTTAGCGTATGGTAGGGGCTGACACATTGCCCATCCATACAAATTGTTCACGTCAAAGTACATCAAGTAAGATGACTCTTCCGATGCGTCATAAGATGACATGTACTTGTTATTTGCATGTGCATATCGTCCAGAACATTGGCTTAAACCCCCACGTATACCGCGTTCAATAAACATAACCATATCGACGTCGGTGAGCAATTCGAATGTAATTTTGGTGTGTTTTAGCATAGCATCCCATGTGAAACCAGGTAGAGTATAATAATGCGCTGAATCTAGTCCATAACTCTTGATACAACTTTCTCGAAAACTTTCAAAAATATCTGCCAATAACAAGACATTTTTTTTCAAATACAAGTCGCTGTACTCGCCCAAGGTTCTAATCCCGAAACGCTGCCAGACTGTCTCGGCGTGTGGGTAATCGGTCTCGGATACAGTCTCACCCGTTAACGAACTGTAGAATGACTCGCGCGGCGGTGAGCACGGGTTCTGCAGCTTGTTCGCACAATCAAGGTATTCGTACGGAAATACACCCTTTCGCGTCAATAAATTGAAATCCTCAACGGATAATGTTTCAAATTGGGATCGTAAAATTTTTAATTGATTTGTGCTCAGAAAAGATGCTAATTTGTCAAGACTGGTATTGAGAAATTTGTACGAATCGATGAATCGTAATTTAATATAATTTCGCGAGTCTGATTCAGCCGTATCTTCGACATTTTTTGTGAAAGAAATGTACTTTTCTTTAGTTATAGGCAATACGTCAACGTGACCGTCGAAAGCTGTAGCTATTTCCCCGATAATGAAATGTGAATCATAGCCGGATAAATTGTGGAAAACTATGGGGATATAAAACGCATTTTTATAATACCATATAAATTGCACTCCGAATGTGCTGGTCCTCTAAACCGTCCGGAGAGATGGCAATGATCGCGAACTCGTACATCATCAGCCTCGAATGGTTCTTCACAAATATGACAGTGTGTTGCATCGCGAAATGTCGTCCGCTGTTCGGGAGTTAAATCCAGCATGGGAACATTACTGGTCAGAATGGGTTTAACAAAGTTTGCAAATTTTTTCAGTTCGTATACGAACCATGAAACACAATCCGCGTCGCGACGACATCGATACGCCGATAGCGATGTATCGTACGAGCAATGCATATAATAGGCTATACTATGAACTTTATGATGTTGATATGCGCGCAATTTATTATCATCACCCGTTCGACTGTCCTCTGTTTTCTCGATGATACACTCCAGATCTGCGTACACCACGAAGGGAAGTCGCTCCTTCCTGCAGTGGTTCTCGAAGCTGAGGAAATTTTTGCCTTCGCTGGGCAGCAGGATGACACAGTCGTTCATCTGCCCACAGTTCAGCGAATGAAGCTTCTACTTCTCGGCAGATCCGAAATAGTGCATGCATCTGTAATAAAACAAAAAATTTTTATTTAATTGTTTCGCGAGACATTTCAATATTTCATAAGTTTTCTATACGTACCGATCACAGATGAATTTCTTTCCATCGTGCCTGCTCAGTTGTGCGCTCACCAGCCGGGACAAGTTCTTGATCCATACAAAGTGCCCTACATCGCCATGTTCTTGATTCGGCGTGTAGAGCAGGTTGACGTGCCGATCCCTCTTGTTGCTTGTGAGGTGCAAGGGAAAGACCGTCTTCGTCTTCTTCGTCTCGAAGGTGTACACGTTGACGGAGATGTTGTTCTGCCGCTCAAACTTCGCAATCTGTGCCAGGGACATTGGAAACTCAATGCCCTGAAGATTTAGCACGGAAGCATAAGGCGGGTATGAACTTGGGCGATCGGCGTGTCGTTCGGCGGGATGGAGAGCGGCGACCACTGCCCACGCGAAACAGGCATTGTCCGGGGATTGTACACTGATCGTTGCATTCTTCAACAACAATTCCCGCGGCAACTTGTAGTGGCATCCCGCGCGCAGTGGATTATACTTATTGACATTGACGGTCAGGTTGAGGATTCTCGCCAATGCCCACCCGCTGTCGCGTTCCTGGAACTCTTCCAGCGATGCCAGGGTGGGTTCGATGATGCATCTCTGGTACCACTCCTGCAGATCGGATGTGCCGAAGAGTTCACAGTTCCGGGTATTGATGCTTTTACAAGCATGCTTGTCACCCGCCACAAATTCGCCGTTAAACACAGTGTTCACTTTGAGGTGTTGATATTTCCTCAAAGCACCTCGCACCTTCTCCAACACAATGGTCCCCGCATCCTGGAGGAAGTTGCGCGGCTCGATGTAATTCGAATTTAACACGGCACCAGTTAATACGCGGGTATCGAACGCAGCGTCTATTTCGCGCCACAAAAGTCCTGTGCTCGAATGTCCGGCACCTTCATGCAAGAAACGTCCGCGCAACGAATATTTTAGCCCTTCGAGCTGCGCGATTCGAGCAACCAACGATTGCCGAACACCGATCGATAATCGCGGGCGTTTCACACGGCTCTGTTCTTCCAAAGATTCGATGCACTCATTGCACCGTTCTTCCCACGCAAGGTACTCTTCCCGCGAAATCAATCGTGCAGATTGATCCAGCAATTGGCGGGTTACTTGCGCGAATTCTCCCATGGTCGTAAATGCAATGTAAATGTCTTTTCCATGCAACACGTTGCAACGATTTGAGGCTTTGTGCAGTTTGGAGCGCATATTTATACCTAGACTGCAATTTGCTATCTCCGTCAGCGTACCCCCTCCCTCGAATACAAAAACGACGATCCATGATTCATTCGTATGACTAATTGGCGCGCAAGATCATCCGACACAGTTTCTGCTGATTCCGCAAAATTCTAAGATTCGACGTTCAACACGTGTCGAGACTTTTATCCTTGAGGATGGGGCTCAAATTACATAATGCGACGTTAAGATTGAAACGCATTATGGAAAAATTGATAGCTTTAAAATAAAAATGGTGTGGTGGGGGAAGCAATTACACCTCTATTTAAAACGCCTCCCGAACGCTATTCCATCAATCGCTCAGTAGCCTCAGTTACTTTCGACGGAACAAATAGTGCTCTGAAAACAAAATGTGCAGTACCAGTGCCGAAGCAAACGTTGAACGCATGAATTATTACGTTCCGATCGTGCGAGATGATGGCGTGGCTCAATGTGGGGAGGATACAGTTGTTTGGTAAGGCTTAATTTTCACATCTCAAAATTTTTATGTTTATTCCCAATACGAGTGAGCAATTTCATAGCTTTGATTGTTCTCTTAGCCCGCGCCGAACATCACGTATCATGGTTAGAAGATACGCATTAACATCCATGGGCAGCAAATACTTGGAAATTGGGATCAAAGTACGGCCTACGATTGATGTGGAAATGGTTCTCGGCGACAATCGTGGGATGTTTCTCACGTTACCATGGGATACATGGGGTTCGCTATGTAGCAGTCGTATGACCATTGAAGAACGTTCACGATCACCTGGATCACCTTCGATGCAAATGGATAAATTAACGGTGGATTTTTGTGAGATCTATAATTCTCCGATTATAAGGATGACACTACATAATAAGCCACTGTATTTCAAACCGGATACAGTAACATTTTTATTAAATCTTGAACCATGTTTAGACTATGTATATCTACGGCTGCATCAAAATGTAAGAGATGTGCAGATGAAATTTGAAACTTTTGTTAACGTGTTGCAACAGAGCGATGTTGCCTGTGAAACATTAGATACGCATCATGCTGCTAAAATAATACGTGATAGCGAATATTACTGTGAGGATTATCATGTAGATTGTGAACTGGTAGCATGTGCCATCAATGATATTTTAGCTGATGCTCGTAGGAAAAAATGTTAAATTATATTTTTTTAATTTTAAATAAATTTCTTAAACGCACTTCATTGTACCATTTTATTCACCCGTCTTCCGCCTCGCCACCTAATTTTAAGATTCGACGTTTCAATAATTACTACTTCTCTGCGTTGGGGCAAAACATTCTGCTGACGCTGCATAATTCTATTTCGTTCTTCGCGTCATGAAAATGACGTCACCTTGCACGGCCGCTCCAGAGGATTCAAGTTACACGGGATCGCGCAAGACGCTGCGATTGCAAATCATTTTTGAAAAATTGTTATCTAAACAACAAAAGCGATTGTACCCCTATGTAGTGTTGTCTCTTTCTCTCTCTAGAATTTTAGCTTTAAAAGTGATGCTCTGTCTCTTTCCCTCTTTCGAAGACGCGGTTCGTAAAACGTCGATCTTTCCCGAGATCTTCCGAAACAATTTCCAATAAAAATATATTATTATTATTTCTCTGTGTTGGGGGAAAATTTCATCACATACTTGTTTGGAAAAATATTTGGGGGTCGTCCGGTCTGAAAAAATTTTTGGGGTGGACTGAAAGAGATTTTTCGGGGGTCATTCCCCCTCTGAAAAGTTTCCGACGGTGGGCCTTATCTCCGCGGCGGCTCGGCCCGGAGTGATCCCCTCCATCATCGCGGCTTCCCCCCACTCCGCGGCACGTGCGCGCGCAACCGGTCTTCCTCTCCCCGCAGGCCCCGCGCCAATGTTTCCCTCCGTCGCGCTTCCCGCGCGCCGCACTTCCCCCAGCCCCCGCGCTCCCCTCAGAGGACCTAGGTTAGAACTGTCATAGCTATACTACTGGTATCAGATGGTGGTGTTCTCGAACACACTGAATTTATGAGGCGTTTAAATAACGAGCAATTAAATTTGCCGGAGAATAATGAAACTATAAACAATTTAAACTTCGTCTTTGTAGGCGATGAAGCGTTTGCTTTAACTAATAACTTCTTAAAGCCTTATGCTCAAAGGGAATTGGATCATGATAAAAGAATATTTAATTATAGATTATCCCGAGGTATGAACGTAGTGGAAAATACATTCGGCATATTAGCCTCGCGATTGAGAGTATTTAATACAGCAATTAATATGAAGGTCGAAAATATATCATATGTTGTATTGGCTGCCTGCGTTCTCCATAATTTCTTACGGAGACGGAGTGCAGCATACATAACGAACAACGGGAGTAGGCAGGAGGGGAATTATCAAAACGATTTAGTGCCGATGGATAATTTGCAACCCCTTAATCGTGGGAATTTAAATAACTCTGCCAAGCAAAATAGGGACCGGTATAAAGATTATTTTGTAGGAGAAGGAAGTGTTCCGTGGCAGGAAGATATGCTGAATGCGTATAGATCGTGAGTGTTTGAAGTATGGAGGGGGTATATCCGTTTGAGCCCTCGGAAAATGTGTACATTTTGTGGACTTTTTTACAAGTCAACGGTTTGATGCAAATTTGCCGTTTTTTTACTATCTTTACATAGTATTATGAACTACTCATAAAAAAAGTTTCGGGGAAGGAAACTATTATTTTTGGCAAGTTATGCATACATCTTCGAAAGTCTTCCGATTTTAGGGGGCTAAACGGTGGCCCTGAAAACAGCTGTATGTCGTGTGTGAAATCAAAAACAATAAAAAAAATTTATAAAGTATGTCAATAGGAGCCAATAACTTCAGAAAAACAATAGTTTTTTAACTAAAATATACACAAAATATACACATTTCCCGAGAGTTCAAACGGGTGTACCCTCTTAAGGGGTCCTGCCTTATAAATAATGAAATTATAGACGATCTCCCGGTATGAACAGCCGCCATTTTATTTTAAATTAATTTTTCGGGATAATGACCGATTAAGCACTTGATAATTTAATATGCTAACTAAATTTGTTTGAACCAGGTCAAAGCTACAGTCACGGTCACCATAAAGTGCTTAAATAAAAAAAAGATCCCGGGAGATCGTCTATAATTCCATTATTCATTTATAGGTATATCTTTCATGTGTATATGACTATGATATGTACTCGCGTAACAAACTTCGGTTAGCGATATGCCCTTTCTTTTATTTACCTTTATCTCATTTGTTGTACAAGCTAATTTAATGTGTTGAATAGTATTAATATATATGTTAATAATAATCATTTGCGTACACCATGCGTATATCATTTATGGGAGGGCCGTCAAAAAACATGAATGTTATCTATCATATATTATTTGTATTATTTATATGTATCATATATTATGACTTGTTAAAATTAAAATAACACATGGTGAACGGGTTTGCGGGTAACACATGGTTTGGGGGCGAATGTGCACCTCTGGACAAGTGGAGATTTGTTAAAACAAACGTGCTACAAAACTGTTTATAACATTGAAAATGATGTTCCAACGATTCCATTGTATAGAATCGCACGTATAGGCATGGACCTACCACTACTCTGCCGTTTCGGCAGCATCTACCCAAATGGTGGGGCCTGGCCCAGTGCGCACCCCTAAACGTAAACAAACACAATCCGACGTTTAAAGGGACAGAAGGTAGTGCACGGTGCATTGACCTAGTTCAGGCCACTGTGCCAGACCCCACCATTCGAGTGCATACTACCAAAACGGCAGAGTAGTGGGTAGGCCCATGCCTATACGTGCAACTCTATACAATCGAATCGTTGAAACATTATTTTCAATGTTATAAACAATTTTGTAGCAATTTTTTTTAACAAATTCACTCCCCAAACCAGTGATCATTACTTTTTGAACTGCTTGTACATTAAGTCGATCTGCGCATGCGTTAATATTATTGTTTGAATACGATTTAATTGAATTATTTTGTAATCATAATTCATGAAGTAATTCAATTGTAATTCTGCACATCTCTGTCCAATTGTAATACACACATACTTAGTCACGCTAATAAACTATAATTTCACAAAAAGACAACCATATGTTTCCTTTTTATTGTCTGTGTCCATTGTAAAATTATATTCAGTTTCTTGTTTACCTTCAGTCCTACATTTGAAATGATATTTCCACGCAGTTGGAGCCACAGAGGCTCCCCAAGAATAAAAGTTTGCAGTGACATTTAGCTTGTTTTCGTTGTGTAGAATTAATTTTTTACAAGATAGGAACTCGTCCGTGGTTCCAGCTATACCGATTTTTTTTTACGAGTGTAGTAATAAAATAAATGAGGTCATAAATAAAGTTACTTGATTGCTAGGCTGCGTCTCGGTGTCGTCCATGTCCTGTACGTCGATGGCTTCACCTTCAATTTCTTCGGGTTCGTCCCGCATCGCTTCCGGCTCTTCCGGGAGAGATATCTCGTCCTCGATGTTGGTTATGCTCGGCATTGGGATGTCCTGATCTAGTAAATAGTAGGAGCTGGCAGTACCAAAGTGATGGTACATATACATCCTCGGTCCCGTTACCAGAGCGTGTCGATGCCGCCACTTTTCGAAATTCTTTTCGGAATGTCCCACGCAGAGATTGTATTTTTCTGCAGACGAACTCTCTGTCCGCATTTGGGAATATTATTCTGCAGTAGTTTATTAATCTCTCATAACAATCATTTCCCGCATAACCAACATCGTGCCCCGCCTGCGCCGTGCCCCCTTGTCTGCCAGATGTCGAAAAGAGGCAATAGACATCGTGCCGTTTTTCAGGGCGTTTTTTGCTGCCGCGCTGAAAAATCCCACCATCAGCCGGATTGAAATATCAGAGTACGAAGCCACGGGAATCAAAATTGGCAAGCAATTGCAACGGATGGAGCCGGAGCAGGCGATTTACGCGGATAGCATTATAGCTACCGCGTTGAGGAGAGGGTTGCTCAAGACATTGAAACCCCATACAGATGTCTGCGATAACGAGTGTAGGCTTTATGCTGGGCCCAGCCGGGAACAGGCGAACCAACATTAGGAAAAGTAATTGGAACGTTATAGTAGGAGTTATTGTAATAATAATAATATGAGTTTTATAAATACGAGCGCGAATTATCATTTCATTAATAAATTATTACCCTTACCTTTAAGAACTCTGTCCGTAGTGCATAATACAGTGCTTTGCACGTCTCAGGAATTATTTTGCATAACGCAGGAGCTGATATTCCTGTCGTAAATTTTAAATCTTCGTAGGACCGCCCAGTTGCCAAAAATCTCAAGGTAGCGATAAGGCGTTGTTCTGCGGTGATGCTTTTTCTCATAATGGTGTCCATTTTCTTGATTCGGTTTTGAACTAAACTCAGTAGATCGTCAAACGACTTACAATCCATCCTCAAGTAATTTCGATAGTCGTCCGGATAATTTTCTCGCAGTTCTCGAAGAAGAGGCTGATCATTGCAGTCTTGGCGGTATTTTTTCACCCCAACCTGGCGGTTTCTTCTTCTGCTTCTTCATCGGTCTGCTACTGTTAACTGGACAGCAGCAGCAGCAACAACAACAACAGCCAAATTCCGGTCATTGTTTACCACAAACATGACAAAACTTGCGATGCACTTTTTTAAACCGCGTTCTTCACACAGGCGTCGCGTTCTTTCACTTGAAGTGGTTCGGTGTAACGATAATAACCACAATTCAAGGAAGTTAAACCACAAATAACAGTTAACAATAACAATTAACAGTAACAATTAAAAATAACAATTAACAATCACAATTAACAGAAACAATTAACAATACCAAGTAACGGTAATAATTAATGGTAACAACTAAAATTAAAACAATTAACAGAAATAATTAAAAGAAACAATTAACAGTAATAAATCAACAGTAAATATGGAAAAACAGTAAAAATGCGTGCGCGGTACGTGTTGCCTGATAACCGGTTCGAGACCAAGTGTCCGCTCCGTGAATTTTCGCCGGTTAAAAAGGAAAGACTAGACAGAGTTAGAGATATCGAATAAAAGAAGATAGAAGAAAGATGGAGTAGGAAAAAACAGGGAAAAAACATAGAGAGAGTGAAAAGTAAGCGTGGGATAAGAAAGCTGTCCCCCGGTTAGCAAAGGCCTGGTCGCCAAATGTTCCTGACGCTGACCAGGCCTGTGCGAACCCTTGACTCCAGGTACATGGAAGCAGAAACAGTAGGAACAGGTAGGTACTTATAAAGGAGTAAAAGTGAAAGTTAGAAACAGCTGAAGAGACAGAAAAAATAAATATGGCAAAGACGTAGTTTAGTATGAAAGTTGTACTTTTGTGTATCCATCACTCTATTCGGATAGCTAATGGACGAAATTTGTAACCTTGCAAACAAATATGTCGTGTTTATACTCGAGCGATAAGGGATCCGTTTGTAATTTGAAGGGAGGACGGCGCAGGCGGGACCCCGCGTGCGCAAACATACTGGCGTTTCTGGCGATATCAGGTACAAAAATTAGTCCATTAGTACGTTTATTACGGTTACTTTCCTTATATTTATTCTCTTTTTATTAGGTTCTTTGCTCGTTCTGGTCATCCTTCGGACCACGAAATGCCTACGATTTGCATGATATTTGTGATCATTTTAATTGGGAGAACGCCAGGAATCCACTAGTGTTACTTTCATATCGATACGACGAAGAATAAAGAATTTCTTAATACGCTGTAACGAATATTTCACCCTCGACTGTGTGTCGCCGACCTCGATTCGCTGCGGTCGGCCAAGGATTCATACCTGTTTCAGAAAAACTGTATACTTTATTCTTTATCGTATCGATATGGAAGTGATACCGATGGATTCTTTACGTTTTTCAAATGAAAATTATACCAAATTTCATGTAAATCGGACTATTTTTAACGAAGTTATGGAAATCAATTTATTATGAAGATTCCTTAATTACAATCCGATTTGTGTCGTTTTTGGACCATTTTCATCGGAAAAACATAAGGAAACGATCCACGTCACTTTCGCCAAGATCCGGTGCGAAATGTAGAATTTTTGATTCGCCACGTCTTAGGGGGCAACATGGTACGGCCCTCCTGGTCTCGAGGGTCGAAGTTCTCGAAACCTATCGAGGCACGGCTGCCAGGCTCGTCGCGCGCCTCAGACTTGTCCGCACTGTCGGAAATCCTGAGGCGCGCAACGAGCCTAGTTTCAAGTATCGTTTTCTCCTTTTCTAACTACCTTTTCTGTCTCTTATGCAAACTCTTCTGGATTCGAGGTTTGCGCGCGGGCAGGACCGTGGCGCTTTCTGGCGCGCGGGCAGGACTGTGATGCTTTCTTGCTGCGTGCCACGCAAGAGCGTGGGTGAAAAATTTGACCTGCATCACGAGCAATCAGAAGACTACCCCCCTTCTTCAAGACATCTTGCATATTACATCTCTTCATCATTTATCTTAGATATAACATCACTTGCATACCTATATGTATTTATTGTCTATCAATATTAGTTTTTATATTAAAACAAGCAGTGACATGGTAATTATTGCCGTTGATAGTAATAATTATGATCGTCACAACAGTGAATGTGTTAACTGCAATTTCATTTGCCATCGCATTGCCGGGGAAACATTTGGACATTTTTTAAAGTACCCTTGTAAAATTTTACAGTCGTTATAACTGTGTCATAAACCATTTCCAGAATTTATAGCACCTTCAGGTCAACCAAATGTAGCTTCCTAAAAACAGATGTTTCAGTGTACCCTACAGTAACAGCATTTATGATATCCTCTATAAGCCTTGTATATAGAGGAATTTGAGATACTTTTCGCGAACGTATATCGCGATCGTGTCTTGCCGATCGTTTCGCAGATCGATGATATACATCGAACCAGTAGTACACCACTGCGGTGGATCGTGTAAAAAGCATGTGGAGTCGACGTAGAAATGGGAGCCCGAACTCGCTGTCTCTAAGTAGTGACGGGTACGACCTTCTGGCCCGCGCGAAGGAGCGCCACGATCCGGCTTCACGTACTTTTGCGGGCCGCGCGGCGTGTGGCGCGCCGGCCCGCGGGCCGGACCGCGCGCAAGACCGACCGTGTAAAGGGGCCTATTGGCTGTTGAAACAGATACCTACCTACCAAAGGTCTACGCCAAGAGTGGCAGGCCCAAAGGCTGGACAATTCTTTACCGTCACAAATGCAAGGTACATCGAAATGCTAGGTACAGGAAATGCGAAATAAAAGACTATGGTAGGTGAAAATTAACTCATCTTTTCCTACTTTTCCTACTTTTCTTACTTTTCTTATTTTTCCTACTTTTCCTTGCATACAAACTCTAAGTAAGTTTTATGACGTTTTGAAACATTAATGGTATGCTTCTAGATACCGCTGATATACCTAGCATTTGTGACGGAAAAGAATTGTCCAGCCTTTGGGCCTGCCACTCCTGGCGTAAACCTTTGGTAGGTGGGTATCTGTTTCAACAGGCAATGTCCAATGCGTGTCACCCGCGACGCGAACAAGACTACCTCGGTACTTGCTATTCCAACCGGTTTTCTGCCAGTAAAATTCAGTACACTTGCAAGCACAATATCTCGAAAACCTGTGGAAATAAGGTGTATACAGTTACTCACAAAATTGAGCGTACACTTATGTTGGTAGTGAAAATTGGCGGGAGAATGAATAAAAACGAACATATTTGAGTGTAATAAACGCAATATATATTTATATATTTTGTGTAGCGAATGATTAATACATTTTTTTCAAAAAAACAGTAAGCATTTGTTTATATTTAATTGAAAACATAAAAATACAGGTATTTTCCTGACACAAAATTGAGCGTACATATAGATATTTAAGGATTATAATATATGAATAAATAGATATTAATATTTTGTTGCATAACCTTTCGCTTCAATAACAGCCTGTAATCGCCGTGGCATCGATTCAATAAGTTTTTGAATGTAGGAAGGCGAAATATTGTCCCATTCTTCGCGTAATTTTAGTTTTAACTCGTCTTTATTTCTGCAATTGTAATTTAACAATTTAGATTTCAGTTCTCCCCAGACATGTTCGATCGGGTTAAGATCGGGTGACTGGGGAGGAGTTTTTAATAATTTTGGCACATTATATAATAACCATTCTTGCACCAAATACGATGCGTGCTTCGGATCATTGTCCTGTTGAAAGTGGTATACACGCGGCATTTTTAACTTTTGTGCTGATTGTTTTAAATTTTCTTTTAGAATATTTAAATATTTCATTTTGTCCATTATACCTTCAATGAATTCTAAATTTCCGGTACCATTGGTGCCTATACACCCCCATACCATAACCGAGCCTGCTCCGTGTTTTACTGTTGGACATGTGTTACGTACATGATGTTCTGTATTGGGCTTCCTCCACACAATTTGCTTTCTCCCATCACGTCCAAATAAATTTATTTTGGTTTCATCGGAAAATATGACACTTTTCCAAAAATTGTCAGCAGAATTTATATAGGCTTTAGCGAACTGTAAACGCTTTTCTCTATTGGCTTTCGAGATATAAGGTTTCTTCCTGGCCACTCTACCGTGATACCCTTCTATACGTAAAATTCTTCGAACTGTTTCTACCGATATATTTTTTTTAATACGGGTTGAAACCTCCGTTGTTAAATTTTTTATATTAATTCCTGGATTTATTTTAATTTGTCTGCAAATAAATCTATTATCGATGTCCGATAATATCTTCTTCCTTCCTCGTCCAGGTTTATTACGAATTGTTCCTTCGTACTTATAATTATTAACAATTTTCTGAATTGTGGAATGGGTTTTACTCACAATTTTACCCACTTCTCGCAAAGATTTCCCTTGGCAATATAATTTTATAATTAATTGACGAGTAGAAATGTCTGTTTCTTTCCTCCTGCTAGCCATTTCGCTAATACTGAATAAACAGATAACAAGTAGTCATTTGTTTTTAGTTTCTTAGCAACCGCATATCGAGAACCATTTCGCGGGACTTTCCCTTCAATAATACCATCATTCAACCTATGCAGACCGCGTAATTTGCAAAATTAGTTATGTGTATGCTCAATTTTGTGTCAGTAAAATGCCTGTATTTTTACGTTTTCAGTTAAATATACACAAATACTTTATGTTTTTTAAAAACAAAAGTCATTAATCGGTCGCTAAACTATACGAATAAATATATATTGAGTTTTTACACTCAAATTTGTACGTTTTTATTCATTCTCCCGCCAATTTTCACTACCAACATAAGTGTACGCTCAATTTTGTGAGTAACTGTACATTATAGGTTATTGAATTTGTCTTGTAACGCACTATTAAGTGGTCTAAAAAAAATAGTTCCATTTAAAAAACCGAACTTGACCATCGTATGTTTTAAAATATTAATCGAAGAAAAATTGGTCTGCGTTAATAAATTTGCCCCATCGTACCATGCAAATCCATACAAATATTTTTTTCATCTCCAATACTATAAGAAATGTCCAACTGTTCAGTGTTCACGCGGACACCCTGTATGTGTAAGCGGAACAATTTGTTGGTATAACTAGGTGAAAGCGTTTTAATCCAATATTTCATAATTATTACAGAAGATGATTCTGAAGAAAGTTAAAAGAAAGTAAATTGTATAAAAAATAAAAAGCAGTTGTACCGAAAATGCTACGCACACTAACGCATACATATTCGCCATGCGCTTGTGATTTGATACATGGACGCATCGTTTTCACGATCGTCTCTTTTCCTTGGCATGCGGCCTAGTGTTCGACAAAATAACCTAACTGAATCCTAAAGTAGAAGCGTGATTTGTAAACACGTTGGAATTAACAGTGAAATAAAATAACACTTTTATCGACACTCACCGAAGATTCTATGGTGCCTGTCATGCTAATTCCTATTCTCTGCAGATTCAAACGTGGGTAGAATGTACCCCAATATCAAACCGTTCTTGTGACAAAATTGACGAGGTTGGCTATTCAACGGCATATCATTCTTAATTTTAACACTCTCAAACTTTACACGTGTTTGTTAAAACTGATGTATTAGTTGAAACACACTGACTTTTGCAATACACGTTTTACTCGTGCGTTTGCTTTCTCTTCTCTCCTTTTTCGCACGTTTCACACTGACACGTTATTAATCGCTCTCCCACTACTGGTAACATTTATAAGCGTCTCAGCCAACAAATGAAGTTGCCGCTCGCTAGCCAAGACAACGTACTGATGCGACCGAAGGGTACGAACTTCTTGAGCCCGCGGTTCGTTCTACATACTATATCTGGAACTTTGCTCTTCTCGTCCCGTCCCCCAATGCTTATCGTATCGAAGGAACGGCTCTTTCTTTATCGGTAAGACCCATAGAAAGACCGATTTCTTGGAACTGATAAGTTTAAATGTGCACTTGTGTATTGTAGAAACGAGATGTGAGAAACGAAATATTTATCAGTATTAGTTTATGATTTAGTAATACAATGTATAAACTTACATATTCGAAGGAGTTTGTTTACAGGTACATGTATTTTCACACTTATGAAATAGCAAGAACGTTAACTGCACAATAACTAAACTTGATGATATTATTACACAATTGTACGTGATATCTATGCACAAATCTGTAGCAGTTATTTATATTTTTATAATCTTGTCGACTTGATAATGTGTTAAAAAATTTAATTCCGTAATGCGTCCCATTGTTATCCTATGAAATATCGACGTACGAGTTGCACATCTCCCGATGTATTCAGGAGAGATTTTCAGGTGTGCGCCTTCGAGTCCTTTGGTTTTTAGATATGTTTTAGAGGACCGAAACCAAAGCAATCAGAGGCGGACACCTAAAAACCTCTTAGTTCAAAATAAACAGTTGTTTAATTTCTAGTAATTTTAAACTTTTTTTGACACTATCTGAGATATTTGGCTGTAACTGTTTGTCAATTTGTTTTAAACGTCGACTATATGTAAAGTAACCATAGCAAAGATATTTTCGTTTTCTTTCAAGATTGAACTTACATGGTTGGTTTTCAATATTTGTAGCACATACGATTCACCCATTATTAAATTTAAGTTCTTCACAAAAATAAAAATTATCCGTTTATTACAATGTATTGTAATGTATAGGGTATTTGATGATGGCTAAATAAACGCTTACCCTTATACATATAACTATTGCAGAGCAACAAAAAACGGTAGACTTGTCGATTAGCATGACCATCACCGATTTCGATGCGCTTGAAATATGTTGTAGAAGTTAACATTCTGAACAACTTTTTCCTTTGCCGAAAATGGCGGCCAACTCTAGTTTCCGAGATATTCGCAAAAAAAAAATCCACGGTGGACTCGAGGTGGTCGGTCGCCGGAGGGATTTGTTATAATCCTGGCCGTCTCACGGCGCGTAAGCTATTTCTACAGATTTGGCACACGGCGCGTCTCAAGTTCAATTATTAAGAAAGAAATATTCTTTTAAGTGATAAACTCGAATGAGCCGTGTGCCCTCTCACGGCGCTTACGCGCCGTGAGACGGTGTTACGATGTAGAGAAGACACTCGTGCTTTCTCAGTAACTTTAGAGTTTTATTGGGAATAGACTTTTGGTACAAGAATGAAAACCGTGCTTAAGGTTACGCGTTAACAAGTGCTTGAGTCGAAGGTTCGTACTGGAGTCGCTGCGTCGGTGGAGCTCCAGGGGTTTTATACCCCTTGAGGGCACGACGCTTTCCTCGGTTTTTGGCGGGAAAGTCTGGCGGGAAAATCAGGCGGGAAAGTCAGGCGGGAAGATCCTCTTGGGAGATCTACTGCCAAGATCTGTTGCGAAGTGTTGAGGAGTTTGAATTTCGCGCTGTTTCGGAACAGGTGGCACTCGTGGGTCCTCGTGGAGGCACCGAGTAACTGCTCTCTCAGAAGTAAGAGCGGTGTAAGCCATGCGGTGATGGTAACAAGTCGTACAATAAAAGAGATTATTTTTTCGTTCAGTAATATTAAACCAAGTGAGTTTGAATTATTTACGATCCTGATCACAACAGGTTATGGGCCCAGGATCCTTTCTGGTGCGTATAAGTTTCCAGGATACGTGAAGTAACGCGGAGACAGATTCAGTTAATACAGTGAGCAGAGACCACGTGTCAGACATAACCTTGTCTTTTCCCTTGTACGAGTACAATTATGTCGTTACACGTATTCACGTAAAGGGCAGTGAAGCAAAATATGTCGGAAAGCAAAATTGACGCATCATCAATTACTAAGTTCGATGGAAAAAATTACCATCAATGGAAATTCCAGCTATGCTGTGCACTACGTGCAAGGGGCCTTTTTGAAATTGCAAAGGGCATAGAAATAAAGCCGGAGACGTCGCAAGTACCGACGGCAGCGGAAGTCGCAATAGGCAGAAAGTGGACAAAGGATGATGCGTGCGCCATGTTTTTGTTAACCTCTGCAATGGATTATTCGCAGGTAACACTCATAGAAAACTGCCAATCATCCAAGGAAATTCTAGATAGATTGGACGCAATTTACGAACAAAAGACCGAAACTAATAAGATGTTGGCGCACGAAAGGTTTTCGGGATACAGAATGGACTCGAAGGATTCAATTGCACAGCATATTGCGAAGATCGAGAATCTTGCGCAGCAGCTAAAAGACACAGGCGAAACGGTAAGCGATATTGCAATCATAACCAAAATACTCGGAAGCTTGCCGCCGAAATTTAGAAGCTTTCGGCAAGCATGGTTGTCGCAAGATGAGACGAAGCAAACAATTCGAAATCTTATGTCGCGTTTAATAGACGAAGAGAACGGTTTGACCGCGCACGACGAGGATGAGAAAGCCCTTGTAACGTCGTCACATGTAAACAAGATGGCCAATCGCGAAGAGCAAGAACCGCGTCCGAAATTCGACAAGTCAAAGATAACTTGTTACAAATGTCAGAAGAAAGGTCATTTCGCTAGGGAATGTCGCGGAGAAAGAAAGGTTACACCTGAAAACCAGCGGGACACGCACGAGGGAAATTATTCCGCTTTTAGTGTATCAGAAAGTAACTCATTGATGAATTTAGACAATGAAGTCTGGATTTTCGACAGTGGCGCAACGTCACATATGACTCATCGTCGTGATTTCTTTGCTGTTTTTCAGGAACCGAATAACAATGCAATTGTAGTTTTAGGAAACGGACAGGAATTATCGGTAAAAGGAAAAGGTGATGTAAAAATCAAGAAATTGATAAATGGCGAATGGTATGATTCGATAATTACTGAAGTCTTATATGTTCCTAACTTAAACAAAAACCTATTCTCAGAAGGTATAATCGCAAAAAAAGGGAATGAAAATTGTAAAAGAAGGTATTAATGCTATTATCTACAACAATAAGATACCAGTTGCGACTGCTACACGTAAGGAAAATAATCTATATCACATGGAGTTCAAAACAGTATTGACACAAGAAGCAAATGTGGTGACAAGAGATAGTTTACGAAAATGGCACGAAAGATTAGGTCATATAAATGTAAAATGTATTAAAGAGATGGTGTCCAAGAACCTAATTAAAGGCGTAGAGTTGTCAGATACAGAAAATTTCTTTTGTGAAGCATGTATGTATGGCAAGCAGCATAAGCTATCTTTTGTCCCCGCAAAGCGAATTAAAGCTAAACTTGGCGAGTATATACACAGCGATCTCTGCGGACCGATGTCTGTACCTTCTGTCCAAGGTGCTAGATATTTTGTTCTGTTCAAAGATGATTTATCGGGGTATAGGGTAGTGTTCTTCATCAAACATAAAGATGAAACTTTAGAATGCTTCAAAGAATTTTGTAGACTATCGAAAAATAAGCTGGGAAATTCAGTGAAGATCTTGCATGTCGACAATGGACGTGAATACTGTAATAACCAGTTTAAGGTTTTTCTTTCCCAAAAGGGAATAGAATTAGAAACAACTGCTCCCTATACTCCCGAGCAAAACGGGAGAGCGGAGCGAGATATGAGAACAATCGTAGAGAGCGCGCGCTCAATGCTTTATGCAAAGGATGTCCCGTTATATTTGTGGGCTGAAGCCGTGAACACGGCTGTTTACATCTTGAACAGAACCTCGACAAGTCAGGCGCCGAATTCGACACCGTTTGAAATGTGGACCGAAAAATCCGCGATATTAAATCATATAAAAACCTTTGGGTGTAGCGCGTTCATGCATGTGCCAAAAGAAATGAGAAACAAGCTCTCCCCAAAGAGCGAGAAACTAATATTAGTAGGGTATGACGGCAATTCGACGAATTACCGTTTGTTTAACACAGACACTAAGAAAATTAAGATTTCACGTAATGTCACGTTCGATGAAGACGCAACGGTACATGAAGCGAGAGTAAATATTCCAGCAATACTTCCTGATGTATATGTAAATGAATCAGCGAGTGAAGAACAAGAAAGTCAAGAAAATAGAGAGGTAGGGAACACAGGAAATCCGAATACAATCAACAATGACAAGGACACAAGTTCAGAGGGATATAAGCTGCGTGATCGAGACAATATAAGGAGGCCAGAACGTTATGAGGCGCATGCTGTCGATATTCGCATTCCACAAACCTTTGAGGAAGCAATAAATAGTGCAGAAAAGGAAAAGTGGCGTAAAGCGATAAGAGAAGAAATAGAAGCACTAAAAGCAAACAGAACATGGCATGTAACCTCTCTCCCAAAAGGCAAAAATGCCATTGATTCGAAATGGGTCTTCAGTGTGAAGCCATGTACCAATGGCGGAAGTATTCCCCGTTTCAAAGCACGGCTGTGTGCTAAAGGATATGCACAGAGAAAAGGTATTGACTATCACGACACTTTCTCACCGACTGTTAGATACGATTCCATAAGAATTCTATTAGCTCTAGCCGTTCAACGAAATTACAAGCTAATTCAATTTGACGTCAAGACGGCATTCTTAAATGGTGATCTTGTGGACGATGTATATATGTTCCCACCGGAAGGTATGAAATTTAAAGAAGGTACGGTATGCAAACTGGAAAAAGCACTATATGGTCTTAAGCAGGCGTCCCGACAGTGGAATGAGCGAATTGACAGTTTCCTAAAATCCATCAGGTTCCAACAAAGTAATGCCGATAAATGCGTATACTACAGACACTCTGATGCATCAAAGGTTCTTCTCGCTTTATACGTCGACGATGGACTACTGATGGGGATCGATGAAAGGGAACTGCAATCAATAATCTCACAACTCAAGGCAACTTTTGAAATCACGAGCTGCAACAATGTGCGTAGTTTTGTAGGGATGGAAATCACGCATAATATAGATGAAGGATCAATATTTATACACCAAGAGGGCTATATTGGTCGCGTTATTAAAAAATTCGGCATGGAGGATGCAGTGGGAGTTTCTACTCCATTCGACACTTATGCGCATTTAACTTCAGTGATGGAAAACGAAGCACAGGTGCCTTACAGAGAAGCGGTCGGTAGCCTGATGTTTGCGGCAATAGTTACCAGACCGGATATTGCTTTTGCAGTGGGAGTCGTCAGCAGATATCTGGACAAGCATGGACATTCCCACTGGAATGCCGTCAAGAGGATAATCAGATACCTGAAAAATACACGTGAACATGGGATACTATACACAAAAACTACGAGACCAGAGGTGATACAAGGATTCTCGGATTCAGACTTCGCAAATGATATCGACACGAGGAGATCTACGAGTGGTTACACCTTTAAATTAAGCAACGGACCTGTGACTTGGAATAGTCAACGCCAGTCAACAGTTTCCCTATCGACTACGGAGGCGGAATATATCGCGGCGTCATGCGCAACACGAGAAGCTATTTGGATACGTCAACTGTTGTGCGATGTGGGGGAGCCCATGAGGGGACCAACACCAATCTTCATGGACAGTCAAAGCGCCATCAAATTGATACATAATCCAGAGTTCCATAAAAGAACGAAGCACGTGGACATACGTTATCACTATACACGCGAAAAATTGGCCAATGGCGACATAGATGTACATTACGTGCCAAGCAAACGACAGTTAGCAGACGTACTAACCAAAGCGATTCCTTGTAGTCAGTTCGAAACACTGCGTAACGAATTAGGTATAATAAAAGCCTACTCTAATTAACATTACATCTCTTGTATTATAACTGGTTAGGAAATAGCAAGATGAGAGTATCATGTAAGACTAATGTAATATTTATGTTGCGTTCCTACATCAAAATGTATGATAATTTTTTTTTTGCTCAATTAGTGGGAGTGTTGAGGAGTTTGAATTTCGCGCTGTTTCGGAACAGGTGGCACTCGTGGGTCCTCGTGGAGGCACCGAGTAACTGCTCTCTCAGAAGTAAGAGCGGTGTAAGCCATGCGGTGATGGTAACAAGTCGTACAATAAAAGAGATTATTTTTTCGTTCAGTAATATTAAACCAAGTGAGTTTGAATTATTTACGATCCTGATCACAACAGGTCCGGAGAGATCTACCGCTAAGATCTATCGGTTAACGAGAAGTTATGAGATGGTCCTTTGCCACGGGTTGGGATGATCCTTGTCTTTCGGCGCCAGTCTGGCGCATAGCGTAACACCTCCCCGTCTAGATTGGAGTTCGTCCTCGAACTCTGAAGTATTGGTGCTCCTCAATTCAAATCGTATGATGGGGCACCCAGCTTCGGTCGTCTTGCCCTTCCTTTCGCCTTATGGGTTGCTTGGGAAGTGGTTGTTGCTGTAGCTGTTGCGTAGGTTGGTGGACGTACCTCTGACTCCGCCGAGAAGACAACAAGTCGTGGCGAGGGCGTTTCTTGTAGCAAACTCTCGCGCTGAGTTATCGTGGTATGATTGCTCGAATCATTATTTGTATTGTAACAATTTACGTAGTAATATGTACATGGTTTACATAAGCAGAGTGCCAATTTGTAAATTTTAAATTTATATATTCCATACATCAATACGCAACCAGACAATATCATTAAACCGAATTTTATCGTGACCCATCGTGACTCCGATGTAGATAAAGTTCGAACCCGATTCTCCATTGATTCTGCTTCCAAGCGAATGCTATCTAAACTTCTTATTTTTTCGTGTAAGGTATCGGAGTTAAATGAGGTTTCCTTGATTTCGGGGATAAAGGCAATCGTGAGGTTATCTGGTAGCGTATGATTCATTTGTGGCAACCCTAGGTCCAGTGAAATTCGGGAAGTTCTTTCAGCATTTGCTGCGTACAGTGTTGCTGCTGTCGATACCATCGTGCAGCCGGGCTCGAGGTTTAGTACAAACACCCCAGTTTTAGAAATAGTATCGTGAAACCCGTTTTTACAAGACTCCTGCATATAGTCGTTGAAGGGTACGATCCCTATCCAAGCATTAGGCTCCTCTAATTGATGCCAAATTGAGTGAGAACTCTTAGATAGTGCCATTGGGCACTATCTTGACGGATCGTCATGTAAATTCTTTGTTCCAATTCGAATGCAGGGGTCTTGTAGGCTTATTGAATAGCGCGGAATGTGTCGTTTACAGATTCGTTTATCCCCTAGTTTCTTACATGTGTCGAGTTCATGCTTAGTCGTCGGCATGTAGGAATGCGTGGTGTGATCCATTATAACATGAGGAATGGACAACTGAATATATTTTAACCCCAGCTGTGGTTGATCGATCGCGGGCACTGGTACCAAGTGATGCGCCGTAAAGTCATTTTCTTCCAGGATGGGGATTCTGATCTCGAAACAGATCTTTTTATTATAGAGTGTCGCGATGTTAACGGTACTAACTCTTAGCACATCGAAGTGGTGTTTAGCTTTAAAGGGAAGTACCATTTTATTTTGGCCGTATATTTGTATGATTTCCTCTAGAACTGCGTCTAATTTGTCAACGCTTAATAAGCTAGGATGAATTTGGCCTTGTTCCGCGTGTATTACAATGGTTCCTAGTAACGACAAAGAATCGGCAAACTCGCTGATTAGATCGCTAATTATTATTACTTCTTCCAACGAGACAATTTCCCTACGTACTTCCGCATTAACCTTATTAATTTCCCGAATTAAGTTGTTGGTATGGAGGTCTAGTTTCTTTTCGAATAAATCTGCGTCGAGCGCGGATGTCTTCAAAATATGCGTTTCGTTCGCGATGAGCTTCGCGAGGCTGTTTTGGCTGGATATAACCTTGTCTATCTCCTTGTTATAATACACGGCGTCTTCGTTCGTCATTGTTCCAAATAAGGTCTTGCTAATTTCTCCCACAAAGTCAAACCACCCGCGTTTCTGTCTCGGTTCGCTCTCTGAGGTGCTCACGCTAAGGAGTAGATTAGCGGAATATTTTTGCCATCTATGGAATCGATCTACCTGTGATGCTGAAAGTGGACTGATCGTTTCGTTAGCCCTAAGTTGAAATGTCGACAGTCTGTGCGCGAGAGCTGATTCGATTTGAACGAGTTCCATCAAATCATAATAAATTACTATTTTCCATTCCTCGTGGAATACCCTAACCGGTCCCATGTTGTCGAAGTAGATGTTGGGAAGCCGCGTTAATTCGGTGATTCGATACCCTGATTCGGTTAGTGGTTGAACCTGAATTGCCATGTTGGCTATCCTGTAACAGAAGAAAAGTTAGCGAATTTGACTCTATTGATATGTACTATTTCACGTTTGTTGGGCCTTCTAATCATTATATTGGTATCGCTGAGAATATCGATAATTTCATAAGGCCCCTCAAATTTAGGATGCAGCGGATTGCTTATCTTCCTATTCTCGTGTGCACGCAACCACACGTAGTCGCCGATCTCATAATTTCGATGATTGGCGGTCTTGTCGAAGGTCTCCTTGACTTTTCTTTTGTAGTCCGTGTTCACCTTTCGGGCCATTACTTCTCCCTTTCTAATCCTCAGGCGCAGACGATGGAGGTAATCGTTGTAGGATTCGTTTCCGTCTTCCAGTAAGTCATCGAGTACCGTGGGTTGTCGCCCAAAGACGAGTTCATAGGGTGAGAACCCGGTACTGCTGTGTTCCGTGCCGTTGTAGCAGTTGACGAAAAATGGCAGCAAGTCGTCCCAGTCCCGATCCGTTGTTCGATTTGCTCTGAGGTATTCTTTTAGGCTCGCATGCATTCGTTCCAAACTTCCATTGGATTGTGGCCTGAATGGGGTGGCTGTAACGTGCTGAATTTTAAACATTGAAAAGAATTGTTCTGTCAACTCGGCGATAAAGTTTTGTCCATTATCCGTCAATATCGTGTGTGGTATTCCGAAATGAGAGATATAATTTTCGGAGAGGACTCGAACAGTGGTTTCAGCAGTTGCTTGCCTGATAGGGTAGGCTTGTACGAATTTAGTCAGGTTGTCTTGGATCGTAAGGATGTACGAATGCCCTTGTTCGGTTGTTTCGAGTGGTCCCACGATGTCCAAAGCTATCTTCCGGTTAAACTCGATCGCAGTGTCCGTGATCTGCATAGGTGCCCTTTCTCTCTGTCTATGAATCTTCTCTCTTTGGCACTCTGCGCAGCTCGCTATGTAGTCGTGCACTTCCTGGTGCATTCCGGGCCAGTAATAACGTTTGCTGAGAAGTTTCAGGGTCTTGGTTATTCCCTGGTGTCCAAACTCTAAAGATTCGTGGAATCGTTGTAAAATCTGTCGTCGTTCTTCCTCGTTTTCGGGTTGCTTCAGTAGCTCTGCTCCTAGCTCCACGGTAATTGCGGGGTCGTTGAAGATGTCCCTCAAGATCGTCTTCAGTTCTTTCTTATCCCCTTCGTACAAGTTCTCGAACTTGGCTAGGTTCATGTAAATGCGGTTGATACCTTCGGATATCAGATCCTGCAACACCTCGGTTAGGAAAGTTTGACACGTTGCCTTATCAAATTTTTCGTATGTGGCTACCACCAATAAAAGGTTATCTTCTTCGAGCATCTTGCTTAATTGATTCCTGTTGCTTATTTCGAATTGGAGTGGAAGCGCATCTTCGGAGACCTCTTTTACGAATACGAAATTTTTTCGCCAGCCTGGTGGTTGTACCTCGGTAAAACACACTGGGTTACGGCTCAAAGCGTCGGCCACAAGGTTCTGCTTACCCTTTATGTAACGGATCTTGTAGTCGTATTCCTCCATTGAAATTCTCCATCGCATGAGTCTTGATGAAGGATCGTTCACGTTCATTAACCACGTCAGCGGTTGATGATCGGTTTGAATTACAAATTCCTTCCCCAATAGATAAGGTCTGTAATGTTTTAGGTTCCAGACGATGGCAAGCAACTCTTTCTCAGTCGTCGAGTAGTGTTTCTCCGCCGGGTTTAGGCTCCTACTTGCGAAAGAAACTGGTCTCAGCGAGCCTCCTTCATCCTCCTGTTCCAAAACGCCGCCAATTGCTGCATTGCTGGCGTCAGTAGTTAAGACGAAGGGTTTTGTAAAATCTGGAAACTGCAGCACGCAAGAATTCTTTAAATCTAGTTTCAGGGTTTGAAGAGCATCTCGTTGGTCTACCCCAAATTCAAAGGGGGTTCCTTTCTTCAATAGGCGGTTGAGGGGGACTGCTTTTCGGCTGAAATCCTTGATAAACCTCCGGTAGTACCCTGCTAGTCCGAGGAACTGTTTCACCTGCTTCTCGTTTTTGGGTTCCGGGAATTCGTCCACTGCTCTGAGTTTTTCGGGATTAGGTTTTACACCTTCTTTCGTGATGATGTGTCCCAGATATCCAAGCTCCGGCTTCAAATACTCGCACTTGTTGGGCTGCAACTTGAGATTTTTGTCGCGCAATCTATCAAAGAGCTGGCGAATTTTGTGGTTATGCTCCTCCAAGGTTTTACCAAAGACAACTATGTCGTCTAGATAAACGAAGCATACAGTCCCTATAAGACCAGTCAAGGCGTTATCCATGGTCCGCTGAAATGTTGCCGGGGCATTTTTTAACCCGAAGGGCATCCTACAAAATTCGAAGTGTCCATCGGCCGTGGAGAAGGCGGTCTTTTCGCGGTGTGGCTTATGAAGAGGGATTTGGTGAAACCCGCTTGCCAGGTCGAATGCGGAAAAATAGCGAGCCTGTCCCAAAGAGTCCAGAATTTCTTCCATGTGTGGGAGGGGATAATTATCCAGTGGCGTCTTGAGATTTAATTCCCTAAAATCGATCACAATGCGCCATTTCTTTACTCCTGATGCATCCATCTTTTTAGATACTACCCATAGAGGGGAATTGTAGGGAGATTTGCTGGGTTGGATTACACCGTTTTCCAACATCTCCGTAACCTGTTTTTTTACTTCTGGCTTGTGTACAACAGGATACCGAAATTGTTTCACGTTAACCGGTCTATCGTCGCTCGTATCTATCCGATGTTCCGCAATATCCGTTTCGGGAAGCTGGTCACCGGGGAGAACAAATATATCCGGATAAAGTCGAATAATGTCCCATAACTCGGCCGCGTCTTTTTCGTTGACATGTCCCAACCTTGTATTCTCGCGTAAAAGTGCTTCTCTCGCTGGGCAACTGCTGGGCGATGCGGTTCGTGCCATGAAAATGATCTCTTGTTTTTCCATGTCGAGCTTGATACGCTCCGATCTCATCATGGCCATACCGATCAATCCGTCGTATTGGCCGAGGGTCCCCGTTTTCACTACGTTGAACTGGTATCCATGTAGGTCTATGCAAAATTTGGACTCCCCTTCGCTTCCGTTGGATGTTGAATACTTACAAGTTTTATGTTTTAGCGGACACCCCAGCGCAGCTTCTTCGGAAATGAGATTAATTGAAGCTCCGGTATCTAGCAAAAATTCGCGAGGTCCACTAGGTGTTTTTACCGTTAATGTGGCTAGTTCGACTGATTCTCTGGCAGTGTATGCCCGGTGTCGTGTATTGAGGCTGTTGTCTGAAAATTTCTCTCATCGCGGCGATTTTCACGCGGGTCGTCGCGTCTTCTTAAATCCCTACGTTCAGGACATTCATTTGCGTAGTGAGGCCCGTTGCAAGTGTAGCATCGCAGTGTGGAACGTGGTTCATCGCGTCTCCTCTGATCCCTGCGTTCAGGACACTCGCTTGCATAATGAGGTCCGTTGCAGTTGTAGCATCGTAAAGAAGAACGCGATTCTTCTCTGCCGCGCTGTCCCCTAGTCGTAGACCCACGTCGAGCAGGGAGACCTCGTTGGTTCTTGTCGTATGCGTGTCTGGGGTCCTGATGTTCGCGATCGCGATGAGAAGTGAAGCTGCGATTTATTTGTTGCCCTACCGATTCTTCCTGATCGAACTGAATAGCGAAGTCGGCAGCTTCGCGTAGTGTTGAAGGTTTCATGGCAGTACTTAGAAGACGGGTATTTCCGTTTAGTCCACGGAGGAATTGAGTGCATGCTAATCTATCTTCGTTACTCTGTATGGCTTCTTTATATGCCGCTGAATGAAGAGGGTCGTCAAGTACGGCCCGGCGCACTTCGCGCTGGCATTCAGTGAATCGCTTTACGTAGTCGAGCACGGGATCCCGACCTTGTCTGATTGACATTCGTTTCTGCACCGCTAATTCGTAACTTTTAATACTCCCGAATTCTTGTCTTAAGATTCGGCATAATGAATCGATTGTTGTGGGAATGCTACCATCTATTGCTCTACGAGCATCACCTATTATTTTTTGGGTCAGGAGAAGCCGTACGTAGAAATCTTCCGCTGGTGCGGTGGTGTCGAATAGGCTCTTGATTTCTCCAATAAAGGTTTCGACGGAAATGTTCTTACCGTCAAACGTAGTAACTAACTCGAGGCTCTGACGAATATTTTTAATTTCTCTAGTAGTGTCTCTACTAACATGGTTAGCCCTATCAGAAGTTCCTGCTGCAGAGGCAATTCTTGGCGCGGACGCGGCGCTCGTACCCGGTTGATCGGGCTCGCGTTCATTACCGAGTCCGGTACTTCCACCCGGTTGATTAGTTCCGAACTCATGCTCACTATCAGACTCGTCTGTCGAGGTAGTATTTTTTGGCTCGCGATACGTAGAGAACGACATTCTGATATAGTTTGTGTTGTTACTTACAGGGTAACTAGAAGATGTACTCGCATGGATTCCTCGGAGTCGATGCTTTGTGTCTTCTGTCGATCACCTCGATGATCGTGGCGCGTCCCAAATGCACGGATCCTCAGATCGAATTTTCTTCTCGTGGATCGTGTCGACGATCGTAGTCTATCCCACCGCTGCCACCAGAAATTGTTGTTACGATGTAGAGAAGACACTCGTGCTTTCTCAGTAACTTTAGAGTTTTATTGGGAATAGACTTTTGGTACAAGAATGAAAACCGTGCTTAAGGTTACGCGTTAACAAGTGCTTGAGTCGAAGGTTCGTACTGGAGTCGCTGCGTCGGTGGAGCTCCAGGGGTTTTATACCCCTTGAGGGCACGACGCTTTCCTCGGTTTTTGGCGGGAAAGTCTGGCGGGAAAATCAGGCGGGAAAGTCAGGCGGGAAGATTTGGCGGGAAGATCCTCTTGGGAGATCTACTGCCAAGATCTGTTGCGAAGGTCCGGAGAGATCTACCGCTAAGATCTATCGGTTAACGAGAAGTTATGAGATGGTCCTTTGCCACGGGTTGGGATGATCCTTGTCTTTCGGCGCCAGTCTGGCGCATAGCGTAACAACGGCCAGAATTATAACAAATCCCCCCGGCGACCGACCACCTCGAGTCCACCGTGGGACAAGAAATATTCTTTTATATATATAGTATATTTAAAAGTTCGGAATAATTTTTTTGCTAAAATGCGTTCACATTGTATTTCATATATTTTACATATTTAATATATATATATTTTTAGTTATCGATATTATGTAATTGACGCTGAAATTTGGCAACTTCGCAAAAAAATGTGTCAATTCGTTCGGGAAGGCTGTATCTTCTCTTAAACAGATATTCGCCGAGGTACGATGAGAGATCTTCCTCTTTATTTCCATTTCTGGAAATATTTTCTCGGATGTCTCTCCACGTTCTCTCGATTGACTGTGTGTTGGCATCTACATGAAAGCAATTGAGGAATATATGGCGTACTTTTAAAAAAATTTAGATGTGATGCGGCTGAAATGAATTACTAGTATCGGGATCGACGAAGTTGTAAGAGTGGTTGACAGTTAAATGTACATAGCCCTCGCTGTTAAGGCAGTTGTACGCCTTCCAACAATCGGACATTATTGTTGTCCCAGGAAGAATCCACTTGTGAATAACATTTAAAAGTGTTTCAGCACTCCGGTCATTTACAGCAACAATGAAAATTTTTTTAGACTCGCGTTCATATCCTCCGAACACCCATTTTCCTTTCAATACACGTCCACGGTGGTACTTGCGTTTCCCAAATTTAGCTTCGTCGATTTCTACTATCTTATTGGGACCTCCTAGTTGTGTACAATTATCTTCAGACCAGTTTAAGCACACCTACCACACGAGTTGAATAATAACAGTATAATTTTTGTATAAACAGTAGTGTGAATTTAAAATTCAATGTTTAAAGAAACGCAGTTTATTAAATAGCACAGACTCGTTTTCATTTCAAATTCATTTCTAACAATGTTTTGATAATTATTTACAAAGCAGATGACTTCACCGATTTCAATGACGTTGAAACTCCCCGAAACTAAAGTCGAGCAACGGGTGCATGTATGTATAGAGAAAAGTTGTTCAGAATATAATGAATTTAAGACCATACATCAAATCTTACCTCTCTGCAAAAACTACTCCAATCGACGAAGGTGTGTGATCCAATTTGTAGGTCATTGGTAATTACCCCGAAACGTGGCGGTGGAAACCATAGCCATTCGGCAATAAATGTTACAGCTGTTAATAACTGTAAACGAACGTTTTCAAACCACGTGTCGGTTCTAACGGATTTCAAATAATTACACCGAACCCTTTTCCTCTTTGTTTTATTTTTTGCTTCGTACGATGTGGCAAGACAGTGAAAGAACAATGTTTCGCGATTAAGTTTTATTGCCTTCTCACATTTAGGGCACTGAATAACATTTTGAAAAATGTTTTTTTCGATTAGATAATCTATACATTTTTCTTCGGAATTTATTTCGCGTACAAATTCAGTAAAAGACTTCATGTCTTACATAAAATGTTTTCTCACTAGTCCTTCTATGAAACTGCTACCAAGGAGACTGCAGTTACAAGCATCGCGCGACGGCACGCACCAATTGTTTCTATTCTGTTTCAATTGTTTCTTTTCTGTTTTCGTCGAAAGCCAACAAATGTTACGCGCCGTCTGCGATGCTTCTGTAGCGCTCAGAAATTATAAGTAAAGATTTTTGGAAATATCTCGGAAACTAGAACCGACCGACGTTATATGTATAGGAAAAAGTTGTTCCGAATCATGCCCCCTACAACGTATTTCAAGCGCATCGAAATCGGTGATGGTCATGCTAATCGACAAGTCTACCCAAAAAACAATTAAATTTTACGAAGGCAAAAGACATGTTTTATTCTTCTTTCTGGAGCACCATAATCCCGTCTCAAAAATATTTCAAATAAAATACGTTATTACATAACTATCACAAATGTCTGTTTAATTTAAAATTATATTTATTATTCTAGATCACTTTACTTGATAATGTAAACTCAGGAGTGATTCTACCGAATACGAACTCACGGCAATTATTGTTTCCTTGAGAGGCCCTCTGTACATACATACAGTAAAACGAGGCCATAGCCATGCAATATATTGCACTAAAATCCCTTTATTACATTAAAAATGAAAATTACAAAGACTACAATGTTATATTACTATAATATTAGATATGTAATCTGTACATGTACACAAACCTGAGGTCTGAGGGAATTAGTTTCACAAATTTATTTCTCTCTTTGATATTGGCGAGTTAAATAAGTAATGGCCTTTCTAAATAATGACTATGATTTAAGTCATTACGTGCATTAACAAATATTTAACTTCTAAAATGTTTCATGTCATTTTTTTACTTGTGAAGTGTTTCAGCAAATGCTTTTCATCAAAATATTGTTAATATATTTAATTAGTGTTTCTGCATCCTAGTAATTCACGATTTATCATAATCATTAAACCACTCTTAACACTTTTCATGTAATGACATCAAGACCACCGAAGTTGTTAATATTATTATATAACTAGTTCTTTTAGCCTGTCTTCGCCAGGTATTACTATCCTATATAATAAGACGCCTAAGGTAACCACAATTTTTGTTGGAAATTTTGCAACTTTTAGGTACCAGAAGGGTGCTTGTCTAATTGGTCTTCTGAAGGGAATTTCGAGGGGTCCAAGGGTCACATACGTACCCAGGCTCAATGCCCGGCGATATTTGAGACCCCCTCTCCTAGAAACGAAATAATTCCCGAAATTATTACAATAACTAATGTGTGACAAATACCCCGAATTAAAGTTTGTGGAGCATATGCACTCTTAAAGGTGGGATCTCCTAGCTGCGACAGGTCGCTGCGACTTGACCTAGCGACTGGCCCCTAGGCTGAATCTCCTTGCCTGCGACAGGGTGCTGGCTACAAGGTAATCCTGGAGCCACTGGACTCAAAGAGATGCCGCCTGGCACCCTGTGGCGAAGTCCCCCCACCCCCCTCCCCGTGGTGCCTCTCCGAATTTTACACCTTCGACCCTCGAATGGGTTTGAATATCATTAAGAACTGCGAAATGACCAGGATTTCCGCATTTCTCATCAGATCTTTGCGAAAACCACGCCAATCGATTCCTTATGTTTCACCGATGAAACTAATACCAAGAACGATGTAATTCGGAGCATAATAAAGGAAATTTCATGAAAAATTGTGTTATGTCATTTCACGCTAGCTTCGTTAAAGATAGTCCGATTTACATGAAATTTGGTACGATCTTCATCGGAAAAACATAAGGAATCCATCGATGTTTCTTTCATATCGATGCGATAAAGAATGAAGAATTATTTTATTTCCGAAACAGGTATGAATCCTCGGTCGACCGCAGCGAGTCGAGGTCGGACGCCCCGCTGTCGAGGGTGAAAATGTGAAATATTCAGCTCAGCGTATTAAGAAATTCTTTATTCTTTATCGTATCGGTATGGAAGTGACACTAATGGATTCCTTATGTGTTTCTGATGAAAATCGTACCAAATTTCATGTAAATCGGACTATTTGTATGCTTCGCCACAATGGGGCAGAATCCCAAGAAATAAGGAAACAAGTCAGAATTCAAAACGTATAGGATTTTTATATATTTCTTGTAAACTACTTATATGAGCTCCTAAAGACGGTAAAAATATCATGACGGCTACTTCTAGAGATAAGGGATCCGTTTCGAATTTGTCAGGAATCACGCGCATCCCTCTAAAGTGCTTCCAAGTGCCATTTTTTGCGTGTGTGTTAGTGACGATTGTCTAAAATATCGAGGCAGTTGCAGCTTTCGACTGACATGAGTAGGGCGAAAAATTGATAGAGGATATATCAAATTGTCCTGTCATTTATGATTGTAAGGACAAAGACTACAACAATTACGGAGGGAAAGAAAATGTGTAGAGAGAAGTGTCAATTAAATTAAACAGGAGAGATAAGGCATTATATTTATTTCTTTATTATTTCTAATTATATTTATTTATTGTTTCATCATACATGAGATGCTTACAACCAAAGGGATGCAAGTGACGTTTTCGAAACTTTTGAATTAAGAACTGAAGTGGTTAGTTGAATCGTTAAATATATTGTTGTAAATAATGTAAGTAATCCAACAGTCCCCCGAAAGGCCTCGTTTATGACGCCCTCTAGTGCCAATCGGGTTTTCTCTTTTCCAAGACCCTCCTCGACGACAGCTAAATGACAGCTTGGAAACACATCGAGAAACAGTCGAAGCCCCATATTTCTTACATTCGGCCAACCTGACTTTAAGTTTGTCCTCGGACTCATCATCTAGGAAAAAACAGAATATCAACTCCAAATTTTGCATGAGCAGCGTAAATACCACATATCACAATGGTCAACTTATCCTTTTTCCAATGGACAGACAAGTCGAGACGATAATTATTCCATGGTCATCTACATTCTTCCTGGCAAGACAGCGCAGGTACTATGAAATTCCTGATGCTCATCATCGATCAATCGACCTAGAGCAACACATGCTCA
This sequence comes from Andrena marginata, assembly GCA_963932335.1. Lineage (NCBI taxonomy): Eukaryota > Metazoa > Arthropoda > Insecta > Hymenoptera > Andrenidae > Andrena > Andrena marginata. The sequence goes on from OZ010660.1 coordinate 19,438,633, forward strand.
TCCACAATCACACCAACGTCGGACAGTCCCATGTCCATTTTGGGATTTTTAGAAATGGTCTCAGTTTCTATGTTCACTCACAGTCACACAGACGTATGTTTATGTGAACACCTCATTCTCATCAGTGACCATCTCTCTCGACGTTGCGGCGTTGTACAGCGGCCGTCCTCCTCGACGAGTCCAGGGTCTTCGGGTGCTATCCCTTCCATCCCTCGCCGTATCCCTTTCTGTCACGAATGGTGACTCCACAACCACTCCATTGGCTCATCACTCCCTTTTGTGCACGTAGAAAAAAAATTAAACATATATACCATACAATATACAGTATACATATCAAGATAATTACCAAACTACCACGGAAGCCGTTAAATTATTATTTACTGCTGTGTTTACCTCCGTCAGTTGATTAAGTTGTTGCATCCCTTTGAATGTGGTCCTGTTGCCATTGTACAGCCCCTTCGGCTGATTTAAAATAACTTTTCAGTTTATTCCGCACCTCAAAACCCTCCGCATCTCCGTAACCTTCGAGTCTAGCTAACGAACACATGTTATTCGCGGATATGTCCATGTGGGAGTTGTTACGTTCACTGCTGTTTGCATGTTCATCGCGCAACATGTTATGCAAGCAGCATGTTGCAGTGATGATATCATCGGTCGTTTCTGGCAGTACCACTATTGCCGAATAAAATATTCAGAAGCTTTGCGATAACAGTGCAAAAGCATTTTCCGACACTCGTCTTGCTCTGCACAAGCGGTAGTTGAAAATGGTTTTTTCAACATTTTCCGAAGCTTGATTTTTTGGATACGGCTTCATACAATTTTTCGTCAGTCGAAAAGCTTCATCGCCTATAATCACATGGGGGATCGTCACGTCGGATCCTGGCAGTGGTTTATCACTGGGGAAATTAAAATCCCCGGATCGAATTTTTTGCCCCATAATTGATTTGTGGAAAATGCCGCTATCGCCTTCTTTTCCATAGGAGCCAACGTCGATGACAATAAATTTATAGTTTGCATCTACTAGAGCTAATAATACGATTGAAAAATAGTTTTTGTAATTAAAATACAGTGATCCACTGTTTTTGGGGCATAATATACGGACGTGCTTCCCATCCAATGCACCAACGCAATTTGGGAAATTCCACTTCGTTTGAAAATCTTATGCAATTTTTTCAAAATTTGAAACAGTGGGTTTCGGTAAAAATATTGGCACTAATTTATTGCATAATTGTTTAAGGTAGAACTTCAGTGACAATCTTAGCCAAAAGTTAATCCATTTCCAAGATATTAATAAGGCTTTTCCCTGTGATGAAAACCAGTCAGAAATGGCAATGGTGTTTTTTTATGGCAAAGTCAGTTGAATTTGTTCTTATTTTTTATGTTATTTTGTCAATTTATTGAATATTTGATGATTTGTCATTAACTTGTTTGTTGGACTGTACCAGAAATGCAACTGCTGCAAATGAAATAATCAAACTATAATTTTCCTTTTTACGTACATAAAAAGTAGTGAAACATGTACCAATGTGTTGTATTTGGTGAGTGTTGATCATATATATCTTAATTATATTAATAAAACTCTTATATGTACATAAGCTTTATGAGTCGGAAATTCCTTGCGATCGTGGCAACGCTGCTCAATGAGAAAATATTCTCGTGCAGTAGTTGGTAGTATTCACGAGCTTCAATCGCCTCGCGTGTGTGTCGCATAACCTACAATTTTTGTTGGCATTTTACGTTTTATATTATCTTTACTTCTTTTTTTGTTATCATATAAAATTCATAATTCAAAAATTTGTTGAACTTTGTTTAACCCTCTAATGCCCACACCCTTAAATCCTTATTTCAAAAGTTAAAATAAATTGTGCTTCATTTTTTCCACGAATACACTAGTGCCATTTCATCTGGTTTATATATATTGTAAGGAAATTTTCTACTTTGTGACAAAAAATGAATATGAAAATTATATTCATATGTCTATATACTGATAATTACGCATTTTCATTAAAGATCGCAGAAACTGCCACGAATATGTATATGGAACAAAACGCAGGAAAGTGTTTCAAATATTCCCGCCCTTTAGAGCTGATTGCGACGTTGCCGCACTTCCATAGGTACTCAGCTGACAATCGAAGAAAAAACAGTTTTCCGTGTCATTTTCTTTCATTTAAACAAAAACCATCGAATCAATTGACCGGAATTTTTGTGACAATTTTGTTCAGTGTTTGATCTTTCTGTACACAAGATTTCAAAAACTTTGGCCTATTATTTCACTCTTAATTTTGTAGTTACATTCTCAATATTGCGTTTTCCCATAAGAATGCATGTTAAACTGAAAGTTAAATAATTTGAAAACTATCGAATCAATTTTTCTAAAATTTTGCGGAGGGTTTTACTATTGCATAAAGATTGATGCCTCCAATTTTCAAAGATTTTCGCTTATTTTGAATGTTACTGAAGTTCATCCTTAAGTACGTCTTTAACAACCACGCTTATATAGCCGTGAGATATTCGGAATGCAAATGACAATGATCTGAAACTTTCTCCAGTAGCGATGAACCTGCAAAAAATATATTATCTAATTATTTCAACTGCTGACTGTAAAATAAGATGGAGGAGCATACGCGATACATTCATGAAAATGAAGCGGGCCAATAAACACTGTACACTGTACAGGGTTGGCAAAAAAGGGAAAATCTAAATGGCCGTTGTTGGCCAAGAATAGTTATTTGAACAATGTATCGTTTTAGAGGATGCAAATATGTTTTACACAGAATATGACTTCTAAAATATAACGAAATTCGAAAATTCATTATATTTATTTGATTGTAGTACTCAGAGTAATGTGCAACAAACTGAAGAGGTTCAACATATTAGAAGCAGTACGGGTAGCGACATTCCAGGAACGTCGATGGATGTTATGGAACCTCCTGCGACCAGTGAATTTATTATAGAGACACAGTCAGAGAACAACATTCCTCTTTGGAGGAAGAAGATATCCGTTCAGTTCAGTGTGAAAAAGGCACAGAAATGAATCGAATACTAAACTGAATTTATTGGAAACAAGAGCTCTCGAAAAAGCAAAATTAATGGGCAGTATCGACCGATCAATGGAAGAACAGTCCGACTCCACTTCGACATTCTTTAAAAGTATCGCGATAACCGTTAATAATTATCCACTGTTTCTGAAAAATTAACTTGCCTTAATGTCACCAGCAACTTATCTTGTGGTGAAATCGGGTGTAGCACTCTCGTGGATGGTTCTGTTTTTATATCGTTTCCGATGAGGTTTAATACAAAGGCAACCTGCTGCTTATTCAAACGAAAGAATTGTCTGTAGATCGTTTCGTTATCCTCCAAATGATTCGTAATTAGGATCCTGCTGTAGCCCTCTGTACTTCGGTTTGCGTATAACCTCTTCGCTGCCTTTCTCTTTTTCCGTATTTCCAACAACGCTAACAGAAGAGCCTCATCTTCTGCCTCTTCTTGCAGCAGTTGTGCCACCACCGGAATAAAATTGCGGTTCATTTTACAAATCTGTCTTTACTTTTACTCCACACAGGGAAATTCGGATATCACTATGGTTTCACAGACACTATGCAATACGTTTAATGGAGCGATGCTTCCACTTCGGAGTCGAAGTAACGAGTGTCATTCTGGCAATGGTTGGAAGAGGTCCTGAACCAAGGGCAATAAACTAACGGCATTTATGACAAGCCTGTTCAAGCTATTCAGGTATACCGGAATTTGGAGTAGGGGAGGCCGGGGCTAAAAGTTCCGATTTCGATAAAACATACAAAAAGGACGGAAAAATAATGTAATTATTCTCTTCACTATTGACTAATTTTTTGTTAAATTTATTATATTTTATGATTTTAAGCTTGTATTTGATATATTGTATTAGGTTTTTCATAAAAAGTAATTTATTTGTGGCTGATCAAAGCGGAACTTCTTACCCCATTATGGGGCAAGTTGTTATCGCATTGGGGTAAGTTGTTACTAAGATATAAGAGGTGCCTTTTAATGAAATGTTTCATTTTCTAATGAAATAAAACAGAATTTTATTAATAATGTTTATTTCTGAAGGTTCGGGACAACAAAAATGTATTGTTGCGGGCACCCTATGGATGGAATCCATGGCCCGCTGGTGCTCGCGACGAAGACAAGGGACAGCGAGAAGAAGGCGATCTGATCGATCGCCTGTCAAGCTGTCACTTGAGATACAGACGCCATTGCGAGCAGACGTAGTCCCGAACACCTCTATCTGATTAATTACTGTTATTTAATTACTATTATCCTTGTTAATGTTCACGTTCTGTTATTACACATTAAACTTATATTATGCCAACGCGAAAACGTAACATTGGTGTCAGAAGTGGGATGCCCACTCGCGCATCCGCGGCCTCCACGAACCCTTCTCCTACAGCGACGGGGGATGCCTCTATCCAGGAACTCTTCACCTCCCTGCAGTTAAGCATCGTGGGCCAGATGAGAGAACAGAGGAGGGAGGACGAAGCCCGCTGGCAGAGGGAAGACCGTCGCAGGGAAGAGAGGGACACAGAGATCCAGCGAACACAGGCGGCCTTAGAGGCGCGCCTATCGAACGTGGAGGAACGAATTCAGGTCGTAACCGCTTCGTTTCATAACAACCATAGTTCGGTTAGTGGCAGCGCGAGCCTTCGGAGTGGGGAGAATGCACTTGTAAATAGTGTTCCGCCGACGCATATCCCCACTCCCGTCGGTGCGCCCGTCGCTACCCCCGTGTCGGAACCACACGTACTCAGCTTGGGGTACGCGGTGAAACCGACAATTTTTGATGGGAATAATTCGTGGGAAGAGTACAGGGTACAATTCGACACGATCGCGCGCGCGAATGGTTGGAATGACCAAAAAAAGGCTACAGCCTTGATTGCTGCCCTCGGGGGCACGGCAAGGAGCGTCCTTACGACGCTCTCCGCAGCTCAATGCGAGAACTTCGCAGAATTGGTTTCCGCGCTGGAATTCCGCTACGGGGCAAAAAACCTGTCGAATTTGAACTATGTACTCTTCCAGAGCCATAGACAGCGAAGAGATGAGAGCATCTCCTCGCTCGCCACAAAAATAGAGCGATTAGCACAGTCCGCTTTCGCCGAATGCCCGGTGGAAACCCGCGACAAGTTAGCCGCGTCCCAATTCGTAACGGCATTGTCGAGCTCGGTTATGCAGCGGGAACTGCGACTCGGCGGGTTTACGTCTTTAAGAGCCGCCGTGACCAGAGCTCTCGAGATCGAGGCCGTCGAGACGATGTCTCGCCACCCCACGGCCGAATCGCGAGAACGATACGCGGAAAAACGGAAAGCTAAATCCTCCAACAATTTTGAAAGGTGCCCGGCGAAGCAGCGGAGATTTGCAAAACCCGAGGAACGAACGGAGGACCCAAAATACACCGAAAGAACACCGAAGTGCTGGCTCTGCGGAAAGTTGGGCCATCTACAAAAGGATTGTTTCAAGGCCAAGAACGACCAGCCAAGAGCCGCTCCTACGAAGAAACCCGAGGGAAACGGGAAGAGGACGGCGTAAGGGGGAGACGCCGGACCGTAAAGAACAGTCCCCCGGTCGTCAAGAGTGTGGCGATGCAGGAGGCGACTGAGCGTCAGGGGAATCCGGCCGACGAGATTTACGTATGTGGAAAAATTAACGGAAAATCGTGTAAACTTATCCTAGATACAGGTTCTCCGATCAACCTTCTGGAAAAAGAATTGTGCCCGAGGAAAGACTTCCAAAAGACAGAAACCGACATTCGCTCCACTACGGGAGAGAAAATGAAAGTGTTCGGTAAAACGAGCATGGAAGTCAGCGTTGGAGAGCTGTCGAGTGTAGAAGACTTCTACGTCGTGGAAATGGTGGAAAAATGCATCTTGGGAGCGACGTTTCTGAGGAAACACCGTTGCAACATCGACCTTTCCCGGAATGTGCTGTGCCTTCCCGGCAAAACGGAGATACGCTTTGGTGAGCTAATTGCCGAGAAGAAGAAATCAGAAGAAGAAGGGGAAACGGTCGTCCCACAGCATTTAGAAGAGCTGTACACACGTTGCTCATCAGGTTTGTCAGAAGGACAAAAGAAACTATTTGCTGAATTATTGTACGAATTTCAGGACGTTTTCGCCACGGATTCGAGTCAGATTGGGAACTGCGACCGGGTGAAACACACAGTTGACACCGGAGACTGCCAGCCCATAAAGCAGGCACCACGGAGGTTGCCTCTACACCGTCGAGCAGAAGTAGAAGAGTTACTCAGGAAGATGTTAGCTCAGGGCGTGATCGAGGAATCGCAGAGCCCGTGGTCTTCCCCGATCGTCCTCGTGAAGAAGAAGGATGGAAGTATACGGTTCTGCGTGGATTTCCGTCGTCTGAATGAGGTTACCAAGAAGGATTCGTACCCTCTACCTCGTATAGAGGATACCCTGGACGCCCTCACTGGATCTTCCTGGTTCTCAACCGTGGATCTGCAGAGCGGATATTGGCAGATCTCTATGGACGAAGAAGATCGAGAGAAAACTGCGTTTTCTGTGGGAACGGGACTGTGGCAGTTCAAAGTGATGCCCTTTGGACTCTGCAACGCCCCTGCCACATTCGAGCGACTGATGGAAAACGTGCTTCAAGGTCTGACCTGGAAAATCTGCTTGGTCTACTTGGACGATATAATCATCTACGGGAATGACTTTGAACAGGAGCTCGAACGCCTACGGTCAGTGTTTTCTCGTTTACGTGAAGCTAAACTATTGATGAGACCCAAGAAATGTTCTTTCTTCTGCCGAGAAGTAAAATATCTGGGCCATATCGTAACAGAGAGTGGAGTTAAAACAGATCCGGAGAAAATTAAAGCCATTTCGGAATGGCCACAGCCAAAGAACATCACGGAATTAAGAAGTTTCCTAGGATTATGCACGTACTACCGAAAATTTGTAAAGGATTTCTCCAGGATCGCCAAACCCCTGCATCGCCTCACCGAGACCAAACAAGACTACCAATGGACCGACGAATGCCAAAGAGTTTTCGAAGAGCTGAAGAAGAAATTAACCGAAACCCCGATACTAGCATACCCAGTGATAAACAAGGACTTCATCCTGGACACGGACGCCTCTAATTTCGCCATAGGCGGCGTCCTCTCACAGGAACACGAAGGACAGGAAAAGGTCGTAGCCTACTTCTCCAAGACCCTAGGAAAAGCAGAAAGGAACTACTGCGTCACCCGGAGGGAACTACTAGCAGTAGTGAAATCCATCGAACACTTCCATCATTACCTCTACGGACGAAGATTTCTAATAAGGACAGATCATGCAGCGCTTCGTTGGCTGCTGACCTTCAAACACCCTGAAGGACAGGTAACCCGTTGGATCGAACGACTACAAGAATACGACTTCGAAATTCGTCACAGGGAAGGAAAAGCCCACGGAAACGCCGATGGACTCTCCAGAAGACCGTGTATCGAAGAAAATTGTAAGAACTGCAATCGACTGGAGAAGAAAGAAGCAGAAGGAGAAGTACAGACCACGAAGAAGATTCACAGGATATTTTGTGAAGAAGACAAGAACGAGTGGAAACGAAGTCAAGAGAAGGATGAAACGATCGGCTTCATCCTTAAAAAGAAAGGAGAAGGGGAGAAGCCCGATTGGCAAGATGTTGCTCGTTTCTCCCCGCAAATGAAATATTACTGGTCAATCTGGGACTCGCTGGAAGTTCACGAAGGTTTGCTTTTCAGGAAATGGGAGTCCCACGATGGTACAACGACCTCGTGGCTTTTGGTGGTACCGCGCGAAAAGGTTGCAGGAGTCCTGAAGGAGTTCCATGATGCGCCAGCAGCTGGACACTTCGGAGTAAACAAGACCTTGGCAAAGATCCGCCAACAGTTCTTCTGGTCTACGTGTCGACAGGACGTTCAAGAGTGGTGCCGGCGGTGTGACACCTGTGCGGCAAAGAAGGGACCACGTCAAAGGGGAGCAGGGAACCTGAGAGTATACAACGTGGGAGCTCCGTTCGAGAGACTTGCCCTGGACGTTGTGGGTCCGCTCCCGTGGTCTCAGGCCGGCAACAGGTTTATGCTGGTCGTGGCGGACTACTTTACCCGGTGGCCGGAAGTAATCGCGATGCCAGACCAGCGAGCTGTCACAGTGGCAAGAGCTCTTTTGCACAACGTAGTGTGTCGTCATGGTGTACCGTTAGAGATACACACGGACCAAGGAAGGAACTTCGAATCCTCCGTGTTCAAGGAATTGCTGAAACTGCTAGGAATCAGGAAAACACGAACAACTCCTCTGCATCCTCAATCCGACGGTCTAGTACAGGCTTCGGAATTAAGTGAACGCGGCGGCCGATTTTCGGAGGCAACGGTTCCTTTCTCCCGCCGCGCGTCTTGGCCCCCGCGGCGGCCGAGAAGCTTGGAGCGCCTCAGGCCCGTACCATATGAACCGCGCGTGGCGCATTGGGGCGAAACCCGTATCAATAGATTTCCACATCACCCAAGGAGGTACTATTATCGATGCGTTTTTTTTTTGTCAGTGGTATCCCCTGTAGGCCTATTCCACTGTGTCGCGCGATAAAAATGGGATTGGAAAATCGCGTTTTACTACCAAAATTTTAAATATGTATGGGAAAACTAGATTTTCGCGCACGTTTAGGCGAAAAAAAAGTTTTCCCATACCTTGACAAAATTTTGATAATACTTCTGCTCTGTGGGCATCTTGATCTGATTCGTGAATTCCGAATTCACTAAAAATCAAAAGCAATACTCCTGTCCGTTCGCTCTGAACGAATGGAGAAGTCTGACGAAAAGACGATGGTTTCGGTAAAAATATTGGCACTAATTTATTGCATAATTGTTTAAGGTAGAACTTCAGTGACAATCTTAGCCAAAAGTTAATCCATTTCCAAGATATTAATAAGGCTTTTCCCTGTGATGAAAACCAGTCAGAAATGGCAATGGTGTTTTTTTATGGCAAAGTCAGTTGAATTTGTTCTTATTTTTTATGTTATTTTGTCAATTTATTGAATATTTGATGATTTGTCATTAACTTGTTTGTTGGACTGTACCAGAAATGCAACTGCTGCAAATGAAATAATCAAACTATAATTTTCCTTTTTACGTACATAAAAAGTAGTGAAACATGTACCAATGTGTTGTATTTGGTGAGTGTTGATCATATATATCTTAATTATATTAATAAAACTCTTATATGTACATAAGCTTTATGAGTCGGAAATTCCTTGCGATCGTGGCAACGCTGCTCAATGAGAAAATATTCTCGTGCAGTAGTTGGTAGTATTCACGAGCTTCAATCGCCTCGCGTGTGTGTCGCATAACCTACAATTTTTGTTGGCATTTTACGTTTTATATTATCTTTACTTCTTTTTTTGTTATCATATAAAATTCATAATTCAAAAATTTGTTGAACTTTGTTTAACCCTCTAATGCCCACACCCTTAAATCCTTATTTCAAAAGTTAAAATAAATTGTGCTTCATTTTTTCCACGAATACACTAGTGCCATTTCATCTGGTTTATATATATTGTAAGGAAATTTTCTACTTTGTGACAAAAAATGAATATGAAAATTATATTCATATGTCTATATACTGATAATTACGCATTTTCATTAAAGATCGCAGAAACTGCCACGAATATGTATATGGAACAAAACGCAGGAAAGTGTTTCAAATATTCCCGCCCTTTAGAGCTGATTGCGACGTTGCCGCACTTCCATAGGTACTCAGCTGACAATCGAAGAAAAAACAGTTTTCCGTGTCATTTTCTTTCATTTAAACAAAAACCATCGAATCAATTGACCGGAATTTTTGTGACAATTTTGTTCAGTGTTTGATCTTTCTGTACACAAGATTTCAAAAACTTTGGCCTATTATTTCACTCTTAATTTTGTAGTTACATTCTCAATATTGCGTTTTCCCATAAGAATGCATGTTAAACTGAAAGTTAAATAATTTGAAAACTATCGAATCAATTTTTCTAAAATTTTGCGGAGGGTTTTACTATTGCATAAAGATTGATGCCTCCAATTTTCAAAGATTTTCGCTTATTTTGAATGTTACTGAAGTTCATCCTTAAGTACGTCTTTAACAACCACGCTTATATAGCCGTGAGATATTCGGAATGCAAATGACAATGATCTGAAACTTTCTCCAGTAGCGATGAACCTGCAAAAAATATATTATCTAATTATTTCAACTGCTGACTGTAAAATAAGATGGAGGAGCATACGCGATACATTCATGAAAATGAAGCGGGCCAATAAACACTGTACACTGTACAGGGTTGGCAAAAAAGGGAAAATCTAAATGGCCGTTGTTGGCCAAGAATAGTTATTTGAACAATGTATCGTTTTAGAGGATGCAAATATGTTTTACACAGAATATGACTTCTAAAATATAACGAAATTCGAAAATTCATTATATTTATTTGATTGTAGTACTCAGAGTAATGTGCAACAAACTGAAGAGGTTCAACATATTAGAAGCAGTACGGGTAGCGACATTCCAGGAACGTCGATGGATGTTATGGAACCTCCTGCGACCAGTGAATTTATTATAGAGACACAGTCAGAGAACAACATTCCTCTTTGGAGGAAGAAGATATCCGTTCAGTTCAGTGTGAAAAAGGCACAGAAATGAATCGAATACTAAACTGAATTTATTGGAAACAAGAGCTCTCGAAAAAGCAAAATTAATGGGCAGTATCGACCGATCAATGGAAGAACAGTCCGACTCCACTTCGACATTCTTTAAAAGTATCGCGATAACCGTTAATAATTATCCACTGTTTCTGAAAAATTAACTTGCCTTAATGTCACCAGCAACTTATCTTGTGGTGAAATCGGGTGTAGCACTCTCGTGGATGGTTCTGTTTTTATATCGTTTCCGATGAGGTTTAATACAAAGGCAACCTGCTGCTTATTCAAACGAAAGAATTGTCTGTAGATCGTTTCGTTATCCTCCAAATGATTCGTAATTAGGATCCTGCTGTAGCCCTCTGTACTTCGGTTTGCGTATAACCTCTTCGCTGCCTTTCTCTTTTTCCGTATTTCCAACAACGCTAACAGAAGAGCCTCATCTTCTGCCTCTTCTTGCAGCAGTTGTGCCACCACCGGAATAAAATTGCGGTTCATTTTACAAATCTGTCTTTACTTTTACTCCACACAGGGAAATTCGGATATCACTATGGTTTCACAGACACTATGCAATACGTTTAATGGAGCGATGCTTCCACTTCGGAGTCGAAGTAACGAGTGTCATTCTGGCAATGGTTGGAAGAGGTCCTGAACCAAGGGCAATAAACTAACGGCATTTATGACAAGCCTGTTCAAGCTATTCAGGTATACCGGAATTTGGAGTAGGGGAGGCCGGGGCTAAAAGTTCCGATTTCGATAAAACATACAAAAAGGACGGAAAAATAATGTAATTATTCTCTTCACTATTGACTAATTTTTTGTTAAATTTATTATATTTTATGATTTTAAGCTTGTATTTGATATATTGTATTAGGTTTTTCATAAAAAGTAATTTATTTGTGGCTGATCAAAGCGGAACTTCTTACCCCATTATGGGGCAAGTTGTTATCGCATTGGGGTAAGTTGTTACTAAGATATAAGAGGTGCCTTTTAATGAAATGTTTCATTTTCTAATGAAATAAAACAGAATTTTATTAATAATGTTTATTTCTGAAGGTTCGGGACAACAAAAATGTATTGTTGCGGGCACCCTATGGATGGAATCCATGGCCCGCTGGTGCTCGCGACGAAGACAAGGGACAGCGAGAAGAAGGCGATCTGATCGATCGCCTGTCAAGCTGTCACTTGAGATACAGACGCCATTGCGAGCAGACGTAGTCCCGAACACCTCTATCTGATTAATTACTGTTATTTAATTACTATTATCCTTGTTAATGTTCACGTTCTGTTATTACACATTAAACTTATATTATGCCAACGCGAAAACGTAACATTGGTGTCAGAAGTGGGATGCCCACTCGCGCATCCGCGGCCTCCACGAACCCTTCTCCTACAGCGACGGGGGATGCCTCTATCCAGGAACTCTTCACCTCCCTGCAGTTAAGCATCGTGGGCCAGATGAGAGAACAGAGGAGGGAGGACGAAGCCCGCTGGCAGAGGGAAGACCGTCGCAGGGAAGAGAGGGACACAGAGATCCAGCGAACACAGGCGGCCTTAGAGGCGCGCCTATCGAACGTGGAGGAACGAATTCAGGTCGTAACCGCTTCGTTTCATAACAACCATAGTTCGGTTAGTGGCAGCGCGAGCCTTCGGAGTGGGGAGAATGCACTTGTAAATAGTGTTCCGCCGACGCATATCCCCACTCCCGTCGGTGCGCCCGTCGCTACCCCCGTGTCGGAACCACACGTACTCAGCTTGGGGTACGCGGTGAAACCGACAATTTTTGATGGGAATAATTCGTGGGAAGAGTACAGGGTACAATTCGACACGATCGCGCGCGCGAATGGTTGGAATGACCAAAAAAAGGCTACAGCCTTGATTGCTGCCCTCGGGGGCACGGCAAGGAGCGTCCTTACGACGCTCTCCGCAGCTCAATGCGAGAACTTCGCAGAATTGGTTTCCGCGCTGGAATTCCGCTACGGGGCAAAAAACCTGTCGAATTTGAACTATGTACTCTTCCAGAGCCATAGACAGCGAAGAGATGAGAGCATCTCCTCGCTCGCCACAAAAATAGAGCGATTAGCACAGTCCGCTTTCGCCGAATGCCCGGTGGAAACCCGCGACAAGTTAGCCGCGTCCCAATTCGTAACGGCATTGTCGAGCTCGGTTATGCAGCGGGAACTGCGACTCGGCGGGTTTACGTCTTTAAGAGCCGCCGTGACCAGAGCTCTCGAGATCGAGGCCGTCGAGACGATGTCTCGCCACCCCACGGCCGAATCGCGAGAACGATACGCGGAAAAACGGAAAGCTAAATCCTCCAACAATTTTGAAAGGTGCCCGGCGAAGCAGCGGAGATTTGCAAAACCCGAGGAACGAACGGAGGACCCAAAATACACCGAAAGAACACCGAAGTGCTGGCTCTGCGGAAAGTTGGGCCATCTACAAAAGGATTGTTTCAAGGCCAAGAACGACCAGCCAAGAGCCGCTCCTACGAAGAAACCCGAGGGAAACGGGAAGAGGACGGCGTAAGGGGGAGACGCCGGACCGTAAAGAACAGTCCCCCGGTCGTCAAGAGTGTGGCGATGCAGGAGGCGACTGAGCGTCAGGGGAATCCGGCCGACGAGATTTACGTATGTGGAAAAATTAACGGAAAATCGTGTAAACTTATCCTAGATACAGGTTCTCCGATCAACCTTCTGGAAAAAGAATTGTGCCCGAGGAAAGACTTCCAAAAGACAGAAACCGACATTCGCTCCACTACGGGAGAGAAAATGAAAGTGTTCGGTAAAACGAGCATGGAAGTCAGCGTTGGAGAGCTGTCGAGTGTAGAAGACTTCTACGTCGTGGAAATGGTGGAAAAATGCATCTTGGGAGCGACGTTTCTGAGGAAACACCGTTGCAACATCGACCTTTCCCGGAATGTGCTGTGCCTTCCCGGCAAAACGGAGATACGCTTTGGTGAGCTAATTGCCGAGAAGAAGAAATCAGAAGAAGAAGGGGAAACGGTCGTCCCACAGCATTTAGAAGAGCTGTACACACGTTGCTCATCAGGTTTGTCAGAAGGACAAAAGAAACTATTTGCTGAATTATTGTACGAATTTCAGGACGTTTTCGCCACGGATTCGAGTCAGATTGGGAACTGCGACCGGGTGAAACACACAGTTGACACCGGAGACTGCCAGCCCATAAAGCAGGCACCACGGAGGTTGCCTCTACACCGTCGAGCAGAAGTAGAAGAGTTACTCAGGAAGATGTTAGCTCAGGGCGTGATCGAGGAATCGCAGAGCCCGTGGTCTTCCCCGATCGTCCTCGTGAAGAAGAAGGATGGAAGTATACGGTTCTGCGTGGATTTCCGTCGTCTGAATGAGGTTACCAAGAAGGATTCGTACCCTCTACCTCGTATAGAGGATACCCTGGACGCCCTCACTGGATCTTCCTGGTTCTCAACCGTGGATCTGCAGAGCGGATATTGGCAGATCTCTATGGACGAAGAAGATCGAGAGAAAACTGCGTTTTCTGTGGGAACGGGACTGTGGCAGTTCAAAGTGATGCCCTTTGGACTCTGCAACGCCCCTGCCACATTCGAGCGACTGATGGAAAACGTGCTTCAAGGTCTGACCTGGAAAATCTGCTTGGTCTACTTGGACGATATAATCATCTACGGGAATGACTTTGAACAGGAGCTCGAACGCCTACGGTCAGTGTTTTCTCGTTTACGTGAAGCTAAACTATTGATGAGCCCCAAGAAATGTTCTTTCTTCTGCCGAGAAGTAAAATATCTGGGCCATATCGTAACAGAGAGTGGAGTTAAAACAGATCCGGAGAAAATTAAAGCCATTTCGGAATGGCCACAGCCAAAGAACATCACGGAATTAAGAAGTTTCCTAGGATTATGCACGTACTACCGAAAATTTGTAAAGGATTTCTCCAGGATCGCCAAACCCCTGCATCGCCTCACCGAGACCAAACAAGACTACCAATGGACCGACGAATGCCAAAGAGTTTTCGAAGAGCTGAAGAAGAAATTAACCGAAACCCCGATACTAGCATACCCAGTGATAAACAAGGACTTCATCCTGGACACGGACGCCTCTAATTTCGCCATAGGCGGCGTCCTCTCACAGGAACACGAAGGACAGGAAAAGGTCGTAGCCTACTTCTCCAAGACCCTAGGAAAAGCAGAAAGGAACTACTGCGTCACCCGGAGGGAACTACTAGCAGTAGTGAAATCCATCGAACACTTCCATCATTACCTCTACGGACGAAGATTTCTAATAAGGACAGATCATGCAGCGCTTCGTTGGCTGCTGACCTTCAAACACCCTGAAGGACAGGTAACCCGTTGGATCGAACGACTACAAGAATACGACTTCGAAATTCGTCACAGGGAAGGAAAAGCCCACGGAAACGCCGATGGACTCTCCAGAAGACCGTGTATCGAAGAAAATTGTAAGAACTGCAATCGACTGGAGAAGAAAGAAGCAGAAGGAGAAGTACAGACCACGAAGAAGATTCACAGGATATTTTGTGAAGAAGACAAGAACGAGTGGAAACGAAGTCAAGAGAAGGATGAAACGATCGGCTTCATCCTTAAAAAGAAAGGAGAAGGGGAGAAGCCCGATTGGCAAGATGTTGCTCGTTTCTCCCCGCAAATGAAATATTACTGGTCAATCTGGGACTCGCTGGAAGTTCACGAAGGTTTGCTTTTCAGGAAATGGGAGTCCCACGATGGTACAACGACCTCGTGGCTTTTGGTGGTACCGCGCGAAAAGGTTGCAGGAGTCCTGAAGGAGTTCCATGATGCGCCAGCAGCTGGACACTTCGGAGTAAACAAGACCTTGGCAAAGATCCGCCAACAGTTCTTCTGGTCTACGTGTCGACAGGACGTTCAAGAGTGGTGCCGGCGGTGTGACACCTGTGCGGCAAAGAAGGGACCACGTCAAAGGGGAGCAGGGAACCTGAGAGTATACAACGTGGGAGCTCCGTTCGAGAGACTTGCCCTGGACGTTGTGGGTCCGCTCCCGTGGTCTCAGGCCGGCAACAGGTTTATGCTGGTCGTGGCGGACTACTTTACCCGGTGGCCGGAAGTAATCGCGATGCCAGACCAGCGAGCTGTCACAGTGGCAAGAGCTCTTTTGCACAACGTAGTGTGTCGTCATGGTGTACCGTTAGAGATACACACGGACCAAGGAAGGAACTTCGAATCCTCCGTGTTCAAGGAATTGCTGAAACTGCTAGGAATCAGGAAAACACGAACAACTCCTCTGCATCCTCAATCCGACGGTCTAGTACAGGCTTCGGAATTAAGTGAACGCGGCGGCCGATTTTCGGAGGCAACGGTTCCTTTCTCCCGCCGCGCGTCTTGGCCCCCGCGGCGGCCGAGAAGCTTGGAGCGCCTCAGGCCCGTACCATATGAACCGCGCGTGGCGCATTGGGGCGAAACCCGTATCAATAGATTTCCACATCACCCAAGGAGGTACTATTATCGATGCGTTTTTTTTTTGTCAGTGGTATCCCCTGTAGGCCTATTCCACTGTGTCGCGCGATAAAAATGGGATTGGAAAATCGCGTTTTACTACCAAAATTTTAAATATGTATGGGAAAACTAGATTTTCGCGCACGTTTAGGCGAAAAAAAAGTTTTCCCATACCTTGACAAAATTTTGATAATACTTCTGCTCTGTGGGCATCTTGATCTGATTCGTGAATTCCGAATTCACTAAAAATCAAAAGCAATACTCCTGTCCGTTCGCTCTGAACGAATGGAGAAGTCTGACGAAAAGACGATGGTTTCGGTAAAAATATTGGCACTAATTTATTGCATAATTGTTTAAGGTAGAACTTCAGTGACAATCTTAGCCAAAAGTTAATCCATTTCCAAGATATTAATAAGGCTTTTCCCTGTGATGAAAACCAGTCAGAAATGGCAATGGTGTTTTTTTATGGCAAAGTCAGTTGAATTTGTTCTTATTTTTTATGTTATTTTGTCAATTTATTGAATATTTGATGATTTGTCATTAACTTGTTTGTTGGACTGTACCAGAAATGCAACTGCTGCAAATGAAATAATCAAACTATAATTTTCCTTTTTACGTACATAAAAAGTAGTGAAACATGTACCAATGTGTTGTATTTGGTGAGTGTTGATCATATATATCTTAATTATATTAATAAAACTCTTATATGTACATAAGCTTTATGAGTCGGAAATTCCTTGCGATCGTGGCAACGCTGCTCAATGAGAAAATATTCTCGTGCAGTAGTTGGTAGTATTCACGAGCTTCAATCGCCTCGCGTGTGTGTCGCATAACCTACAATTTTTGTTGGCATTTTACGTTTTATATTATCTTTACTTCTTTTTTTGTTATCATATAAAATTCATAATTCAAAAATTTGTTGAACTTTGTTTAACCCTCTAATGCCCACACCCTTAAATCCTTATTTCAAAAGTTAAAATAAATTGTGCTTCATTTTTTCCACGAATACACTAGTGCCATTTCATCTGGTTTATATATATTGTAAGGAAATTTTCTACTTTGTGACAAAAAATGAATATGAAAATTATATTCATATGTCTATATACTGATAATTACGCATTTTCATTAAAGATCGCAGAAACTGCCACGAATATGTATATGGAACAAAACGCAGGAAAGTGTTTCAAATATTCCCGCCCTTTAGAGCTGATTGCGACGTTGCCGCACTTCCATAGGTACTCAGCTGACAATCGAAGAAAAAACAGTTTTCCGTGTCATTTTCTTTCATTTAAACAAAAACCATCGAATCAATTGACCGGAATTTTTGTGACAATTTTGTTCAGTGTTTGATCTTTCTGTACACAAGATTTCAAAAACTTTGGCCTATTATTTCACTCTTAATTTTGTAGTTACATTCTCAATATTGCGTTTTCCCATAAGAATGCATGTTAAACTGAAAGTTAAATAATTTGAAAACTATCGAATCAATTTTTCTAAAATTTTGCGGAGGGTTTTACTATTGCATAAAGATTGATGCCTCCAATTTTCAAAGATTTTCGCTTATTTTGAATGTTACTGAAGTTCATCCTTAAGTACGTCTTTAACAACCACGCTTATATAGCCGTGAGATATTCGGAATGCAAATGACAATGATCTGAAACTTTCTCCAGTAGCGATGAACCTGCAAAAAATATATTATCTAATTATTTCAACTGCTGACTGTAAAATAAGATGGAGGAGCATACGCGATACATTCATGAAAATGAAGCGGGCCAATAAACACTGTACACTGTACAGGGTTGGCAAAAAAGGGAAAATCTAAATGGCCGTTGTTGGCCAAGAATAGTTATTTGAACAATGTATCGTTTTAGAGGATGCAAATATGTTTTACACAGAATATGACTTCTAAAATATAACGAAATTCGAAAATTCATTATATTTATTTGATTGTAGTACTCAGAGTAATGTGCAACAAACTGAAGAGGTTCAACATATTAGAAGCAGTACGGGTAGCGACATTCCAGGAACGTCGATGGATGTTATGGAACCTCCTGCGACCAGTGAATTTATTATAGAGACACAGTCAGAGAACAACATTCCTCTTTGGAGGAAGAAGATATCCGTTCAGTTCAGTGTGAAAAAGGCACAGAAATGAATCGAATACTAAACTGAATTTATTGGAAACAAGAGCTCTCGAAAAAGCAAAATTAATGGGCAGTATCGACCGATCAATGGAAGAACAGTCCGACTCCACTTCGACATTCTTTAAAAGTATCGCGATAACCGTTAATAATTATCCACTGTTTCTGAAAAATTAACTTGCCTTAATGTCACCAGCAACTTATCTTGTGGTGAAATCGGGTGTAGCACTCTCGTGGATGGTTCTGTTTTTATATCGTTTCCGATGAGGTTTAATACAAAGGCAACCTGCTGCTTATTCAAACGAAAGAATTGTCTGTAGATCGTTTCGTTATCCTCCAAATGATTCGTAATTAGGATCCTGCTGTAGCCCTCTGTACTTCGGTTTGCGTATAACCTCTTCGCTGCCTTTCTCTTTTTCCGTATTTCCAACAACGCTAACAGAAGAGCCTCATCTTCTGCCTCTTCTTGCAGCAGTTGTGCCACCACCGGAATAAAATTGCGGTTCATTTTACAAATCTGTCTTTACTTTTACTCCACACAGGGAAATTCGGATATCACTATGGTTTCACAGACACTATGCAATACGTTTAATGGAGCGATGCTTCCACTTCGGAGTCGAAGTAACGAGTGTCATTCTGGCAATGGTTGGAAGAGGTCCTGAACCAAGGGCAATAAACTAACGGCATTTATGACA